>CM062814.1:156898413-157498413 GCA_031772625.1 Pinus tabuliformis | reverse complement strand
TACATCCAACCATTGACACTTGATTTACACTTAACATGACTCAACATTACCATGCACATGTACTCATGTGAGACAACATGGCTTGAGAAAGCCTTGCAAGACATCACTGACACTCGGTCCGATGTGATGAGACCAACTATTTGACATTCTTGTGATGGTGAAGGTGGTGAGTTGATGCCAAGCTTGGTCCTTTGTGATGTTGTACATGCACCTCATGGTGACATCTTGCTGAAGAAAACTCTTACCTTCGTTGCAACCAGTGCATTGGTTCGACCCCTTCATCCAACTCGTATGCTAACATGCGCATGGTCTTCTTGGGTACAGTTGAACTAGCAACACACTGATGCATAGTGTCCGTGTTGATCTTCAAGTGTGTTCTGGTGGTCATGCACATAAACATTCCAAAGTACATGTTCAGCCTGAGTTGGACTTGCTTCTTGTCTTCGCCTTTGTGAGTGTGTTGAATGTGTTGGATTGCATGCGTGTGCTCTATGACATACATGTTGTTGAATCCCTTGCATGCGATCAACAACACTGCTCACCATGTCTGCTCTTTGTCAGCTGTTGGGATGGATCCCTAACTTGTACAGGCGCAGTTTCATCCGTGAGTGCATGTTGCGTCCACTATTGTTCTTGTTCTTGTTGCAACTCATTCGTATGTGTGTGCAACTTCATGTTCTTCCTGAGTTGCTGCTTCAGCACATGCAACTCCTTTCTGCGATCTTCATATCACGCCGTCACTTCATAGCCAAAGTCTCCAAAGTTGCTTTCATCATCAATGGACCTACTTGAGCTTGCAATTTTGTTCCGCGTCCATGTTGTCAACAACCCTCCTCTTACATTCGTTACATTTGGTATGTTGTTTTCAGTTGTTGTTCATGATGTTGCTCACTGTGATGTTTCTATTGTCATATCTCAATGTCCTTACCTACAAACAACTTGACGTCTTCATAAGTAGGCAAGTCTATAGACATTTGATCGACTATGTCCCCAAGTGCGCTTTGAATGATGTCTTCATCTCTACACTCCTGGAAAACATTGTACCTATACTGTTGAGAGATAGAGGAAGAAATGGGATACCTGGAGACATGGCAACACTCATGGAAAGTAATCTGTCAGTCAAAAACCAAAATGAACACAAGAACTAACTTGCAACATACCTAGGCGCATGATCATGAAGGTTACACATTTTCGGCCGAGAGGTCGAGAGGCCGACTGCCAAGACTACCCAAGGCACAGTCTGGGCTAGTGAGAGACTGCCTGAATCCTTGGAACTACACAATGCACAGTCCAATCTGGCTACTAACTGCTGTGATTGCGCAATGCGCAATTCTAGCTAGGAAGGACTGCTGGCCTAGTGACATAATTGCGCAATTTCTTGCACCAAGTAGCTACTGTCCTCCAGAAATGCACAAAATAGTCTTATAGGCCAGTGATGGGCAGGAATGCACAAATTTGGAGAGGAAGGTGAGCCTACCTTCCCAAGATTGCACAATGCAGCCTTGGTGAAGGTAGAGTCTAGGCCAAGGTTGGCTTGACACATCGACGGGCAGCTGAAACAAACTAAGACAGTAAATGCATGGTGACACTAAGTGATAGCAGAAGTGATTGATAGTGCATTAAAAACATGAATGAAAGATTCAACAAACAGGTCAACATGCATGTGGGTGAGGCAGTTTGCCGGTTGGGCGAACGTCTGTGAAAAACATTTTCATGCATGCGACAATAGTGAGATAGCAACGAAAACTAAAACAAAGCTAGGAAAAGCTAGTATATATGTAAACATTCAAATAAATAAAGCAAATAGTGCTTTCCACACACGAAAACACAAAAAGCGACATGGATGCAACACAAGGCATGGGAAGTGGGCTTACTCCAAAATGGTTGAGTTGAATGTGCTGACTACTCCTAGCTGTGATGTGGGATGTCAGAGCTGCAAGTTTGATGTGAGGACTACTTCTATCGACCTTAGTAAGTAGCCTGATGGATTTACTTGCATCACCTGCTTATGTAGGAAGCCTTTCTCTTCTTTTGCCTTATTCATTTTGAATTTTGAATTTTTGACACTTCATTTTTACATTTTTCACTGTGCATAACACTTATTCATTTCAAAGGTGGAAGAGGGATCCCGACTTATTGAGAGAAGAAGAGGTTCTTCCAACAGAGAAGTAGTTTATTGTATCTCTGAAGTGCCTATTAAGGTTTTCCCCCTCACCTTACTCTACTTGACTGAGCTGACAAGGGTTAACCCAAAAACAATCTACTAGAGAAGGTGACAGTAGTTAGCGTGCAAGAGTTTTGTTTACACCAAGGTTCATTTCGAACAGTATGTATTTTCCTTCAATGTATCATGGACTAAAAGTAACAAGCTCATCATACAGAGGCAAGATGGCAGATAACAAAGTAGTGATAGTTGTACATGCCCTCTTGTACTTTACCCAGCTCATTTCAAGAGTCATACATAGTTTCATGCAAAACTAACCTATGAATGAAACAAGCGAACGAACTAACAATCAACAAAGAAAAGCAAGATTTGAAGAAAAAATGAAAGGAAGTAAGTAAACAAACAAGAAAACAAATAAACAAGCAAACAAAGCACGTAAGAAAACAAGCATGCAAGAAAACAACTGAAAGTAAACACTGCTCCTATTCCTTCACTAACAATAAATGGGCCTGATCACGTGAAGTGATACTTCCAATGCAACCACCGGCGCATTGGTAGACCCATGTTTGTGAAGGCTTGGTTTGCGAGCAACCCGTTTGTGCCAACCAGCAAGCAAGAAAGATATAACAATGCAGATAACCACACTTCATGATTCAAAGTGCCCATGGGACATAAGTGAGTGCATGTGCATGATGGGCAGTCCGCGAACTTATCATGATGTTGTGTGACACTACGTGCAAATTTGAAGCATAAGCACAATCTTGACTATGACATGCAAGCAAACGAAAGAAACAAAGATAACTTTCATTGTGCATGAGTGCTTGCAATGTAAGACTCCTCTAATGCGTAAGAAATGGGATTGTGTACTTCAAGTGGAGGAACTAAAATTTGAGTGTTAGATTGATCTTGAGTGCATACAAATGAGTGATGAGGAGGCCTTGAGTGTTTGAACATTATCCTGATCGAAAGCGAAACCAACCTTAGGATAGTGAGGGCTTGACATAACCATCAACTCAAGCTGACGTGCCTTGACAGTCTTTGGGGTTTTGAATTTAATGATAAATGGATCTTCGTAGACCAGTGGCTTAGATAGATTAAAAACAAGTGAATCAACATCATGATTGGATGATGAGGTGAAGATATCACGATAATCAAGATCAGAAAATTAAATATGTTTGATGGCATCCTCATGGTTTGAAGAAGCACACAAAGGGGTAGATGAGGAGGAAGGATGTCCACCCTATGCATTTCTGGAAAAATCAGATCAAATATCAAATGGATTTCCAATGAATGATTGGTCCTCTCCATTGTTGGATGATGGTCTAACATATGGCGTGTCCTGTGAAAGATCAACAATAGGTGCATCTATGGACGAAGACACACATGCGAAATCATGGATGGCAGGTTCACCAACAATGTTAGGAAAGAACGGAGGGGGATCAGACTGAAGGGAGTCATCCTTTGCCGAGTGTTGATGCTCAAGCTCCCACTCATGCTCTTCATGAATGACAGCACATGTTGGTTGTGCAACACCAATGCCGTCAGTGAGTTGTTCCTCATTCACAACAAGTGAAGAGTCCGGAATGGATGAACACAAGACATCATCATCTAGAGGAACAATCGGGTGCGAAGACAGAGGTCATAGAAAAGAATGCATATGAGGACTCGAAGGAACACTTGGGTGCAAAGACAGAGGTCGTAGAACAGAATGCATATGACGACTCGAAGGACTCACAACGAAATCTGTGTGAACATTGAGTGAAGTGATGTTGGGAGGGTGTGAAGGATGAACAGGTGTGTGAGCATGATCCTCAACATCATTGTGCAGTGGTGGAGCTGTTCAATAAGAGGAAGGTAGAGAGTCAGTTGAGACAGTGCCCACTTCCACATGAGATTACGTTGCTCCATCAACCAAGAATGTTGAGTGAGGCTTGATCTCAAAATTTCTCTTGGGATGGGTAGATTTCTTAAGGTAGTACTTGAACCGGTCCCAAAGATAAGTAATTTTCGTCTGGCTCCACGGAGCTTGAAACTGAAAGTCACGGAAGTGCTGCCAAAAATCAATAATGGATTCATGTGGAGCCCTCCATTGCTGTATCAATTTTTAGTCAACATGGTCTAGATCAAAATGATAGAATGTGTCTTCAATAAGATAATATAAGTGCTTAAATGAGTGAACTATGTCAGCTAGTAGGCTGAGCACCCAATGAAATGGAGATTCGGGAAGTGCGTATGCAAGCAGAGAACCAGCATATTCATCAGAAAACTCATTTTCCGCATGAATCATGGAAATAAAGTTATGTAAGTGCTCAGGCCATGCCACTTTGTCTTCACCATCATTCGTGTGAGTGGACAAGAGGTCGAAAATCTTCCCTGAGATGGAGACATCTTCATGATTCAAAAACAACCTCTGGGGAAGATGAGTGCAAGACTTCATGACATATATGCAAAGGATCAAAACTAGATGAGAGGACACATCTTGTCATTAGGCCCTCCTTCTAGCACTGGAAATGTTGACGGTGCGGACCCACCAACATGTCAACGGGATCTCCCCGGTAAGAAGTCCCAATTAAACCTTAGATCATTTGGTGTTGGATTCCAAGGATTGGGTCATAATGTAATGCCTTGACTGCAATGTCGCATAGAGGAAAGTAGGATAACTATGTCGGTAGCAAGGGTGTGACTGCTGTAGTGAGTCAAGGAAGATGTATGAGAGGTTCTAACACAAAAGGGGAGAAAAGGGTGAAGGTGAGTTCAAAGTTGAAAGGGATTAGTCCCAACTCAGCTAGGAACACACAACACAAAAGGACATACATAGATTCCGGTGGAGAAGCCTACTCAGATGCGGTAGTGACAACATACAATCTAAGATAACATGTACAACACTCACGGATCAATTTGAATGAGTGCAACGATTGCTACAACAACGTTCATGTGAAAGGTATGTCTGGTGTCCGGCAGAGAAGTCGACACAGACGGTGACAACATTAACAACATATACAACACATTAACAAAAAGATTCATATAAATCATGTGAATGAGTTCATACAAATATGTAAGTTAAACAACATATATCATTAAGGCAACCAGAGTTGTCCAACTACAATAACAACATATGCATGAAAATGTGTTGGCTCTTATTATATAAAAGTGTAAGTTCCAATCATACAATACATCTATGTAAACCTGCTAGCCCCATCTGTGAAACATTACAGCCACATCCTCCTACTCCTCCAAAGCGATGTACTAGCTTCGTGCAGTGGAGAAGCCAAGGCGCCTTACAATACTTTTCAAGCCTTCATTAAGATAGTATTAGTAGAAGCTTGGTTGACCAAAAGCCTTTACAATGAGTTAAGAGGGACTATTTATAACAAAGGGTGGGGTGACCCTTGATATTCCCCTTTGTGACAGTTCAAATACCCTCATGACTTTTCACCTACTCTACAACTGTTACATCCAACCATTGACACTTGATTTACACTTGACATGACTCAACATTACAATGAATATGTACTCATGTGAGACAACATGGCTTGAGCAAGCCTTGCAAGACATCACTGACATTCGATTCTGCTATGATGAGACCAACTCTTTGACATGCTTGTGATGGTGAAGGTGGTGAGTTGATGCCAAGATTGGTCATCTATGATGGTGTGCATGCACCTCATGGTGACATCTTGTTGAAGAGAACTCTTGCCTCTGTTGCAACCATTGCATTGGTTCGACCCCTTCATCCAATTCGTCTGTTAACACACGCATGGTATTCTTGGGTACAGTTGAACCAGTAACACACTGATGCATAGTGTCCGTGCTGGTCTTCAAGTGTGTGATGGTGGTCATGCGCATCAACTTGCAGAAGTACATGTTCAGCCCCAGACCCAGTTGGACTTGCTTCTTATCTTCACCTTGGTGAGTGTTTTGAATGGGTTGGATTTCATGCATGCTGTTAAATCCCTTGCATGCGATAAACAACACTGCTCTCCATGTCTGTTCTGTGTCACTGCTAGGATGGATCCTTAACTCGTACAGGCACAGTTTCATCCGTGAGTGCATGTTGTGCCCACTGCTACTCTTCTTCCTATTGCAACTCATTCATTTCTATGTGTAGTTTCATGTTCTTCTTGAGTTACAACTTCAACACATGCAACTCTTTCTTTGTTCCATCTTCTGCCTTCCCGCAATCTTCATGTCGCACCTTCACTTCATAGCCAGAGTCTCCAAAGTTTCTTTCATCATCAATGGACCTGCTTGAGCTTGCAACCTTGTTCTGCCTCCTTGTTGTCAACAACCCTCCTCTTGCATTCATTACATTTGGTATTTTGTCTTTAGTTGTTGTTCATAATGTTGCTCGTTGTGATGTTACTGCTCTCATATCTTGATGTCCCTGTTTACAAACAACTTGATGTCTTCATGCGTAGGAAAGTCCACAGACACCTGATCAACTGCATCCCCAAGTGTGCTTTGAATGGTGTCTTCATCTCTGCACTCCTGGAAAACATTGTACCTATATTATTGAGAGACATATGAACACTTGGGATATGTGGAGACATGGCAACACTCATGGCAAGCAATCTGTTAGTAGAAAACCAAAATGAACATGAGAACTAACTTGAAACATACTTGGGTGCATGATCATGAAGGTTGCGCAATTTTAGCCAGGAATTTGGGACAGCGACTACCAAGACAACAAAAGGCATGGTCTGGGTTGTTAGGAGACTGATTGACTGCTTGGAACTGTGCAATGCATAGTCTATTCTGCCTGCTGACTATTGGAATTGCAGAATGGGAAATTCTAGCTGGGAAGGACTACTGTCCTAGGGATAGATTTGTGCAATTTCTTGCGCCAAGTAGCCACTGTCCTCTAGAAATGTGCAAAAAAGTCCTTGAGACCAATGCTAAGCATGAATACACAAATCTGGAGAGGAAGGTGAGCCTTCCTTCCCAAGATTGCGCAATGCAGCCTTGGTGAAGGCAGAGTTTGGGCCAAGGTTGGCCCGACTCGTCGACATGCAACTGAAAACAACTAAGACGGTAAATGCATGGTGACACTAAGTGATAGCATAAGTGATTGACAGTGCATGTAAAACATGAATGAAAGATTCAGCAAACAAATCAACATGTATGTGGGTGAGGCAGTTCGCTGGATGGGCGAACATCCGTAAAAAGTAGTTTCATGCATGCAACAATAGTGATATAGCAATGAAAACTGAAACAGAGCTAGGACAACTAGTATATATGTAAAAAAAAACAAGCATTCATATAAATCAAGCAAACAATACTCCCACAAGCGAAAACACAAAAAGTGACAGAAATACAGCACAAGGCCTAGGAAGCGGGCTTACCCCAAAACGGTTGACATGAATGTGCCAAATGCTCCTAGATGTGGTATGGGATGTCAAATATAGAAGGTTGATGTGAGGAGTGAGCTCTACAACATCTAATTGATGAGTTTTGATAACATCGAGGTTGTGACGCGCATGCCACAAATCTAGGGGAAGCGACACTTGGTGGGAGGTTTCAGAATTGCGCCTTGCATGTAACCTCCAACTACTAAACATAAATCCATGAAACAAGGGATGCCTTTGCATGTTGTCTTCGAAGAAGTAGCCCATGCATGCAAGTCTATTTTTTGCAGTCCCAGAGGGAACCAGTCAACTCAGCTGTGCATGCAAGAGACTGCTCGACTGCTATGGGAAAATGCACATCTTTGGCTGGGAGCTAGGCTGGCTGCCCAGAAGATTTGCATAATTTCTGGGCAGAGCAGCTCACTGCTACCACGATTTGCACAAATTCTTGGTTGAGCAGCCTTACTGGGGAAATTTGTGCAAATCCTGCTACGAGTGTTGGTAAGAAAGATTGCGAAATCCTAGAGCCCAGCAGGCTGCCATACAGGATTGCGCAATTTTTGGAGGGAAGGCTAGTTTCCCTCTAGAAATGTACAATTTTCAAGGGTAAGCTGCTCAGTCTACAGCTAGACCAAGTTTGGGTGAACAGTCTGTGAGGGGAATAGATCAAGCCATGACCAACAGTCTTCCTTTCTGCAAGAAAGACACTGAATCTTGTGAACTTGACGAAGAAAGGCAAGTTACTGTGAAGGTTGGAAGGGAGGCTCCAAAATGAGGCTAAGGAAAGAATTTGCTGGGTGGTTGTAGCTGTTACACAGTAATTTGTCACCATCCCTGTTACTACTCTTGTCGTACCTTGGAGGACCCATCTCGGGAGTTATAAGAAGTGACAAAGGCTAAAAACACTTGCATTATGTTCCCCTAAGTAAGTACTCCATGTTCCCTGAAGACACCTTTTGCAGATCATCCCTAAAAAGTGCTCTTTTTCCATTGGCACAAGTCCACAACATCCTACCCGCGCCAATGATGGAGATCCTCAAAAGAGGGCGCGACCATTGGCGCTCTGCCTTAGAACAACAGTCGCGCCAACCAAATTTAGTCGTGCTTTTTGCCTTAACGCACGTCCGACTGTTTTTTCCTTCATTACATGGAGCTTTTCTGAGGATAAAAAATCAGTCTTTTGTCGAGCTTTATCCATCTTTATGGCTTTTGAGGATAATGCTAATCCGCAAAAGGTGTCCCGGTTCATCGTATCCTCCTCCCTTCTTCATCTATATAAGCTTGTCATTATGCATTGGACAAGCTAGAGTGTTAGTGCTAGTGATTTAGTGATTGAGTGATAGTAGTGATGATTATTGGTCATGGAGTGTTAGATGTTGAGTCTTGAGTTCTTGGAGGAGTGCTAGTGAGTGCTAGAGAGGTTATGCTGCCAGAGAGGAGATGCATGGCAAGACACATATAGTTACTCGCCCAGCCAGGAGAAGGGTCAACGTCAGAACAATGGTTGTAACTTTTCCTGTTTATTATTAGTTAATGAGCGACTGCTATTATAGTTCCAATCTCATTGTCTATTATGGTGATGTGTTGATATATTTCCTTTCTGACTGAAATATAGTTGTGCCTTGGTAGTTTTTATGTTGGTATCTGTCTCTTCCTTTGCATGTGCAGGTGTTCGTTTGTGATCTGTTGGAGCAAGGGAGCGAGGATACCAACTCTGCTTCAATCATAGCGTTGGACTCCAGGTTAGTCTTCTTGATTCACCTTTGAGGCATAACTAGGAACTTGCGTAGCGGCGTGGTTTGTTTGTGGCTAGTTCTGTTATAGGCTAGTGGGATCGCCTCTGTCCGCAGAGGGGATTTACCTGACCAACAAATTGGCGACTCCACTGGGGAGGAACTATTTGATTTCTGTCTTGCATGTTAATTTTCTTTTGCTTTCTTGAGTGAATGAGCTTCCTGAGTCAGTTTTGAGATTATTCTTTACTGTTTGACCCATTTGAGCACTGTCAACCCGACCTGAGGTCGTGTCATTTATTTTTCTAGTTGGCAATCTTAATTGGCGCGGTTATTTCTTTGACAGTCGCGCCAGTTGGCGCATGTTACTCAAAAGCAGCTCGCGCCAATCCTGTAGTAGCGCAAGTTGCAGGCTGACAGTCGCGCCAGCTCTGTAAATTTTGCCTGTGTGTGGGTGGAAAGCTCTTTCAGTCTCTTTATATATCTCTCTTAGCCTCTGGAACTGTGTTGAACCTCTGCTTGACTGGTCTTAGCCTGTATCCCTCAGCTGTTTGCTCATTTCTATTGATTTTCGTCTCAGCCCTAGGATATCTAGGGGCTTTGCATGACTAGCCTTCTGTGGGAAGTTTCGATCTATTGATTATCCAGTCAACTTGTTGGTTGTGTTCTGCACCTATCCAGTGCTTTGTTAAAACTTGATCTTTTATACTCTGAATACTTCACTTCTAGCATCTTTGAAGTTCACTAGTCTTTGTGTTTTTCCTTGCTTGCATGGTTCATTTTAGTGTTTCAGAATTGGTTCTATTTCATTAACTGAACTTGGATTGTGCATATCTCTTAGAATTTGTTTGCATGCATCATGCCATCTTAAAGGAAAGAAAAATAAAAAATCTCTTGCATCATAGTAGTTAGCATTTATTGTTATTTGTTGCTATTAAAAAGAAAAAGACAAAATTTCGTTTCTTGTTATTAGCTGCATTAGGGTCTTTGTTGTTTGTTGAAGTGATCGTTTCGTTTGTGAAAAAGATCTCAACCCTCCTGTAGATAGAATTCATCGAATCAAATGATTTAATTTTGGCATATAGTTTGCATGTAAAAAAATTTTGAGATATCACATACGGTAGGACCAAAAAACTGCAACATAATCAAAGATAAACCTTAAAATGAACTCAATGAACATAACAACGCATTGGAACATAACGCAAACACTCTAGAGGTCTAGGTTAGAGATGTGTTCCGGCATCTTTAAACCTGGTAGTTTATCGTCGAGTGGTTGGGTGATTCCTCCACGGTGAAACAATAGGTGCCGATACGGACTGTGCTCCCACGTACCGTCGAGTATATATTGGGAGACCCCTATAGGAATAAAGCCTTTATCCATAGGAAGCCGTGTCAGCCACCCTACGATTCGCAATGCAGTGAACACAGCATTCACGAAGATCGACCACCCGTACCCTAAAAAGTATTTTGTGGTTTTGCGAAAAGTTTGGCATACCCTCTACCTAGAATTCCAGAGCAGTCACTTTTGATCCTTTTCGGACTCCCTAAACGAAAAGGTGCCTGTGAGCGTCTTGTCACTTCGTGCTCATTAAATATTCGAAGGAGACTAGAGTCATCTTTTATCCTTTTCTCGACTCTTAAAAAATGAAAAGGTTAAGTTCAGTGTCTTAAAATTTATTGGCCACGATAACATCTACCCAATTAGATTTTTGTTTGCGTTAGCTTGAGTAGGGTTATTTCTCGTTCAATGGCAGCCTTTCCGGTGCCCACCGGCCAAGGTGTTCCTCCTGATGGGTACCCTCGCCCATTTCCTTCTGTTGGAAATGTTGGTGTTCAGTATATCGCAACAATGTCTTTGCCTGGGTTGACCATTGGTTTACCCGTATGGTTGTTTTCAAACTCGGTGGTCTCAAGTGTGATGACTCCTGTCCCACCACCACCTCCTCCACCCGAACAACACCATGTTGATTCTAAGGTGGACCCCTTCCCTTCTTCGCCTATTGCTGCGCCCTCATCTTCTACTTCGCCTGGTGAAACCTTGGATTTCACTAACCAGGTGGCTAAGAAGAAGAAGAAGAAGACCAAAAAGAAGAAGTCTCCGAAGGGAAAGGTCGTGTCTACCACGAAGCTATCAGAAGTGGAACCACCTTCTGCTCCTCCCCGGAAGCTTCGGTCTCCTTGTCGATTATGCAAAGGGGACCATTTTCTTTCTGATTGTCCTGGCATTCCCAGGATCCTAGACATATGGTCCTGTGACCCGACTCGCCCCTTACTGTCGCAAATCGACGATACCTTACTAGTTGGTAACAGAAAAGTGAAGGTTCGTTTCCCTTGTCGACTTTGTGAAGGTAATCATCTCCTTCGCCTTTGTCCACTTATGGATGAAGCTTCCCGTCTGTTGGCAAGTCTGTCGGATCCCTTACCCCAACTACCCGCTGGATATCAGCGTCTTTTTACAACTGCAGAGCATCTCTCCACTAACCAAGTGATCAAACATGATTCCTCCTTAGTCCAGCTTTCTCTTCCTGAACCTATCTGTGCTCCGCCTACTCCAGACCAGTCCCTGGTCGGAACGAGTGATTTATATTCATCATCTACGCACCACTTGATCATCAAAGATGAACCACCTGAGTCCAAACCAAATGAAAGTCCACAGTTCCGGATTACAAGTGACCCGGTCTTTCGAAAGGTCCAGCTTACAAGTGACCCGGTTTTGCCTACAGAAGTTCCATCCTTAGATGCTCTTACACCTGAATCCAAACCAGACGAAATTCAAAAGGTCCGGCTTATAAGTGACCCGGTTTCGCTTTCAGAATTTCCAACCCTAGATGATCCTACATCTGAATCCAAACCAGACAACAGTCAAATGGTCTGGATTACAAGTGACCCGGTTTCGCCTTCAGAAGTTACCTCCTCAGATGATGTTATCACTGCCAAGAATGAAGAACCCAACGTCCAAATTCTATTCATTGACATAGACGTTAATGATCAAGTGAGAATCCCTCTCATTCCTTCACACCAGGAAGAAAGTCCATTAGAATCATATCCGGCTGTCTATCCAGTCCCACCTCCAAGCAACCTAGTTGTTTCCTTTAATTGGGATCAACTGGTTAATCCTCGGTTACCAGCCGCCATACCATTTCGAATTATAGTCCAAGTCTACCGCATGGTTATGGCTGGTACAATTATTGATGAGGGATCTCCTGTGAGTATCCTTTCTTCAACAGCTTGGGAAGCACTTGGTTCCCCACTGCTTCTGCCTGAGATGAGAAACCTCATAGGTTTCCATCGAGAAATCTCTCGACCTTTAGGAATTCTTCCCAATGTACCTATCACGTTAGAAGGGAAGACTATCCAAATGGGTCTCATGGTAGTCCAAGGTCCGTTAGATTACAATTTACTCCTTGGACGAGACTATATTTATCGCATACGTGCTATTGTGTCCTCACTCTTCAGAGTGATGTGTTTTCCGCATGAAGGAAGAACGATCAAAGTCGTAGACCAACTTTCATTCCCCGGTTCACACTTCACATATAGTCATCTGCCATTCCTAAATGGTCTTATTTCCACAGGAAATGCCCCAGCACCCACCCCGTCATTCTGATGACGGCAGCTCACCCGGGCGCGTGACTGAAGCCCGGGGTGCATGCATCCTCCTTCAAAATCGAGTCTTTCCAAGTAAACCTTCATTCCATCCACTCCGTGAATGCCATGAAGCTTGGGGGGCATGTACCTCGATTTGTATGATCATGCTAGGGCCATGCAACAAAAATTTTAACAAGCAAAGTTCTCCATGGTTCAAGCTTGTGTAAAAATGAACCTATTTACATCCCGTGATTGCCTTTTATCCGCTAAATCTTGCTAGATGAGCCTTGGTTGTTTCATTCCATCGCCACCATCTTTTTGGCCGATCATATGCTTTCACTTGGTTGTTTCTCCTTTCCTGAGGAACGCAGCGATGAGTGGTTTTATTAGCCAGCCTCTTAACCTTTACGTGTTTTAAGTGAGTTCCACCATTACCGGAACCAGTTACTATCCCTTATACCACTCGTTCCTTCAGGACGAGTCGCCTTTACGCTCTTTTCTGACTCGTAAAATATGAAAAGATTGCCGAGTATTTTTCCCTTTTTGACTCGTTAAAGAAAATAAAAATGGAGGTCCGCTTTCAGCTCTTTTCTGACCATTTAAAGAGGAAAAGATTGCCGAGTCGCTCCTCTTGACTCGTTAAATGGTGATAAGGGGCGGTCGTTTTAAGTTCTTTTTGTCGACCGTTAAAACATAAAAAGATTATCGGGTTTTTGTTGTTTCAAACTCGTTAGTGGTTACGAAACGACGTGGTTTTGACCGCTTTTTTACTTTTTTAGGTCAAAATCACTAATTATGAAAAGTACTCCTCGATCGTAATGATCGGGCGGTTCTTTCGGGTATTATTTTATACTTTTTCGGGCCCGAGAGACACAACTTTACGAAAAAGGACATCCCTGGAGTTTCTTTTTCTGCTGTCTTTTCAAACTCTCTAAACATGAAAAGACGCCGAGTGCTTCCTTCGTCAGACTCGTTAAAACTTAATGACATCGGATTTTGTCACAACACAAGCATATGCTATCCCCATCAAGCTTGTTAAAAATAACTGGGGTACTCGCCAGAAATGGCGGGGGGAAAAGAAAATTTTTGAACCATAATTATTACCGTAACGGCAGTATGTCGCTCTTGAACATGGCACTTTTTGCTTTCGTGTCCGGGGTGGGGATATTTCATCTCATATCTTTCACTTGCTTCCATGGACTTGGGTACCATATTTGACCTCTCATTCACTCATTGCCTCATCATCATGACCTTTGATACATTGATGTCAAATACTGCCAATTTTGTTAATGTGCCGCCGATATGTTCAAGAGAAGTTGACCTCTGCAAAACAACCTCCCTCTGATAGTTCTCACAATCTTGATTCACAACTTCATCTCTCTGTCTCGTGTCGATGATGTGGGAAACATTATGGCCCACCTTCGATCAAGGTCACTCCCTGTTGACTTCAACTCATTATCCAGGGAATTGATCGAGAGACTCCTTTCCGGTGCCTTGGAGCCTGCATGCCTCAATGGCAGGTTCTTCGTGTTCGACGTGAGGTTTTCATCATTGGCCTCTGATCGAATGATTCTACGGGTGTTCGACTTCAGATCATTGATTCACACGCCGTAGATTGTACCTATAGTACCTTGAGGGCCATTGTCATTATTGGTGGTACCTCTCGCGTCTGTTAACAGTTTCCACTATTGACTGGTAATCAGACGATGTTCATGCATGTTCGACTTCAGCTCATATATTCACATGCTTGAACTTGTACTCTTGTTCTGGGCGAGATGGAGCGCAAGACCCTGGATTGTGTCTGTTGTAATCCAGGCGTGATTCTTGATACTTGACTCATTCACTGGATGGCTGCGACCATACCTGAGTCAATTCATTGATCCTAACCAGATGGCTGCGTCCATACTATGGATCCAGATTATTTATGTACTCTCTTATGGATGGCTGCGACCATACCACGTACATCATGTAATTGAACTATCAGTCATGTCTCTTAATACAGCTCCTCGGCGGCAGTAACTATATGTGCTCTTATGTGTTCTTGTAAAGCATTTCACCCCTCTCCACCTCTCGGACTTCATGCTTTAGGGGGCATCTGTTACACAGTAATTTGTCACCATCCTTGTTACTCCTCTTGTCGTACCTTGGAGGACCCATCTCGGGAGTTGTAAGAAGTGACAAAGGCTAAAAACACTTGCATTATGTTCCCCTGAGTAAGTACTCCATGTTCCCTGAAGACACCTTCTGCAGATCATCCCTAAAAAGTGCTCTTTTTCCATTGGCGCAAGTCCACAGTATCCTACCCGTGCCAATGATGGAGATCCTCAAAAGAGGGCGCGACCATTGGCGCTCTGCCTTAGAACAATAGTCGCGCCAACCAAATTTAGTCATGCTTTTTGCCTTAACGCACGTCCGACTGTTTTTTCCTTCATTACATGGAGCTTTTTTGAGGATAAAAAATCAGTCTTTTGTCGAGCTTTATCCATCTTTATGGCTTTTTAGGATAATGCTAATCCGCAAAAGGTGTCCTCGTTCATCGTATCCTCCTCCCCTCTTCATCTATATAAGCTTGTCATTATGCATTGGACAAGCTAGAGTGTTAGTGCTAGTGATTTAGTGATTGAGTGATAGTAGTGATGATTATTGGTCATGGAGTGTTAGATGTTGAGTCTTGAGTTCTTGGAGGAGTGCTAGTGAGTGCTAGAGAGGTTATGCTGCCGGAGAGGAGATGCATGGCAAGACACATATAGTTACTCGCCCAACCAGGAGAAGGGTCAACGTCAGAACAATGGTTGTAACTTTTCCTGTTTATTATTAATTAATGAGCGACTGCTATTATAGTTCCAATCTCATTGTCTATTATGGTGATGTGTTGATTTATTTCCTTTCTGACTGAAATATAGTTGTGCCTTGGTAGTTTTTATGTTGGTATCTGTCTCTTCCTTTGCATGTGCAGGTGTTCGTTTGTGATCTGTTGGAGCAAGGGAGCGAGGATATCAACTCTGCTTCAATCATAGCGTTGGACTCCAAGTTAGTCTTCTTGATTCACCTTTGAGGCATAACTAGGAACTTGCGTAGCGGCGTGGTTTGTTTGTGGCTAGTTCTGTTATAGGCTAGTGGGATCGCCTCTGTCCGCAGAGGGGATTTACCTGACCAACAGTAGCTACTACAACAAAGTTGTAGTATTGAATTTCTATTTCTCAAGGATTAGGGTTTTCTAAAGATAGATGATTTCTTGACTCTGCCTCTTGAATATTTAGAGTTTGAATTTCCTGCTTTGAAAAGTGAAGAGGTTTAATTCTTACTTTAAGATTTTTTCATGGAAGTTCATTGAGCCCTTTTTTTCAGTAGGTTTGTCTCTTCTTTTTTTTGTAAGTGTAGGTAGTGCCTTCCTTTTCTATTTATAGTAACCAATGAGACCAGATACATCATTTTGGTAGCCTCAACCTGCCTCGAAGGGAAACCAGGTCTGTTGGCCACCTAAGTTTTCTATAAGCATTTCAAAAATAAAATTTGACAAGTCTTTCCGTCCTGGCAATGTGCACTAAATAGTTAAAAATACTTAGCAAGCTACGAGCAAGCATAAGACAACAAAAGAAATAAAGTTCATTAAAAACATAAGAGACAAAGAAGGATCATTCCTTTCGATCTCCAGTGTTCGGATCTGTAACAATGGGGTAATCCATCGGTTCTGCCTAGTTTGGAGTCGTCTGAGCCATCTGGGTCAGCTTCTGTTGCATCTCCTCCAGCTTGTTATTCTGCATTATCATGATTGCCTGAAAATTTTTCATTTCTTTTTGCAGGTTTGGCATACCTTGTGCAATTTCAACCATTTCCCCTGGCACCTGCTCCAAAGCCTTCGCAAGAAGGCGTTTTAACACCCAGTATATGTGAAGAGTTTGCCAGTATAGTGTCAACCTTCCTCGAGTATTTCCTGGATCTCTGATAACTTCTGCCCATTCTTCTATCTTAGAATCAGACTGTTCCTCCATCACATTAGCTTCCATTTCTTGAATAACCTAATGAATATCCTCATCCGTGCCTTCCCTATAAGCTCTGGCCACCTCCTGGACTGCTGTCAAAGTAGATCTTCTCCCTCTGCATTGGCTATCCGCCAATCCTCTAGATTCCTCTGTCTTGGATGACCTCTACCTCCACGTCCCTTGCCACAACTCGTGAGTGCCATCCTTCTTTTTACCTTTTCCTGTTGACAATTTTCATTCACAGGGGTCAAATTTTGAAGTTTAACATAACTGTCTTCCTCCTCAATTTTCTTGATGTTTATCTCTCCTCTCCTGCTATAGTCACCTCCATTTATTTGGGTGTTGCAATGCTTGTCGTTATCGGGATGCAGGAAATTAAGAAGGCCTTCAGTCATACGAATCAATTGCTGGGCTAAGTGCATGGTTTTCATGTCACTCCCATCAGTCTCCCTCTTATCCTTCACTGTGGGTTGGGTGATTTAGCCCTCCCTATTTATTCCCATACTATCAGCTTGGCAATATTTTCTCCACCCATTTAGAACCCTTCCCTGGTTCTGTCCCATTTCACCCTCACAATGCATTGCTGAGTAAAGGGCAGCTTCAAGCCTACTCTTTACTTCCTCAGAGGATTCAAATATTCTGGTTTCATCCATTATACCATTCATGATAGAGAATAAGACTGAGGGGGGACTAGAATTAACATACCCATAATCGCTAGTTTCCTTGGATGCTCCTTCTCTCTATGTTGCGCTCTACTCCTCTCCCTCTGTCTCTATTGTCTTTGGATCGTTTCTTCATGATTATCATGGTTTAAAATCATTCTAAGCAGCTCTAACTCTGATTCCTCTGACTGTAAGGTCCATATACTATCCAGTTTCCTTCCTTGTTCCTAGCTTCCCCAGTTTGCAAGAAAATCTGATGCTCTGTTGCCCTCTCTTCTAACATGCTTAATGATCATGTACTCAAATCTCTTTAAGATAATTTCCAACTCTTGAATTAGACTAGCTGTTCTCCAACTCTAAGTAACTTTATCCCATGAGGTCCTGTTATTGAGTTTTTTGATTATGTGTATTACCATTTGGGAGTCCCCTTCCACTTCCAGGTTGTTGTATCTGTTTCTGATTGCTATATTTAGTCCTTGATGTACTGCCATCAATTCGGCTTCATTGTTGCTCATGATGCCTCCGTTGTCTGAGTAAATCCATTTAGTTCTGCCTTGGTCATCCAGAAAGAGGCCCCCAATCCCTGCCGAGCCTGGATTTTCTTTGGATGCTCCATCGAAATTTAGCTTTATGAATCCTATCGAGAGATGAGAGAAGTGCATGGTACTGTTATCCCCCATCTTGGGTTCTTTCCACATCAGTGGAGACACCATCCCTTGTTGTAGGTTTATCTTCCTTAAAATTTGATCTTCTTCCGGTGTCGTTTCCTAGTCTTCTACATTCCAGGTATCTACTAAGATGGTCTCTCGAATATGACTCAAGTTTTTTCTCCAGATTTGTTCTTTTGTCATCTCTTTGTTTTGGAAGGTTCTTCTATTCCTTTCTTTTCAAACCATCCACATATTCATTCCTATTGCTAGACTCCAGGCTTGTCTTACCACCGGGCTTCTGAATTGGCCACTTCCCCATATTTTAATTGTGTTTCTAATACTCTGTTGATCTCTGTTTGTCCTTCCAAAAAGTTTCCTAACCTCTTGCCATTGTTGTTGGGCTCCTTTACATGAGTTCAGGAGATTTTCCTGTGTTTCCTGTTCTTGTTTGCATAGACTACATCTGGGGGGGCCATGTATCCCTCGCTTTTGGAGTTGGTCCCAGGTCAGAATGCAACCTTTTCATACCAGCCATAAGAAATAGGCCACTTTCGGCCACCAATTACTGGTCCATATTTGTTTCCAATTGACTGCTATATCATCTGGTTCTCTTGGAGTAAGGAGGTGATATGCCTCTTTAATCGTGAAATTTCCTTTTGTTTTGTGACCCCATCGCAGTATGTCTAGTCTTGTTCTTATAGGTATTTTCCTTGTCTGTATTTCTTTATGATATGTTTCTCTTTGTTCTCTATTAACTTGGTCCATCGATTCGTCTGGGCTCTTCCAGATTCTCCATACTTCATCTTGATCCCCCTCCTTCCAAAATTCCCTTATAAAGTTCATTCCTTCTTCTTCTGCCTTTTGACATATATCGCTTAAAGCTTGAAGGCCATTCAGTCTTTCTCTTTGTTGCTAGGCTTCTTCCCAAAACTTGGCGGAGCTGCCATTCCTAATTTCCCAAAAAGTGTGTTTAGTTATTATTTCCTTATTTTGACTGGTCAGATTCCATATTGTCGACCCTTTCGGGGTATCCCTTATTCTTAAGATCTCCTCTAGTTTTGTTGGCATATTATATATTTTTGTTCATATTCTTTTCCATAGGTCGTTTCTTCCATTCATCCCGTGCCACCAAAGTTTAGCCCCCATTACTTGATTCAGTAAGTAAGGATCTCTAAGGCCTAACCCTCCCTCAGTCTTGCTTTTCACCAAGTCCTTCTAGGATACCAGTGACCATTTTCCTTCGTTCCTTCAATCCTCCCAAAATGATTTTTTTAAAAATCTCTACCATCTTTGCACACACTCCTTTAGGGGCTGCCATTGTCAATAGTTGGTATATTGGGATCGATTGAAGGACTGGCTTAACTAAAACAGCTCTGCCAACAATGTTCAAAGTTCTGAAGGACTAGTTGGCTAGTTTTCTAGCAATTTTCTTAATGGTTTGTTGCCAATTTAACAACCTTAGAGGATTCAAGGCTAACGGAGTTCCTAGATATCTTGTGGGGAGCTCTCCTGATCGAAATCCTAGCGTTCTTGTTAAAAAATTCTTGATGTTTCTAGCTGTGTTGAAAAAATAAGTGCAGGACTTATCTTTATTAATTTGCGTGCTAGAAGCTGTCATAAAGAGTTCTAGAATTTCTTTAATTCTTTGGGCTTCTCTAAGAGACACAACACAAAACAGCATAATGTCATCTACGAATTGTTGGTGAGTAATAGGAAGGTTATTGCCCCATATTTGGATTCATTTAAGCTTTCTTTCCCTTACTTCTTTTCTGATGTACCTTCCTAAGCCTTCTACAGCTATAATGAACAACAAAGGAGACAATGGATCGCCCTGTCAAAGACCTCTGGAAGCTCTAAAAGGTTGGGAAGGGGTTCCATTCACTAGTATGGAGAAATTGGCTAAGGAGATCATAGCAGATATCCACTCAGTCCATCTATTACAAAACTCAAAGGCCCTCAAAACTACTTTCAAATAGTTCCAATTCAAATGGTCATAAGATTTGGAAAGGTCCAGTTTAATCATCATACCTGATTCCTTTTTTGTTTTCAAAGAATGCACTACCTCTTGGGAGACCACCAGCCCATCCAAGATTTGTCGGCCCTCTACAAAACCTGTTTGTTCCGGGGAGATAATACTAGATAAAATAGGCTTAAGTATTTTTTCCATTAGAGTAGCTATTATCTTATATATAACATTACAAAGGGCAATGGGTCTAAAGCCCTGGGATGCTTCAGACTTAGTTTCTTTAGGAAGCAGAGTTAAGAGGGTTGAGTTTAAGCCTGTACTTACCTTCTAGTTTCTTCTTGATTCTTCCACCACATCCAGGATGTCTTGACCCAAGAAGTTCCATCCTGCTTGATAGAATTCCACTGTAAATCCGTAAGCACCAAGGACTTTGTTCTTCTTCATCCCTTTCACTATCTCTTCTACCTCTTCCAGGGTGGTTGCTCTCATCAGGGCTAGATTTTGATCTCTAGCAATCATGCTTAGGATCTCGTTGTAGATTCTTTCAGTACCTTCTGCTCGGTCTACATTGGGTTCTGTGAGGAGTTCTTTGAAATGATTTACCAAGACTTGTTCTATTTCCTCATGCTGTGTAACACATATCCCTGCTTCATATTTTATGGAGAAGATTCTATTTCTCTGTCTTCTTTAGATCATTTCTTGGTGGAAGAACTTTGTATTCCTCTCCCCTTCTCTTAAGAAATTTACTCTAGACTTTTTCCTCCATATAATCTCTTCTTGTTTCCATCTTTCTTCCATATACCCTATCAGGATCCCTTCCTCTTTGGCTAAATCATCACTTCTACATGCAGTAATGATTTCTTGTTGGATTTGCTTCATCTTCTGTTCTAGAAGCTGTTGGTCTTTGGGTATGTGTCCAAAGTCCTCTTTATTCTATTTCTTGATGTTTCCTTTCAGTTCTTTTAGTTTAAGCTGAAAGGTATGCATTTTGTTTCTTCCTTTTTGTCGACTTTGCTTCCACCATTCTTCTACTTTCACCATGAAATTTTTATCCTTGAGCCAAAAGGCTTCGAACCTAAAGGGATTTTTCTTGGGACTGGCTTTAATTTCAAGTTCTATTTTGATCGGCCAGTGGTCCGATCCAATTCCCAGAAGAATTGTTGCTTCAATGAAAATTTCCCAATTTATAATCTGTTCTAACATTAAGAATCTATCTAGTCTGGATGTGATCTGGTGTTTATCTCCCTTTCTGTTATTCTATGTGTAGATCCCGTTTGTTGTATGAATATCCACCAGCCTCTCTTCTACTATCAAATCTCCAAAGGCTTCCATGTCTGCCTTTGTTCTTCTGAGCCCACCCCTTTTCTCATTTATTGATGTAATTATGTTGAAATCTCCTCCTACTATCCAAGGAGAGGTTGGATGCATGGACTGCATAATTGCCAGATTCTAAAGGAAATTCCTATGGTCGCTCTGTATATGGGGTCCATATACGCTGGATAAGAGGATCCATTCCTAATAACCTATAATTTTGAATCTTCCTCATAGGATTCGACGTATACTGATCAAATCTTCAAATTGGACTTCCTCTGGGTTCCAGAGAATTGCCACTCCTCCCGTGCTACCTATCGCGTCTTGACCAATGATCTCATAATGCGGCTTGAAGTTACTCATCACCTCTTTTAATTTGTTTTCTCTTATTTTTGTTTCTTGGACTAACATTATATTTGGTTTATCTTTTTTTAGTCTCTCTTTCAGATATCTTTGTTTCCCCTTACTGTTCAACCCTCTAATATTCCAAGTTGTGATGATCATTTCAATAATTTGAGGGGTTGTTGGAATACCTCTGACAGTGGAACCACTCTCCTTGAATTCACCAGCATGTCTCCCACCATTTGGATGGTCTCACTCATAGGTCTCCTTCCTCTTTTCCTCCCTCCTTTCCCTATAGTTCCAGCTTCTGTGTTTTGATTTCCTTGTGTTCCAAGTTGCTCCGATTGTTTTGCTATTATTGTCCCTTGTTTTTCTTTGTATCTTTGGAACATGTCTTTATAAGGTTGTTTCTGGTCGTCTGGTATGAATCTTTCATCCAGATGCTTCCATTCCTGCAAGAGTTTCCTCATGAATTGTTCCTCTTCGCCTTCTTGTTCCTGTTGAGGATCTATCTCCATTAGGATCTTCTCTTGTAGCCGATCTCTCTTCTCCCCCTCTTTTTCCATTTCCATATTATTTGACTCCTTATTTTCCTTTTTGTTTTCTTTCTGGTTCTCCGCTATTTCATCCTCACCATCTTCACCTTCCGCAACCATTTCTAAATCTCGTAGTACCTCGAACTGGTTCTGGCTTTTCTGAGTGCTTTCTGGGTGGGAGGGGTTTTGTTTGGTTTTTACTTTTTGGGGTTTTCTTCTTCTTAGTACTTCTGTAAACCCTCCCTTGTTTGCTTCGTTATTCCCCTCCTCCTGATCGGTACTTACCTTTCCTCCCTCCTGATCTGTTGGTGTATCATCAACATTCATCGAGAATTATTTATACAGATGACCATATTCATGGCACCGTCTACATATGAAAGGGATGTGTTCATAATTGACTGGTTGTTGCCAAACCTCATCATGGTATTCTACTTCAATATGCTCCGGCATCGGTTCTGTGATATTCATATAGACACAAATTCTGGCATATGATGTATATCTTCCTCTCTTGGTGGTTTTTGCTACCTTCACAAAGGTCTTGATTAAGTTCCCAATTCCTTCTAGAATCTCTGGATCCTAGAACTCTATCATGAGCCCAAACAATCTGACCCATACTGGTGCTACTAGCATTTTTTCTTTGTCTGGATTATAGCATTCTTCCCATTGCCTCATGAAGAGCCCTGCATTATTGAAGAAGTATGGACCCTCTTCAAAGATCCTCTCCTTATCCTCCAGATTTGCAAATATAACCGTGAAGAAACCCTTTGCCCCTAGTTTGATATCAATATGTCCTTTCAGCTTCCACCTCTGTTGTATCCACTTCGTCAGGTCTTTCTCAGATGGCCATGTTCCTACAAACTTGGAAATGAGTGCATGGCCTTTCATATATTGTCTGTAGTCCTCAAGTTTATTGTTTGGAATGAAAAACCTGGGTTTTTTTGTTGCTCGCGGTAGGCATTTGTTCCCCGTCCTTGCTTGCCATACTGCTCCCATAACCGGTGCATCGTTGCTGCATTTCCTTGACCCATCGTTCGCTCTGGTCTGGCTAGATTCTCCTGCTGTTATATCCTTGTAGGAGGGGATCTCTCCCCCCCGCTCGTTTCAGTGATCTTTCTCTCAGTCTTTCCTATTCTCTCAGTGATCTTTCTCTCAGTCTTGCAACCTGGCCTTTAGCAAAGCCTCCTTCTTCTACGCTTCCTCTACCTATGCTAGTAGCTTCTTTCCTTCATATAATTTGGCAAGGCGATACACTGCTACTAAGGTGCACGCAGTAGACCTAACCTCATCATATTGGCGTTGCAACTCCCTTAACTCTGTGTTCAATGTCTGCAGGTTTGGATCCTCCTGAATATTGGTCACTAGTTCCATAGCCTTCTCAAATAGTGTCGCATAGTCAGTGATTGTGGCATCCTAGGTAGCCATTGCTTCCTTTATCGCAGCTCTGCATTTCTCCTGGACCTCAGACGGAGTCGTGGGCTGCAACTTCAACTGCAACTTTGCAATCTTCATGTTGAAATCAAAGGTTACCCATCCAACTTCAACTTTAGCCTCACACACACACCAGTGGCTAGTTTTCTGATTTTGGCTTCTAGCTGTGCATCTTCCGGGATGTGAAGCTTAGGCACTATCTTGCATGCCTCTACTACTACTGACTCCAGACTTGAACTACGCATCTAAAGTGCCTCATTTTCTTTCAAAGACTGTGCCTTTTCAGTGAACGTTTGGTCATTTTTGACTTTGTACTCACTTATGAGGTTGAGGGCACACTATTCCCTGGTTCTCAATTCCTCTACCACCCCCATATGTAGCACGTAGAGGGTCTCGTTGGACATCATCGCTATATTCAGTCCTATGTTCTTGATTGTACTAAGTATGATACGATCATAGATGGACTATGCGCGAATGTAGCCATATAGCAATGTTATAGTTCTAAGGTCTAGGGTCCTTACTAGCTCTGCTTCTTGGCTTGTCTCGGGTGTCAGGCTCGCTTGTTCCACGCTCGCTTGTCCAACGCCCACCTGTAGTCTACTTGTTATGATCTACATCTCATGCTGATCCTTTTGGATGCTCCCGAACGTCTGGATGTATTGCTGCTAAAACTTTTGCAACACTTCAGTCATTGTATCCCTAATTTTATTGCTTGGCTCATCGGGATCACCTTCTGTTAACACCATGGGATCAACCTGTGATTTATCATATTTATGCTTTTTTTCGGGTTCCACCCTATTGCTCCTTGCCACTTCTTTTCAAAATAAATTGGGTGCTCTGCCCCTCGTTGCCTCTGCCACCTTGTCCTGAAAGCTCCTCTTCCTTTGTCTCCGGCAAAGGTGACTTGTCACCTTTCTATGACTCTCTTTGTTCTTCTTCCACCTTCTCCTTAGTAGCACGTTCTTGCTCCACACAAGAATTTTCTTCGACTTCCTTATTTTTCTATTCAGCCAGAGTATGTGCAGACTTCTTAGCGGCCTCCTTTCGTTTCTACGTGGAAGAAATTTTTGCACCTATGCTTGGTCCAACAGCTAAGTTTGACAAGGCACGCCACTCTGCAGGCCATTTCGATACAATCTCCTGCATATCCGGTTCTAACACCAAATAGGGAACCTAGGTGCCATTTCTGTTCTAGATCCTTTTGTGCTTGGATATAGACTCTATGGAAGTTAGCCTTGAATGTCATGTATGGTGACAACTGCGTGAACAAGGTTGGGGACAACCTTGGACACTGGTTAATTTCCATGTGGAGATCCATTTCCATAAGAAACCAAAAGATATTCGTCTCTACAATTTGTGTGGCATCCTTTGTAGACCATAAGGAATTGAATTGCATTGCCTCTGGAAATCCTTCCTCAAGTGGAGGAAATTGGCCATCCTCCAGCAATTTGCTTACAACGAGCACAATTGATAGAAATAACCAAGCATAGTGGAATGGCTTGGTTTCGTCCTGGGCTTCGTAGTAGTTCGCTAGGAAATCCTAATAGAGGTATCTTGCCCAATTAAATTGTACGCCTTTCGCACACTATGTAGTTAGGGAAAATACTAGCGTCGAAACCTCATCCCATGGTATTTTTGCATCAGATTTCCTACTAAAATTTGGGCAGCTAGTTGAATTGCCCAATCTATTATGGAAATAACGGAATACCCCCACGACTTCTTAAGGAGGCCATAATCCCTCTTCATCCATTTTGTAAGGACTTTCTCCCCAATCTTTCCACCAAACTCCTTAGCCGGGTTTGTGCCTTTACAAGGCAGGTGCGTGATTATGTGAATGAGCATGTCTGTAATGGGGATAGGTCCTCTTAGCCATAAACAACCATCGTGCACCAATGTGAGCAGTTGGCACACACATGTTGTATTGATGAGGGTATGGTGGTAATGTGGCACCCATAACATATTGAGCAACCCTGATTTGTTGACACCGCGGACCCATTCCTCCATTTCTAGTGTTGTAACACCTGTTTCCTCATAATAAACCCTCCTCATATATTTTTTCATTGCCAAGTGTTATAATTTAGCATGGTATGCGAGGTCCCAATCGTCCATTTTTAGCAATGGGACCCTTGCGAGCTGAGGGTTTTTAAAAGGGACCTGCTCAGGTACTAGCGGTGTGGACATTGTGAATTTCTCGACATCCGGCTACTTCATGACCTTTTCTTTTCCCTTCCACGAAGGGATATACTTAGGGAGCCTCGTCATGGCTTCCTCTCCTTCAACATCAATATGCTCTGTTCCTTGGAATTATTCCGCCTCTAGGTCCACTACGCTCTCTACCTTCTTACCTTCCTTCTGTTTTACTTGGGTTTTGATGTGTTTTCTTGGGGAGGTGTGCAGCAACACCTTCTTCTATTTATCTTTTGCAGATTGTTTGGGTTTGGTAGGTTGGATTTCTCTGGTAGGGGTAGGCTTCGGCCTAGGTGACCTCGACGCGATAGGGACAGTAGCTAGAGCTTCCTACTTACAACTTCCGGGGCAGCGGTCTCGGAGGCAACATCGTGAGTACTAATAGTTCCAGCAGGACTTGGTGCAGACATTTTCTCAAGAATAAGCTTTTGGCTTATCTCAGGTAATTCGATAAACATGGGGCCCATGACTAAATCTTTCCAAACCGATTGGTTCGTAGACAACAGATACGAAATTCGCCAATAATTCTGAGAGTGCAAAGTGTTCTCTATTCGACTAGCACACATAATTTATAGGGGGATTTGAATTCAAATCCGATTGTTCCCCCCAATTTATGACAATAAATGTTGTTTTGGTGGCAGATCTTCAAATATTTTTCCCTTAATTACTGCCACCTTGATCCACTTAACCGTCTTCTGGCCGTCAAGTCATGAACAAAAACTCCAATGGTCATTTTCCTGTTGCGCTGCACGGTGCCTTCCTCCATGGCACAACTTCCTGAATGCAACTTCACAGGTTGCATCTTCATCACTCTCCCCGATACCTGCTTGCTATGTTGTCCTCTAATCTGGGAAGTGTAGTTTATAGTCCCACGCTCCTTTGCAACTTCCTAGAGCACTAATACTATCCTATGGCCATACAGTCATTGCGAACGATCCCCTGTATACAACTTCGACCTGCTTCCATTCACTCTTCCTAGGAAGGCTTCCCCATTCATCTTCATGATCTGAACTGTGCCTCCATCTGTAGTTTATTTGACAATATATGTCCCTAACCTATGCATATGGAATTTACCCAAAAATTTATTGAATTTACTATCATATAACGCAACCAGATCATTTACCTTGAATGTGCGAAGATTAATATGGTGATCATCCAATGTTTTTTCATGTTCCTTATGTACTTTTTGATGAAATCCTACCAAAAATCGATCCTCTTTGAGCTCTATCAGCTGCATGAGCCATTCCTCTAAGGCCTCTCGATCTGCCATATCCATTAGAGTAGCTATGCACAAATTAGGCACAATGTACTCCATCGACATTATAGATTTGACCCCATATACTAATTTGAACGACATTTGTGCTGTCAGCTTCTTACAAGTAGTCCTATAAGCCCATAGTGCTATAGGTACAAACACATTCGAGTCATTTTTCTGCGCGTTGCAGATCTTCGTCAGTGCATTCTCCAAAATCTTGTTAAAAGCTTTGATAGTTCCATTTTCTTGCGGGTGGTATGGTGTACTCTTCTGATGGTAAACTTGGAATTCCTCAGTCATTGCGCTGATCGTTTCATTCAGAAAGTGCGTACCCCAGTCACTCATAAAAACTTTCGGGTAGCCAAATCTAGTTAAGACGTACTCAAACAAGAATTTTGTTGTCGTAGTCCAAGTACAGTCTTTAACAAACTATACTTCAGCCCATATGGTGAGATATTCCGTCGTAGTGATAATATAGCGTGCACTCGTTTTCTTTCTCGGGGCCTGAAATGGCCCAACAAAATCAATTCCCACTTCTCAAAGCGTTGCAAGGATACTTGAGGATGCATGGTAACTCATCTCTTCGCGATGGTCTTTCAGTTCTTTGACATGCATCGCATGCCTTACAATATGCCTTGGAATCCTTGTGTAAAGTTGGCCAACATAGACATGCATGCAAATTCTTCTGCATAGTAGCTTTTCCTGCATAATGACCTCCCGCAGCTCCCCCATGTGCTTCAACGAGAATGCTATCCTGCTCAAACTCTGACACATATATTCATAAGATTTCATCCACACCCATCTTATAAAGATGTCCCGCAATGACTGAGAAATTGGCCGCGTACAATACTAATTCCTTTTTCTACTGACTTGTATATGCTTTTGGTGTCATCCCCATAGTTAAAAAGTGAATAATGTCGGCAAAATTATCATCTGCTACGTGCACCACAAAGAGCTGCACATCTAGCAACCCTTCCTCGAGATTATTGGCCTCCTCAGCTATTTCAATCCATGACAGATGGTTAGGTCCTACATTTAACCTCCCTGGCTTCACAATGACTTCAAAGTCATACTCCTAAAATAATAGCAACCATATGTAGATCTTCCCCCCCAATGCAGGCTTGTTGACCAAGTATATCAAGGCAGAATAATCTGTGTACATCTTGAAATGCCCTCCTAATAGATAATGCTTGAATTTTTGCAGCATGTACACCATGGCCAATCATTCGTGCTCAATCATTAAATAATTTTTCTTGGCCTTCAATGAATTCCTACTCGCGAAGGCTATAGTATGGTCTATTTCTCCTTCACTGACCTACGTTAGAACTACACCCAACGTAATGCTAGATGCATCCACATATACATGAAACTCCCTTTTCCAATTAGGAAATATCAAGATCAGCGCAGTGACCATCCTTTCTTTCAACACATCTAAGTTGTGCTGGAATTCTTCATCCCAACTGAATGTTGCATCCTTCTTTAGCAATTTCTCCATGGTTGCATTGATTTGAGCATAAGATTTGATTAATTTTCTGAAGTATCTCATATGTCCCAGTGTCACGCATAGCTTCTTAACATTCCTAGGGGCCTCCAAATTCACAATTACCGGTCTCTTTGCAAGGTCCACCATCAATCCTTGGTTTCACACAACATGAACCAGCAAGATCCCAAAAGGAACGTAGAATATGCATTTTTTCAAATTCATGTGATCTGGTATCTGCGACATGTATCTAACATTAGGCACTGACTCGCTACATGGCGCTTCACTAATCCAAACACTATCCAATCATCAAAGTATACTTCCAAGAACTTATGAATGAACTCCTTGAATGCTGCTATGACTACGCGGGAAAATATCGCAAGTGCATTCTTGAGCCCAAACAGCATCACAGTGTATTGAAAACAACCCCACTCCATCGCGAAGGTCATTTTTCTCCTATCCTATGGCACGATCTTGATCTGATGATACCCAGAAAACCCATCAGTAAAGGAATAGGCCTCCTGCCCTCCAACATTGTCTAACACTTCATATGTAAATGACGTTGGGAATGGGTCGTGGACACATGCATCATTAAGCTTCTGCAGATCTACACAAATCCTTATTTCACCTTTTTGTTTCTTCTCCTAAACCACCATTGGGCTCACCCAATCAGATTATTCAACCGATTCTACGATGCCTACCTCCAGCATCTTGTCCAACTCCTGGCGAACCTTTTCCTTGTATTTAGGATTAAGGCGATACAACCTATGTTTAATAGGCTTCACGTCTAGCTTTAGAGTGATTTTCATAACACCCAAATTTCCAACTACGCCCTTCAAATCTGAAAATTTAGTGGGGAAGAGATCCTGGTATTCGCGAAGTAACTTACCGACTTTATCCACAGTAGCGTCATCCCAATAATCTCAAATCTTTGCGAACTTTGGTTCTTCTTCAGTGCCAATGTTTACTTGATTTGTCTTCAATGGTGTGGAGATGTTTTGGTTTTCTACTTGTGGGCCTTCAACTTCACGATGCCCTTCTACCTTTGGAATATTTATCTTTCTTGGATCTTCATCCTCCTCTTCAGCGGTCACATTATAGCATTCTAGCACATTGCATAGCTGGGTGCTCCAATCTGGTTGGGTCCATTCCATAGGTTCCATCAGTGTTCTGAAGATAACCGCTTTAATTCCTTGTAGCACTTCATCGAAGCTTACAAAGCCATATTCAAAGCTGAAGGTCAATAAGAACCCTTCCCTCAATATATCCCACACGACGGTGCCATGGCAGAGCTCCATTTCCAGATACTAGTTCATGGGAATTGTATCCAAGGTATGTCAAAATAGGTGTTCCCACTGCAGCTGCAATTCTATTCCCCATGCTTTAGTCCATTCTATTAGGTGATTGCATGGATCATCCCTTCCATTATACTTTTCACTCATTCTGGTGTTAGCACGCCCAAACCATAACCTCATCATTCTTTGGTAATCTTGCCATCCAACAAAACTATCCTTATGCATACCCCACCATCGTGCTGGCGTAGAGCGCAGTGCCAACACTAATGCTTGGAAGTAGTGATCCTCAGGGAATTCACGCTCAAATTCATCCAAAAAAAGATCTACATCAATTAAACATTCATAACAGGGTAATTTCCTTACCTCAGATGAAAAACAATGCAACGACTTCATCATCATATTGCATCATAATGTAGACACTTCATGCAAGTGATTATGCCAGTGATATAACTCTTCCTCTAAGTTAGAGGTGTAGGAACTCTCCCGATCCCATGCAATCCATCCATCTATCATTGGATTGATCCAATCTCAATCTCGTGAAGATTTTCTTGTAAATCTGATCCAATTTATCATCACTTTCGTCATAATCATGGACTGGTTCAGTATAGCATGCCCCTTCTGTAGGATCTAGTGGCACTATAACTCACAACGACTTTCTTTCAAAGAACATTGTCCATTTCTTCAAATTAATGACCCATTCATGTCAATAGCCCAGTTAATTCCCATGAGAGCGGGGTAGGGGTTACTATCGTCAACTATTTCTATGACCTCAAAGTCAGCCATTGCACTTGCACCTTCTATATCAACTTTACTTCATATAACCGTCCCATGGGGATGATTTTCTGCTCATTCGCAGGTCTCCCCATCCTCTCCCGTGTTTTTTTTGGAAATACATTCGCATCGGAACCTAGATCCAAAATGACCTGGTCCATCTCATAATCACCTATCTGCACGGTGAGCCTCATCTTGCGCCCTATTTGTGCCTTATGTTTGCCAATTTTTCTCACCATCCAGTGTCCATCAGGGACTTCCTCTTTGTTGGCACATTTATTTAGTAATTCATGCATGCCTTCCACAGCTTTACGATCGCGCAACATTTTTATGTGGGTCTCCAAAAAATTATTGAGTATAGAGGGATCAACCTCTCTAAGCACACTGATTTCTTGCATTTTTTCCTCGCTTCCTAAGGTGGATGCCTTAGTGAAGCTCTTCTTGGCTTCCATAAACATTTCCTTGGCATGACCCAGCTCAAAGCCAACTTATTTCTTTGGTTCTTTGCAGACCCATCCTTCTTCTTTGGGTTGTTTACCCTTATCAGTTCCAGTCATCATTCCACTTTGTAGCACAATGTAAATGCCTTGGTATTCTTCACGGGGCTTATCCCTCATCATCTGCAGATTTTGCATAGGCTGCCGGGTTTGTGTTTTCTTCTCTTGCATTTTGGCTATTAGCATTGTAAATTCTTCTATAGTATGGTTAAACTATCCACAGTATTGACATGATGGGTGTGTAGGATTCTAGCACTGTTGTGCGTAGTGTCCTGGCTATCTGAAGTTGTAGCAAATAATCTGACCCCGGCCTCTACTAGGTCCTCCTCCTCCTCGGTCGCGAGCTCGATCGTGATAACCACTGTGTGCTCCTCCAGTGCCCTAATATGGAGGCCAAGTTTCTGCTTTCATCTGGTATGTAGGTGTCCTTTCCATCATCAACTCATAGGTTTGAAAGTGGTTCTCATCATGACCCACAGATTTGCAGAAGTTACAGAACAATTTTTGGGGTGTGTGGATGCACTTTTGAAGTAAATGGAAATTATCTATCACATGTTGTCCAATAACTTGACAAATAGCACACCATAGTGTAGCCCCCATGCTCGATCCTAGTGGGGCTTCTGGCTTTAGCGGAATTGGACCCCCTCCTATAATATAATTCCCGTACATGGGATAGTGGTCTTCATCATTCCCTTCGCCCTTGCACTTCAAACACCAGAATTTTGTGCGCACTCCTGGTTTAGTCTCATTTTCTTTCTTCAAACTCTGTAACTCTAGGTGTAAGCTTGTTAATTGTTAGTGGATCTCTTGTACCCCCAAGGTCGTCTCTTGAGCAGGTGATGCATGCAACGTCATCATGATTTCCAAGGCTTCGTCCTTTGTTCCTATCTTCTGTTGTGACAGAGAAATTCTCAGATGGGGCATAAGCGAATCTATAAACCATTCGCGATGCGGACTATCTGTGAGCTACATGTTAGCTTCTCAAATTTGACACTTCAACCTTTGATCTAATTCCCAAGGTGTCTCATCGAACCCCGTCATAATTTATTTGAATCCAATTACTGACTATGAGTCAGAGTTAGGCTTACTAAACTCCTTGTTTAAAGCTGCCTTAGTCTCTAGTAGCGTCGCAAGAGGATTATCAGAACAATACTTAATATACCAAGTTAGCGCACGATCCTCCTAAGCAGTAACCAACTGTGCCTTATTTATATTGTCATCAGTAATCTATTGAGCTATCCATACAACATTCGCAACAAACAAAAACTGGTCTGCATCTTCACTCCTTATGCCCTTGAAAATTGATAGCTTCATTGCGTTCGCCATGTTGAATGGTGGTGGTGGAGGTGGAGGTGTGGGCGAAGGTGTATGTAGTGGAGGTGGTGGTGGAGGTGGAGTGGAGGGATGATTTTCTTGAGGAATCCCCTGAGTGATTAGTTGAACAAAACTTCATGGAGGAGTCTATTCTGCCCCTTGTTCGCCACTTAAAGGAGGTCTAATCAATGGACTATACTCTGGTCTTGATCCTTGATGATTTATAAAGAATCATCCACTTCACGTAGCTCCAAACATCAAGGTAATGTCATCACTCGTTTTTCACATAAAAACATTTTAATCCAAGTATTCAATGATCTTAAATACTTACCTCATGGTCCTTTGAAAAATCGTCGCTCCACTTTGCTATAGTTGACTAAGGTATCAACTGCAAATTCTATAACAAATTCTCCTAGAATTCGATCGAGCCAGTGATTGACAGCCCGCGTGATCTTGTTTTAAGAGGTTTATAACCGTCGCACTAATTCTGGAGTCTACACTATACGCCTATCGAGATTCCACCATCCCTTACTGTCTGTCAATTTAGATAACCACTCATACAGTTCAATGAGAAAAGTGCAGAAGAAGACCTTGTGTATATCTATATAGAGATAACTATTCAACCACTCTTCCTTCGACAGGCGCAAATTCTTGTTTTCTTGCACCACAAACTTGTGGATCTTCTAATCCAACCAGTTTTCAATTTCTTTCTTGGTAGGATTCCAATGATGCGACATCACAACTATTTTAAGCATATCCCAGTCCCAGCAATGGAACCATTTGTTGGCTTAGGGAGTCCTAACCCAGGTTCAGAGTTAGCTGCACCAACCAACAAAACCCTACACTACTGGTCCTTTCAGCAACAACCCACATAGTGCATGCTGCAGTCTCACCCGAAGCAGTATCATGGGATGCAAGAACCAAGTTTCTTCATCCAAAGACTAGTGCAATGTCTTCCAGCGCCTCAGATCTGCCTTCACGTAGATTGATACACTCTTAGGGGACATTGCTACAACTCTGTTACAACAACATTCATACCTTCGTGAAGGTCTATGATCAGTCCTTGCGGACCTTTAATAGTGAATTTGTCTACTTACGCACATCAGAGAGAAGTCCTAAATTAGGGTTCACGCAGATTTACTTAATTTATTAGTAAACATCAGAGAATTCATGAGTCTTCGCGAAAGTGCTTAACCACATATTGCGTACATCATTAACAGTTATTGAAGAGAATTGCATAAAATTCAATCAATATTCCATAAAACACATCATTCAATGACAACATATAACATTAACATATATAACCATAAATACGTAAGAATTCTTCGAAAACTATCTATATTGATCTTCAATTCAAGGTTAGAGATTCAACACTGCCTTGTGAACTCAGCTACAGGGGTCCACGCACTTAGCTACGGATTCTACCTGGGCCTTTGTGCACTCAGCTACAGAGCCTTTATCCTTCTATCTTACCCACTTCTCTTTTCTATCAATCTCTATTTACTTGTCTCTTCTCTAAGACTCACTATTTATATCCTTTTCATACAATGCCATGGTACGCGGACCATGGGTTAATCTCAAAACCGACTCAAAAGATAAAACAAGGGGTAAGCCCCTTTGACTCATATTCATCTATGCACTTTGCATCCACAAATCACGGATACTTTACATCATTTACAAAAATTGTACCAAAATTTGGGTTGTCTAACCTGAAACTAACCCAGGGGACCCCATCCAAACATGTAGCACAGGTATTCATTTGAGATGTGGTCAGATTGAATGGTGTTCTGAAGAATATTAAGTCAGACAAGAAGTTCACTTACAAGTTTTGGGAGGAGTTATTTGCAGGTTTGGGCATAAGTTTGGCCTTTAGTACGTCTTATTAGCCGCAGATAGATGGATATACAGATAGGGTCAACAGGATATTGGAGGAAATTTTGAGGATGTATGTGATGCATTAGCAACGAAAGTGGGAAGAGTACATTCCATTGGTAGAGTTCACATACAACAATGGGTATTAATAATATTTGAGAATTAGCCCTTTTGAGACATTATATGGGTGGAGTTGCAACACTCCCATTAGTTGGAGTGATCTAGTTAACAAGGAATTGATTAGACCAGATATGTCTGTAGACATGGAACAAGAAATGTAGGTGATCAAGAAGAATCTAAAGGTAACACATGATAGGAATAAAATCTATGCATATCGGAACAGGTTGTTCAAGGAGTTCCAGGTTTGGGAACAAATGTTCTTGCACATCAAACTAAAGAAGAGATCCTTGCGGATTGGATCACGTGCCAAGCTAGAATCACAATTTTGTAGACCCTTTGGTATCATTAAGATGATTGGGCCAATAGCCTATTTACTTAAACTACCACCAACAATGAAATTCCATGATGTTTTCCATGTATCTTTGCTTAATAAGTATCTTAAGGATGTTGATCATGTGATTGATTGGTCTATATTGCAGGTGGAACTAGATGGAGAATTCCAGTTGGAGCCTCAATGTATATTGTAGAAAAAGTGCTTGTGCTTCGAAATCAAGAAATCGAGCAATTTAAGGTGCTATGGAAGCACTTTGAGCCTGATGAAACTACATGGGAGATGGTAGATCAGATGCGGTCTATGTATCCTTCCTTGTTTCTTGGTTGAGGAAAAGAAGTTTTGGCTTGATGTTTTAGTATGTGCTTTGGTATATCTTTTGATGATGTTGGTTTATGTACATATGTATATGGATGTAAATACCACCATGAGCTATGTTATAAAGCTCCACTATGCAGTATGTTGTTATGATGTAATGTTATTATGTTGTTCTTTTGGTTCCCTTTTTGGTAGGTTGATCATTGTAAATATTGCATTGAGTTAAGTTATAAAGCTCCATTAGTAGCATATATATTTTGCTTACAACATTTTTTTGGTTATAGGTTTTTTTGACCACCGAGGATGGTGTTTCCCCAAGGGAGAGTGTTTTGTAACAGCCCTGGTGAAAGTTTGATGTAATAAAAGTAAATAAAGGCAAAATAATAACCATGGATGAAGGGACACTTATTCCAAGTTGAATGTTGGGCAAAATCCTAGTGATGGGGATCACTTGTGATTGGTTATGGCTAAGGAAATTAGCAAAGGAAATGGATAATACTTTGGAAAGGAAAAATGGAATTTTTGGCACAATTATTTATTAAAATAATGTAAATTAACAGAAAATGGAGGTGAAAGGTCATAGGTTGCATATGACAAGGAAAACGGAGGAATAAGGGAAAATGAAGAAAATAAGCCTTATTCATAAAAATATTTTTGAGGATTAGTTGGTAACGTTTTGTCAATTTAGTGTTGGTGCTCTATTCTATTCTCTCTCTCTCATACTCTTAGAGACTTGGAGTTTTCTTGGAGCACTCTTGGTGGGTGTGGCATACATGGATTCTTGTAGAAAATAGGTAAAGGAAGAGTAGGAAAGTGCAAGAAGGCATCATAATCAACAACTACTTTAAATTTGCTTGCAGGTACAGAGTTGCATGTTTGTTTCATTCACTAGTTTTGGCATGCAAGTCACATGCATGTGGTTTCTTGGTTCTGATCTATCATTGGCATGGAAGATTACCTGGATGGGCAGTGGATTACCTAGCCTTGCCATTTATTAGATAACCATGGTGATTGTAGGTTTACTTTCATTGTTTGTTTTTGGTTGGTTCTCATGGTTCCTTAGTTTTGATTGAGTTATTAGTTCCTAAAAACCCTAGTTGGAAAAATGCTCTGGAAGCCCTATAATAGCTTGGGTTGAATTACTAGTCCTAGAATCCTTGGCTGGAAAATCGCTCTTGAAGCCCTTGGTGGGTTGAGTTACTATTCCTAGAAGCCTTGGTTGGAAAAAATCTCTAGAAGCCCGATGGAAACTATGGCTTGAGTTACAAGTCCTGGAAGGCTTGGTTGGAACAAATGCTCTGGAACTCCTAGAAGGCTTGGATGGAGTCCAATCTGACGATGGTTTTGTGATTTCCAACTGTGAGGTGGAATCATTGTTTGATGAGTTGAGGTGGATGGCCTCTGGAAGCCCTAGATGAGTTTTTATTGATGTTTTCTATGAGATCCCACATTCATGCTTGGAATATGGCATGGGTGTGAATGGCTGAAGAAATATTTGGATCAGCCATTCTACAGTTGGGTGGAATGTGGAATTCCTATCCTGGGTTTGGATTTTGCTTCATTAATGAAAGGTTATTGCTCCTTGTATCTCTATGATCATTTTGATGGATTAAATGTGGTCTATATGGTTGTACTTTTATAAATATTTTATGCTACTATTATGCTGGTTATGTATGTGTTTTATGATGACAACCATGTGTGTATCTAATCATTTTTTTACTTGTAATTAAATGATCAATGTATATGACCTAATGGATGGAATGGAAGTTGATGTGCTAAGGCATCAATGGTTCCTAGCGATTCTCAGCCAGGTATGAGAACCCTATGCTCAAAACTATTATTTACACATGTAGATTACATATTCATGATATGTCTAATGGTTGTCATGGATAGTAGGGGTCCAATCAAGGTCTTGAACAGGTCTGTTCTTTAGTATTATCATTTCCATGTTATTTTACTGATTTGAAGAAATGGTTCAATTCTGGGCAGTGACCTGGGCTCTAGGCCTGAAAAAGTGGCTCAAATCCCAGAGTCGTTGGAATAGCACTAATAATTTTGGTCTCTAGTCGCTAGCAGGAAAACTTGTGAGAGAGAATTTGGGTTTCCGGTCACCCTCATGTCTATAGCATGAGAGCGACTGAGGCTTAAGTTGTCGAAAATATCAATGGGACCCCAAGGCAAGCTGTCTAAAGTATTGGACTAGCTTGCGAGGGTCCTGTAGCTGATAATTAATGTCTGTGTGGTGTGATTTGATTGGTTCCACTTCCTTAACGTGACTTAGGAGGTTGAATCATATCATAGTTGCATATCGTCGCATGTTTACCCCAACTTGCCGATTTCTTGAGTGGATGTGGGAGGAGGGTGTTATAACAACTATAGAGATGATATGTTTTTGACTGAGCTATGAATAAGAAACATATTGACTAAAATAAAGTCAATCTAAGGATCCTTTCAAATAGAAAGCATATCTATGCAACCCTAACTAGAGTACTTATGAATAGCTTTTTGCTAAGAAATGACACAACATATATCATCCATTCATTGGACAACATTCAGTTTCCTTACTTGTTTTCCATAGTTCTAATTGAAATAGAGAAAAATGTTAGCAATGCTATTTCCTTTCATGTACTTGATCAATGTTCATAGATTTTCTCTTGTTAAACTTAGAATTATGCATTGTTCAGGATACCCTCAAATCTCTACCATCGGAGATGAAATCAATGAAAAACATGATAACTATGATATATGTGGTGATCTTAGTTATACTCTTCTTTGTTTAGAGATTCAGAATCCAAAAATTTTGTTACTCATTTGTCCCTACTATTTTGATATGGTTCTTATTTATTTCCTTCATTGGAATATCGCCAAACATGATACATGCATCTTCAAATATTTTTATCCCAAAAATATATTTGATTACTTTGGAAGAAAATCAAAACAACCTTGTATTTTACTTGGAGGAATAGTTCTATCCATAGCAGTTATGAAGTATTCTTCCAATTGCCTAAATAATTTTCTTAGAGATTATCAAATGTCGTTTGCATTAGTAACATTAAATATGACACATGTAAATAACTATTTAGTAGTTACTGAACCAAGTATTTATTGCTAGCTTCAAGTAAGTAGAATCCAATAATTTATTTAGAAATTGACAAATCAAGTATTTATTGCTAATATTAAGTAGGTAGCACACAAGAACTGAAGCTAGGATTGCATATGTGAGTCATTTTTCATTCTCATATGTACTTGAGACACTAGAATAATTAATTGGATGCAAGAGGAATAGAATGGATCTATGTTACTCCTAGTGTTGTTGCTTCAAAAGCAAAATCCAATGCTCGTTCATTCCATGAAACATGTTCTGGAATTTTTTGATATTAAACGTATAATTTAAAAATTCATAGAATAATTTTCATTCCTGTTATCAGGTTTACAATAACCCTTTTTCTTTTGTGCATCACAAAATAAATAAAAACAAAAAATCCTTAAACAATTTTTTTTATTTTTGAAGACTTAAGTCGGAGGTTGGATCGAGAAAGATTTTGTAAACAAAAATATAAACTCCCAACTACCTGACCTTCCGACCACTCGACTAGCAAGTCGTGGTGACTACAATTTTTTTTTTGTTATAAATAATCCGCCCGACCACCCGACCTTAGCATTTATCAACTGTCAAAGTACCTGACCTAATGAGAACATCTGAATATGGTATAGTCGATGTCATGATGGAATAAATCAATCATAAAAAAAATAAAAAATCTTGACTATCTGACCTCTTGACTGTATGACCAATGAAACAAAAAAAAAATCCCTTGATTTGTGTATAGTGCACTTTTTTATATAGATATTCAAAATTTGTTTTTTTAATGTTCAATCGATTCTTTGTTAAGACAATAATAAATTTCCTCTTTCTTTCTCGATTCACGAAAAGAAAAACAGTTTTCCTGCTTATGAGAAATTAGTGAACATGTTTAGTTGCGTTTTTTTCATATTTTAAACCAAATTTGAAGAGTTTAGAGTGTTTTCCCTACATGTAGCTTGCTTAAATCTTGTTTGAAGAAGCATTGAATTATGGAAATATAGTACCAGTTTAAAAAAAATTGTGTAACCAGAATATCATTTTACAAATTATTGAATTCAATTTCAAATTATAACTAAGGAAAACATATACATACTATGTTACTGTGCAGAGGCAATTAAATGCGGAAAAACCACTCGGCCGCCCGAAAGCCCAACCAGTCAACTGTCTGACTACTCGACCTAAAGACAAAACTTGACTACTTGACCTAAAGACAAAACCTGACTATAGTATAGTTGGAGTGGGGATAGAAAAAATAAATCATAAAACAATAAAATGCCCGACTGCCCGACCTCCAAACCGTATGATCATCTGAATAAAATACTATTTTTGTTGATTTGCGTGCAGTCTGCTTTTTAATAAATATTTTCAAAATTTCTTGTTTCACATTCAATTGATTATTTGTTAAATCAATAATAAATTTTCTAATGCTTTCTCAATTCCTGAAAATAAAAATAGTTGGTATGTTTACAGGAAATTAATGAACATGTTCATTTGTGATTTTCTCTTTTTTGTAAACAAAATTTTAATATTTTAGGTTATTCTGCCTGCATTCTATTTTCTTAAGTATTGTTCGAAAAAAAATTAATTAATGAAACACAATACTAGTTTCAAAAAAGTTTGTGTAAGAATCTGCTTGGGGTAGCTCAATTGGCAATGGTTGTGGAAATGAAGTCTCACTGAATCAGAAGTCTTGGGTTTAAATCGTGTGTTATCCCCCCTTGATCGAGGCAAGAAATTGGACATGATGAAGATGTAGTCCTACCAAGCTTACAAATTTTTTTTTGTAAGAATAATGTTATTTTTTTTAGAAATTCCTTAATTCAATTTCAAATTTTAAATAAGAAAAACTTATATATGCTCTATTAGTGTTTACAGGTCATAAAATGGAAAAAAAGGGAAACTCTCCAGCGACAAATTTAAGATTTTAGGGTTTGTTTCCTACATTTTATTTTCTTAAGACTTTTTCAAAGAAGAACTGAACTAAGGAAACACAAATACATGTTCCAAAATTTTTTGTGTAAGCATAATGTTATTTTTTTTAGAAATTCCTTAATTCAATTTGAAATTTTGAATAATCAAAACTTATATATGCTCTCTTGGTGTTTACAGCTCATAAATGCCAAAAAGGGGAAAACACCCAATGCAAAATTTAAGATTTTAGGGTGTTATGCATGCATGCTCTTTTCTTAAGTCTTGTTCGAAGAAGAACTGAATTAAGGAAACACAATACCTATTTCAAATAAAAGTGTGTAAGCATAATGCTATTTCTTTTAGAAATTTTTGAATTCAATTTTTAAAGAAGAAAAACTTATATATCCTCTGTTACTGTTTACAACTTATAAAATGGGAAAAAAGGGAAAATATTTAGTGGAAAAGCAACAAATGGAGCAAATTAGAGAAAACATTAAGGGGATGGATGATCCACTACTAGAGCAACTCAACTTCAATGCATTCCTCATCTTAGATTCAACTTACCAAACACAAAAAAAAGGTATGATGACTTGGGAGGAGATATTTGAATTCTTTGAGCAAAGAGAATGATTAAAAAGCACAAGAACTATTGAAACAAAGAACAATCAGTTTGGAGAAATCATAGCAACATAGTTACATAAATTAGTAGCTAGGGCTGAAATTTTCCCCTATTATGATATGTTTTCATAGATTCTCTATCGAGTTGGTATTAAAACCTAGACAATGTCAGACCATCAAGAAATTATCATAGATTACTAGAAATTTGACATCTTATCGTCCATATACAAGCTCATTCCCCTGAACATCCATCTTAATGTTAACATCCTTTATATCTTTCGAAATATTGTCTTGAAAAAATGTTAAGAGAATTATGATATAGTAATTGAAGACTGGTTGAGAGAAGAAGAGCAAGTTTTCATGCTAAAAGAAAAAAAGGAATATCCCATAGCTATTTTTAAGAAGCTTCCTAGATTTCATATTAAAATGCTAACTAGATTATATGGGGAACAAGATCCTGAGCATTGAAAAATAAAATGGATCCCAATAATCCATAACATTTTGAATGAGCAGAAATGCCTAAACTAGGCTGACATCTTCTCGCATAATATCACAGATTCATTAAAAATTTCATTATCATCTCCCCCTGGGCTCAAATACATTTTTTGTATGTATGCCTATCTGATAGATATTGTCGTTGCCTCTGTTCCATTCCCACTCATGAAATGAGCCTACTTGTCTAACGAGTAGCTACCCATTCAAAATTATGCGGGAGTCTAATTTTAGATACGATTTTTATGATATTTTCCATTATGTTTTAGTTCCTTTCCTTGAAACCTTGTTTGGAACAGTACCTCACAGAGTAAGTGATAATTTCAAAGAAGGCCTAGAATCAATAGGTCACTGTTTTATTGAGGGATTATTTTATTACATCATAGTTTTTGGAAGTGAATTTGGGCCCCTTATTCTGCCTTGATATATCCCATAAAGACTTGCTTTGAGAGAAGTAGCTAATGAAGTTGTTTTGAATGGGAAAGCCAAAAAGTTGAGTAATCTGCAAAAGAAACTGAGGCCTAATTTTCCAATCAGTTTTGGTGACATCAATATTCAAGACAAGGGGCACAGATTCAAAGAAGCCAAAGAGCTTGATGAAATTTGGTTATTTCCTTTTCCTCATTATGAGTATGATCCTATAGGTCTCATTGGAATTAATTATATAACAATCAGTTATATAAAAAAATGTATTCATTAGAAACCCACTTTCGATGAGATTTTTATAAACATTGATGATTTTCAGCATGCTGTTGAAAGAGGAAAACTCTTAAATAGTCAAACAAGACAATACTTGAATGATTTTAGGGAGAAAATGTTTGAAAATGTCCTAAAGGAAAAGGGTCTCCACCTCAACATTTCATTCGAACAGTTAAATTCTACTGAATTTTTTCAGTTTAATTTCAATGAACTCACTTCAGAATCTTCTATTGTTTCCAAAAAGGAAAAACGGGTATAAATTGAAAATAAAAATGTTTTGTCGTCACAGGTAAAGAAGTTGAAGTCAAAACAATAAAAAATCTGAAAGAGAAGCAGGAAAGTATAGGAAGAGAAAAGACTCCACAAAAAAAAAAATAGTTGAACAAGAGATTATTACGATTAATTCTCCTAAGAAAACAGAGAAAAAGAAACTAGAAACTCTAGAATTCAAAGAAATGGAAGTAGATAAGGATAAAGAAAAACATGTATCTGTGAAACAAACACCAAGGAAAATGAGGAAAAAATGGAATCACATAACAAGATGGATACTATATTTGTCATATCTCCTCAAGCATCAATAACACCCATTTCTACTAAGATTTTGTGTGAATAATTTTTGTTTAAAACAGTTTTGAGTTAGATCCAATTGGAGATAATATCCTTTCTTTGACAGATTATTGTTTTAATACCCAAACAAAAGAAGTTGTGAGAAGAACAATGAAAAGAAACATGATACTATGGAGATTGTAGCTGAATTCAACTGGTAGGCTCAAGTAGACGTAAAAGAAAAAACTAAAGAATCCTCGCAAGATTTAGGATCTTTTGTTAACTACAATCAATATCATTTGAATGAGCTTGAAAATTCATATGATACAGTTTGTAGAAAATTAAAGTTTTGAATGAAAAATTGAAGAAAAATGAATTGTTCAATAAAGAAACTAGCAGTGGAATTTTTCCACTTTAGTTCAAGGATTTCTTCTAGAAAGAGAAAACCCATAGAATATTTTTCAGAAAGAATTGAAAGAAGAAAATGCAAAACATGAATAGGAGTTTCAAGGATTGAGAATATTATAGGAATTGAGAAAATTAGAAAACAATTATGATATTATCGTCACAACTATGAAAGATAAAATTGAATCTCTTAAATATCAACTCAATGAGAATCAACATGAAACACAGAGTCCTAAATTTTTCAAGGATCAACCCTTACAAATTTGTCTAATTTTAAGGAAGAATCATTCAAACTTCTATAAAAAGATAGATAAAATCTCAAGACTTTAGCAAGAAATTACATATTTAAATGAAAGAATTGATTCTTTGGTAGAAGAAGACAGGTCAATTAAAAACAAATTTATGTATATTCTTGACTGGGAAAATGAATTTCAATCTAATGAAATTCCAAAAGTTTTTAAGAGAGATAAAGGATTGATGCTTGCATCCTTAAATTGTAGGGAGAAAGAGGAAAAGGAAATCAGGTCATGCATACAAATGGAATATGTGTAATTTTTAACAATTTGGGAAGATAACTCACCTATGCAAGATTGTTTCTCTCCTATTGAGAATACAAAGACGTTATAATAGAAGCTCTCCATCTGGTTCGACCTGTTTCATAATAAAGCATTTATTTAGTTCTTCGAGTCATAAAATCAATATATACATACTTACAATTTAACATGTGATTATGTATATGTTTTTCCAATTTATAATGTGTCTAGAGTCATACATATACTTTTTTAACAAAGAAACATGAAATAAATTTTGAATACATATGTAACTAGGTAGGGCAAGTCAGTATGCCATAGGCCCAGTCCTTTCCAATATCTAGAAAGGTCCACATTGTTGGGGTGTTAATTTTGTACAACCTATCCATCTTAGAGTACACTTCTTTGGTTTAATTTTTTGTTGTAGCAGCTACAACCACCCTCCAAAGTTTTTCCTTAGCTTCGTTTTGGAGCCTCCCTACCACCCATCCTCAATAGCATGTCTTGCCTTGTCAGGTACACAAGCTTCAGTGATTTTCTAGCAGATTGCTAGGCTATTCATCACAGCTTGTTGCATCCCCCTCACAAGCTATTTCTCTGAACTTGATATAGCTGCAGGATAAGCAACTCCCTCAAAAAATTGTGCAATTCTGAAGGGGAACCAACCTTCCCTCCAGAAATTACACAATCTTGTCTGGTAGCCTGCTGGGCTCCAGAATTGAATAAATCCGCCTGTCAAGATTCACTCAGAAAATTGATCAATTCCTCCTAGCAGGACTACTGAGTGCAAGAATTGCCTAATTCTTGGCAGCAGTCGGTTGCTCAGCCTATAAATTGTGAAATCCTTCTGGGCAGTCAGCCTAGCTCCCTCCCAGAAATGCACATTTTTTCCCCTCACCTGAGTAGGCTATTGCATGTGCCATTGAGTTGACCAGTTCCACTCGGGACTGGGAAAACTTGACTTGCATGCATGGGCTGCTTTTTCCCAAAATATCAAAATGCAACATGTAAAAAACATCCCTATATTTTAGGGAGCTATTTTTAGCAGCTGAAGGTTACATGCAAATATTTTTTTAAAATCTTTCCCCTAAGTGTTTTTTTTCCTAGATTTGTGGCATGTGCATCATGAGCCTCAAAATTATTTATTCGAATCTTCAGAGCTCACTTATTCACATCAATCTTGGAGCTCTAACATCCCATAGCACGTCCAAGAGTATTCGACACATCCAACTCAAGTATTCACGGGTAAGTCAACTTAACTTGTCTTTTGCAGCATTTCTATTGCCTTTTGTGTTTTGGTTTGTGTGAGTGTTGTTTACTTGATTTCTATGAATTCTTGCTGGCGTTTACATGCACACTAGATTATGCTAGCACCGTTTCAGTTTCCATTAGCATCTCACTGTTGTCGCATGCATGAAACTGTTTTGCACGAACGGTCACCGATTCAGCGACTCGCTTCACCCACATGGACATTGTTCCATTTTATGAATATTTCATTCACTATTTTAATGCATGATCATTCACTCCTAATTACACTCAATAACACCATGAAATCACATTCACATTTGCTTTTCGTTACCTGTCGGTGGGTCTGGGCATCCTTGGCCCAGACTCTGCCTCACCAAAACAACATTGCGTAAACCTGAGAGGGAAGGATATGTATTCCTATCAGGAAATGTACATTTATACCCAGTGACTATCCTTCAGTTTTTCATTGCACAATTCCAAGGGACAGTGGCTGCTAGCCTAGAAAATTATGCAATGCGGTCACTGGGCCTGCAACCATTGCCACCTGAAATTACGCATTGCGTAGTTCCAACAGCTAGCAGGCCAGCCTAGATTGTGCATTACATAATCCCAGCAGCCAGCTAGCTTCCCTAGATAGCCCAAACTACCTTCTGCGCAGTTCTAGAAGCCAGTCTCCCATCCTCCTAGGAAACATTGCACAATCCTTTCCAGTTAATCCCCAAGTATGTTGTATTTAATTCCTCAAGTTTGCTTTGGTTTTTGATGACATATTTCTCACCATGCATGTTGCTTTGTCTCCATATATATAAGTTGTTGGTTTGCCTCTTATCAATTTAGGAATAATGGCCTCCAAGAGATTAGAATCAAAGGACACTGACAGAAGTGCAACTAGAGAAGCAGTTGAGCGAGTGTCTACAAGTCTGCTGATCTATGAAGACACCAAGATGATTGTAGACAAGGACATCAAGATGAAATGGCAAGAGGTCAATGATGCATTTGCAGGCACATTTGGGGAAGACCTCAAAGACTGCTAAATCTATGTGAACATCCACAAGTTTGGCTTGTACTGGATTGCGTGCAGGTATCCATGCTCCCATACATGGATATGATACATTGGATCATCTCGCACACTGATCCCAAGATGATGACATTGAGAAGTGACAGTAGGATGGAGATTTCTACCTTAAGGGCACAGGAATATGATGAGATGTATCCGATGTCGAAGCCCTTAATCACCATGGAGACACCCTTCAGCATACCTAGCAGTAATACCAACTCAAGAGATATCTTGAAGAACTAGGTGAAGGAGCCAGAAAATTCAGGATGACACCCAACCAGGTCTACAAGACGAAGATATTGCAGAAGGTGTATCAATACTTGGTCATCTTCGCATGTCGTTTATATGGCCAAGAAAACAGAGAAACCTTCCCACAGAGTTCGGTGATCGCGTTGGACCAACTGGCCAGAGAAGGCAAAGCATGCAAATGGTCTAACATGTTGGCTCACCAGCTAAAGGAACATGTAACAAGCACTCGACAACCACCAAAAGGTATGCAAGTAGAAATGTACATGTCCATTATATCTTGGATGAAATTTGTACCCATCTAGAGTTCTCAGGCTTGAAGTGGGCACATGATCTGGATTTAAATAGGAATGCAATAAAATATAGAGATAACCATAAAGACAGATATGCAGCGAAAATAATACTTCATTTCATTAATGGAAAATAGTGAAATATGCTTACAAATAGAAATAGAAATAACCCAGCTAGGGCGATGGTAGCTTATCTCTGAGAAGAGATGTGTCGGCTACATGCCTCTGAATTGTTCCGAACTATCTTTACAATGAGGCTCGAAGGCCTATTTATTATTGAGAAACAATAGAAAACCCTTCACATTCCAAAACCTAACCCTAGAAGATGAAACGCAAAATTGTGGGCCTCGTTTTGGGGTGAGTTGGACAGCCAACTTCCTGGGGTCGCGAATTGGTCGTATTATCTCTGTTTGACGCGCATGATAGCCCGTTCGAAAGATCTCTCTGAGGACTACGACGGAAAAGACGATTTTTATCAAAAAAATCGCTGGTGGTAGATTTCCCAAAAAACGTCGTTTAGGGCCTCAAAACGGCTCCGGAAGTTCAGGACCCGAAAAACTGCTAAAAATAGTAAGTTGTGCTATAATTAAGGAAACTGAAAATGCTGAGAGAAACAATGGTGGGGGTCCAGGTGGACTTGGCAAGTGGCTACCAAGATCCACCTGGATCATTCCTCCCCCCTTAGGAAGCAATGGTCCCCATTGCGTTGAGTTCCTCCATGAGATGAGGAAACTTTTGCTGAACTTGGTCCCTGGTGAACCACTTGCCCTGGTGAAGGAGTTGGCCTGCTTTGACAACTCGATACAGTTGGATATTCTGTTGGCAAGTGTTCTTGACCTGTGTGTCATTGATCCAATCAATTGCAGCTTGTTCCATGCAATCTGCATTTAATTCTGTGGGTGTGAGCTGTTTTGCAATGTCGGATGTGTCTAGCAATGGTGGAAAGTATGGCCGAAGGCGGTCCACATTGAACACTGGGTGTAGGCCAAGGAATGGGGGAATGCTGAGCTCAAATGCATTGTCTCCCACAACCTTAATAATGGTGTAAGGACCATATCGGAGTGGTCTCAGTTTCCGATAGGCTCCAGTAAGGCGTTCCTTTTGCAAATGCAACCAGACTTTGTCGCCCACTTGAAACTTGTGTGGCACCCGATGTTGATCATGTCGCTACTTGTACTTGGCATTTGATTTTTCCAAAATGTCATGGACTTGCTGGCGAATATGTTGGATGTGCTCAATGAAGCTGGTTGCCTTATCTGTTTCGGACTGGACATGAGCTGAATCTGTGTGAGTAGCTGCAAGTGGCATGGCCACATCAATGGGGCATAGTGGCTGGAATCCCAGGCCCACCTGAAAAGGGCTGTGGCCCGTCAAGCTATGAAGAGCTCAGTTGTAGCTATGCTGAACATAGGGGAGGCTCTCGTCCCATGTGCGTGGATGCTTTGAGTTGTACATGCGCAGAATGTGTACAATCATCCGATTGACAACCTCTGTTTGGCCATCAATTTGAGGATGGAAGGCTGTGGACTTAGTGATTTTGGTGTCCAGCATTGACTAGAGACTGGACCAAAATGTACTGAGGAACTGACTGTCCTGATCTGAGATGATAGACTGTGGGATCCCAAAGTGCACCCAAACTCGTTCAAAGAAGAGTTTAGCAATGGCTTCTGTTGTGATATTCTTCTTGCAGGCCACCATAATGGCCATCTTCGAGAACCTGTCAATGACCACAAAAACACAATCATTTCCATGCTTAGTGGAAGGAAGGCTTGACATGTAAACCATGGAGATGGATTCCCAAGGTCGACTAGGGGTAGGCAGCGGGGTATAGAGGCCTTGCTTCTTGATGGTTGGTTTGGCAATGGCACATGCAGTACATGATCTGATGTATTTCCCGACATCTTGTCGAAGATTTGGCCAATAGAAATACTTTTTCAATACTGCCACCGTTTTCTCAACCCCGAAATGCCCAGCAGCTTGACTGTAGTGTGCTTCCCAAATCATCTTGGCACGCTCGCTTGAAGGAACACAAAGGTGACCCAGGTGGCATAACAGGGCATCTTGGAGATGAAAATCTGGAACATGCCGACCCCCCAAGAGTGTCTGGTATGTGTGGCCAAATTCTGGGTCGCTTTTGTAGAGAAGTGGCCAATCAGAAGTCTCGTGCCCACAAGAGTTGAGCATGGTGGTTAACGCCATTGTTGGTGGTCGACTGAGGCAATCTGAAACATTATTGGTACTGCCCTTCTTATACTTGATATTCAAACGGAACTGTTACAAATATGTAGACCACTTCTGATGGCAATCATTCTGCAATTTCCCTTGGGTCTGTATGAACTACAGGGGTCAATGGTCTATGTGGATGACTGTTTCCTTCCCCAAAATGTAATGCTTCCATTGTCGGCAGGCCTGCACAATGGAATACATCTCTTTATCATAAGTGGGATACTTCCGCACTGTGTCTGAAAGTGTTTCACTGTGATATGCCACTGGATGCCCGTGTTGAGTAAGGACTGCCCCAATAGCATAGTCAGAGGCATCTGTCTCGACCTCAAATGGTTGTTGTAAATCTGGTAACGCGAGCACCGGTGCCGTGCAGAGGTGATCTTTCAACTCTCTGAATGCCTTCTGTTGAGATGCAGACCAGAAGAATTTCACTTTCGCTCCTCCCTTGGTGACTTGACTCAAGGGCCAAGTGATATGAGAAAACCCCAACACGAACCTGCGGTAGAAGTTGGCAAGACCTAGAAAGCTGCGGAGCTCCGTCAGAGTGGTTGGAGATGGCCAATCCTGAATGACTTGGATCTTCGCCGGATCTACATGCACCCCCTGTTCATCAATAATGTATCCCAGATATTGAACCTGGGTCATGCCAAAAGTGTATTTCTCCAAATTGGCACATAGCTTGTGTTGCCGCAGTGTTTGAAGAACCTGTTGGATGTGGTGGAGGTGCTCTTCCCAACTCTGGCTGAAGATCAGAATGTCATTCAAGTATACCACTACAAATGAGTTGGTGAATGGCCGCAATATGTCATCCATTAGCCTCATGAAGGTTGCAGGAGCATTTGTCAATCCGAAAGGCATAACCAACCGTTCGAAGAGGCCCTCCTTGGCTTTGAAGGCAGTCTTCCACACATCAGAGGGTTCGATTGGTACCTGGTGATATTCTGACTTCAGATCGATCTTGCTGAAATATTTTGCCCCCTTTGGTTGGTCCAAGAGGTCATCAATCCGCGGGATCAGGTACCTATTACGGACAGTGATCTTGTTCAGCGCCCGATAGTCAATACACAGTCTCCAAGTCCCATCCTTCTTCTGTACCAACACGATCGGGCTCCCACAAGGTGATGAACTCGGACGGATGTGACCTTTCTGCAACAGCTCCTGAATCTGCCTCTTGATTTCATCGTTCTCCAGAATAGACTGCCAATAAATTGTTCCACTGGGTAGCGGCGGACCTGGGGTCAGATCGATGGAGTGCTTGACTTGACAGTGCAGAGGAACCCCTGCGGGGGAGGTGAAGATGTCCTCATACTCCTTCATGACCTTATCCATCTGTAGTTGTCGTGCGGAGTGTCTAGAGGCCATGGCTACTGTCTTATTCTTTCCTTGCGGGCATATCATCAGGAAAACAAATTTCCCAGTCTTGGAAATGAGCTTACTGCATTGTTTTGCAGTAATCAAAGAGATGGCGGTAGGCGGTGCTACCTCTGGTATCCTGTACAACTTATTTCCCAATGTAACAATAATAGCACGGGGCCTTGATTCATACACAGCATGTCGCTTCCACAAGTATGGTTGTCCTAATAATACATCACAAACTTCAAGGGGAGCAATGTCACACAATACCTCATCCGTGAAGGGCTTGATGTTGTACGGAAGGCGACACTGCTGGCTCACACGAAGATCCCGTCCTTGGTGAAGCCACCCGATGGTGTATGGTTGTGGATGTGCTGTGGTCGGCAAGCCCAACTGCTTCACGACCTTTGCCGAAATGAGGTTCTTTTGGCTCCCGCTATCGACAATGAACTGTAGCGGGGAGCCCTTTACCCACATCTGGGAGTGGAAGAGACGCTCCTCCTCTTCTGGACCTTCGGGTTCATTTTTCTGGATCTTTGCGGTAGCAACAGTGGCTTTGGGATCCGCGTCAATGATCTGCTTCCCTTTGTCATCCCCCTTGTTGAGTTCTGACTCAAAGTTGGAAACATGCATCTGATTCTGGAACCTTTAGTTCAGCCACCAGTGACTGCTTGGCTCGACACTCACTAGTGTTGTGAGTGGAGCTCTTATGGAACTCACACCATTTTCCCGTGTCCTTTTTCGTCTTCGCGGTGCTGTTCTTTGCCTGCAGCTTTGGCGGGTTGTCTTGGGCTGCCCCGCCTTGGCTTTGTCCTTTGTTCTGTGTTTTAGGGGCACCTTTCCCTTGCTTCAGATTCGCAGATCCAAAGTCTCGTTTCTTTTGTTTAAACTTCTGCTTGACCTTGACGGCATATCGATACGCTGTGCCGAGCAAGGAGATGTTCAGGAGTTGTATTTCTTCCTAGATGTACTTGTGTAGGCAGTCGTGGTATTTGAGTATCAAATGCTACTCTGTATCCTTGATACCCAACTTTGTGCTAAGGGTATGGCAAAGATTGGTGAACTCCGGCACATCTTGGTCCCTTCCCTGCCGCAACGTGGTCCATTTTATGTATTCATCCTCATAGCTTCCGACAGGGTAGTACTGCTCCTTGATGCCATCCCGGAATGAATTCCAGGTGGGTGCAGCTGAAAATAGTGAGCCAATATTTTCATCCTTCTGCTCGCAGTAGGTTTCCCATCAGTCCTTGACGTGGGGGGCTGCTTTGAGAAGAGAAAAAGCAATCTTTTCCCAACTTGAAAATTCATGAACAGAAAAATAACCCTCCAGTAGATTTAACCATTTATCTACAGCATCTGCATCTATCTGACCCTCAAATATGGGGATTTCAAAATTAACTTGTACCTTAAAGGGCGTGGCATTTCCAGAGTAGCTACTGGAAGCCGATGCGTCGCTTCTGGGTAGCCGCTGAAGGATTTGGGCAAAATTGTCCATCATCGCATTCCGTTGTCGCTCGAGGGCTTCTTCGAGCAAGATTTTGATAGGATATCCTACCCCCTCATCTTTCTTCTCATCTGCCATAGGAGGCCGTCGGGATCTGCGAGGCGAGTCTCACAGAGGTTCGACCAGTTCAAGCCCTAACTCCTTATATCCCGACCTCGTTGGGGACATGCAAAGAAAAACAGAGAAGAAAAGCAGACCGCTCTGATACCACTGATCTGGATTTAAATAGGAACGCAATAAAATATAGAGATAACCATAAAGACATATATGCAGCCGAAATAATACTTCATTTCATTAATGGAAAATACTGAAATATGCTTACAAATAGAAATACAAATAACCCAGCTAGGGTGATGGTAGCTTATCTCTGAGAAGAGATGTGTCGGCTACATGCCTCTGAACTGTTCCGAACTATCTTTACAATGAGGCTCGAAGGCCTATTTATTATTGAGAAATAATGGAAAACCCTTCACATTCCAAAACCTAACCCTAGAAGATGAAACGCCAAATTGTGGGCCCCGTTTTGGGGTGAGTTGGACAGCCAACTTCCCGGGGTCGCGAATTGGTCGTATTATCTCAGTTTGATGCGCATGATAGCCCGTTGGAAAGATCTCTCCGAGGACTACGACGAAAAAGACGATTTTTATCAGAGAAATCGCTAGCGGTAGATTTCCCAAAAAACGTCGTTTAGGGCCTCAAAACGGCTCCGGAAGTTCACGACCCGAAGAACTGCTAAAAATAGTAAGTTGTGCTACAATTAAGGAAACTGAAAATGCTGAGAGAAACAATGGTGGGGGTCCAGGTGGACTTGGCAGGTGGCCACCAAGATCCACCTGGATCAGCATAGACCTCAATGGAGAATGCTGTGAACACTTATTGTAAGATGTTTTCTGAATGTAGCTTCAAAGGAGTTATCACACAATTGTTCGATCATTTTGTCACCCCAATTTACAAGATTATATTCGAACAGGATCCACCCTACATGTCAAAGACAACAATGGAGGCACTGATCAACATAGCTGATTAGTATGCCTCACCATCTGGCACCTTCATACAGATGTACAACGCAGAGAAGCCTCTGCATGTTCTACCGAAGTTTTCCTTGGACAAGCTCGTCATGCAGGAAGTATCATATCACATCTCGGCATGATTGACAGCTAGGCTGCATCAAAATAAGAAGGCACCTTGGCCCACTCCTCCATTGCGGATTGGGTTATACGAGATATGGTGTTTCAAGCATGCGGATGTCAAAGTAGAGCAGATGAAGAAATATCCATTCGACCTCTGAAGTTACAATCCGTATGACCCACATTGTCTTGTGAAAGATCACTACATGAGAGTACAGTTTAACTGGATCCACAGGGCATGTCATTGGGTAGAGGAAGACCCATGGAGATATTGTTACAACTCCTCCAGACTCAATCAACCAGTCGGCCTTGCTATGGAATGGATAGTGAAGCAGCGTGAAGCACCATCCCAGAGAGCACCAAAAGTAGCAATAACAGAGGTAAACATACCAGTGCACGACAAGGGCAAGAGGAAGATGGTCGACAGCATGGAGGAAGAGAAAAGCTGCAAGTTCTGATCAGACCCACTTGTGTGGAAAGCAGCTTCGGAAAAAGAGAAAAAGAGGCAACAATGTGACAAGAGAAATACGCAAAGGCAGAGAGAGAAATGGAGAATCGAGGAAACAGAGAAAGAGTTGCATGAGTTGAAGGAGAAACTCCAGAGTGAACAAGAGTTGAGAAGATAGGAGAAGGAAGCATATCAAGAACATGTACAGAAGGGGCCGTAACTTGTAGATACAAATGAAACTCCACCTGTACAGGTAGTACACTCATTAGAACAGTTGGCATCAGGAAGATGAGGTGAACCATTGTAGGAGAAAGAGTTCACGCAAGAGATAGAGCAAGCACTTGAAAAAATGGATACGGATATGAAGCAATAGGAGTTAGAGCAAGACATTGACCTCATGCCTCACCACCAAGAGTTAGACCCACCACCTTCACCGCATCCAAAAGAGGAGAAAGTACTAAGTGACCAAGGAGACACTGAGATACTTAGAGATCAACCTAAAGGAGAGATGCACAACATCTCATTCGACGAGTCTCAACATAAAGTTGTGTAATCTCATAGCGTGTTGATTTTGGATGATCATACATCTCCTACGTATTTTGAATAATGACTGGTCATGTCTGACGTGCGCAAACATCCAAAAACATTGGCCGATGCTACCATAGAATATGCTGAAGCCACTAGCAGGAGTGTTTTCTTCCTGATCGCTGAGAAGAAGCGAATGACTAAGGAGCTATAGACAACCAAGCAAGGAGGAGAATTGGTTACAAAATCCGCCCAAGCAGAATTGAATAAGGTAATAGTGGATGAAGTATTGTCTCTCGACACATTCATGTGGGCATTGTATTCCAAGTTTGGTACCATGCATAAGGCAATCATTCATCTAAACGAGTGGCAACACCGATGTGCTAGGAGAGTATGTACCTTGTCGAACATAGATACTGCTGCTCATTACATGCAAACATGGGCAATGAGAAATAAGGGAGCCCCACTTGAATTTCCTAAGACGATGAAGCCCATAGCGATCGAGCTGAAGGCATGCATTCAGAGTAAGATCTGAAGCTATGAAGAGCTCCCACAACTCATCACTAGTCTACAGTCTTCCCATGCACCTGTATTCAAGAGCATGGATGTTGTGGTGTGTACACATGTGATCCCATCTATTGGGACACTCACCTCGGCAAAGACAAAGGCACAAGTCCAACTAGAGCTTGACTCATAATTTTACGATTTAATGCACATATCCACCAGCCCAGACTTGTCCACCAGTGTAGACACCATGCAAAAATATGTTGCTGGTCTGACCGCACTCAGGACAATGATGCACATGCTATCAGATGAGTTGTACAGAGGAGCCCGACCAATGTACCCAGATGCTATGTAGGCAAGAGTTTGGCTCTAGAGAGATGTCACCTTACAATACACGGACACCATGGTGGACTACCGAGCTTGGAATCAGTTCACTATTGACGACCATCGTGAGGATACCGAAGAGCTGGTATTCCAACAGTTGTCCGAGTCATAGTGATGTCTTCCATCACAAAAAATTTGATTTTGGTGGGTTTTGGTGCGTTTTGTCGGGTGACCTCAGCATGATGCGGTATTTTGTCGTGTAGCGGGGTGATGTGGCGCTGACGTAGCACTGATGTGGTTGCGATGTCAGCAGATGATGCGAGGGTGAATTCAGTGGGGAGGGAGCATGGGTGGTAAGTGGTTTGGCCCTTGCACCGCTTTTGGGCAATGGTGGTATTGGAGGGGGGGGCAGCGAGCAGTGCGGGACGCTGCCACCTGTCCCAGGGTACGGCGGAAAAACCACCATTCCTCGGGTGCTAATCATCGGACAGAGGAGGGCTCGCGATATGGATTGGAGCCATTGGATGGGCGGGCCCCGATCCAATGGTGGGCAGCGAACGGGAAACGACAGAGGCTACGGCGCGGGGACCCACCATATAAATCAACGTTTAAATATATATCGGGCGGGTATAACCTTTGTTTATCGAGCTTTGTGGGTCCAGTTATTTATTTAACCGAATGTTAAATAAATTCCATGGTTTGTGTATGCGGAGGGTTGTTATTGGCCCCGAATGAACCGTTAACTCCCATAAAACATTACCATATGGCTATAATAAGCTGGGGGTCGGGATATTTACACTTTTTGGGGTTTTTATGCATTTTATATAATAGGGGCGGGAAAAATATTATGTAGGAGCTATATAATAAAGTTAGTATATTAATATGAAAGGTAGGTTTAATCAAAACACTAAGTTTGAAAAGTGAAACTTAGGCTTAGGGAAATGAAAAAGGGATCCAAGTCATGAATTTTGGAAACTTAGCATAATGGAAGAAAAACATTTTTACACAAGAAATGTGGCTTTATTATCCTAAGTAAAAATAGAGTTTCACTTAGTCTTTTTCATGAAATGAAGTGAACTAGGAGCACTGAGCAGATCCCAATGTCCTTGTGGGGAGGTTAGTAATTGTTTTTTGGAGAAATGAGAAGGGAAATTAGTCATGCTTCATCTGCTTTGTGACCACATAGTTGACATGATACTTTATGATATCCATGAGATGAATCATCTTCAAAAGACAAAATTGCTCACAAACCTACTTCTGCAACATCAAACTGCCTACCCAACCTATTACACCTAACATTTTTTCTTCTTTTTTGATTGGGTGCATTTGAACTAGCAAACCCTTACTCTCTTCTTTTCTTTTAGCTGCAATCCTATCTAAGTCTGCCCTTATTTCTTCCAGGGGCTCAGATTTTGCTGTTGAGCACCTTTGTTTCTCTATCTAACTACTGATCTACCAAGCTTGAACTATTTGGACAGATTTTGTTCTCTACCTCTAAAACAGGAAATTTAAACATGGACTGGCCAAGATTAAGCTGTTTGGCTATCCATCAAGTGTGGTAAGAACCAACTGATTGCACACATTGAACTTCTTTGCAAAAATAGAATAGTAGTGGTGTTTTGGACTAGCACACTTTCCTGGTCTTTTCTTTGGGGTTCATTTTCTTTCTTTTTGACCAATTCATTCTTTTTTCCCTTTGATCTTTCTTTTAGGGCATACCCTCTTTTCATTTTTTAAATTTTTTGATTCTTTCAAAATATGGAACCTTTGCAGCATGGAAAGGATGAACATATTTGGCACTTCAACAGTCAATCATGAAATATGACACCTATTGGTATAGGAGCATAACACTAGCTCCACTTGGGGATGGCTTTTCTGGTGAAAAGCCAAGAACAACAGGTCAAATGGTCTTACATTCAATTCTTGCTGCATTCTGAAATTTCTCCTTGGCTATAAATAAACATCAGTGTACCTCTGCAACATATATATATATTTTTCATAAGCTGATTCAAACAATTGCAGCTATGTTTTTGAAAGTTTATCTGAATTTTTTCCATCATATTTACGGCTCCCAAGTCTTCTTCTTCAATTTTTTTGATAAACCGAAAAGTATTATAAAAAGGTAGCACAGTTCCTTGCCTTTTTCTCAAAATTTGCTACATATCCCTCCTATCTTATTGCTGTAATAAAATGCAGAAAGTAAACATTCTTATGTACAAGTCAGATTCCTGTCATCTCAATAAAGTGGATCAAAATAATGCTTGAGCATTTGACCATTGAATGGCCCATCTTCTACTTCTGTACCATCCAGGATTTTTAAAAAGTAGGTGTTGTTTCCTTGTGAAGCTTGAATAACAAAAGGTCCTTTCCATAGGAAGTCAAACTTCCCATGTTTTCCTTTATCTTCCCTTCTGGAATCCCATTTCAATACTTTGTCTCCTATGAAAAAATCTTCTGCCTTTGTCCTCTTGTCAAATATCTTCTTAAGTTTTTCATGTAGAACTTGAGACCTTTGATACACTTCTTCTCTAGTCTGCTGTAAATAAATAGTCTGATTGATTCTTCTCTGAATGTCATTGGGTTCTCCCTGTAGTTCTTGTAGCAATTTTATCATAGGGATTCCCAAAGATGAAGGGAATACAGCCTCCATGCCATAAACCAACTCATAGGGGCTTGTTCCAATGGATCTTTTTGTAGTCAATCTGTCTGCCCAAAGTGCATTGATAAGCTTTTTGTGCCAGTTCTTTTTGTTTTCCTCTAACATTTTCTTATTGATATTGATTAAGCTTTTATTGGATGATTCAGCTAGACTGTTACCTTGAGGCTAATAGGCTATGGAGTGGCCTAAGGTAATATGGTATTTGTGACAAAAATTGATCATTCTTTTGGATTTAAAAGCAGCAGCATTGTCAGTTATAATATTTTCCGGACAGCCAAATCTAGATAGGATATTGGTTTCTAGGAATTGCATGATTATTGAATCATTGGCTTGTCTACAAGGGATGGCTTCTATCCACTTGGTGAAGTAGTCTGTGGTAGTCAAAATCCATTTATGCTGGCCAGAAGAGGAAGGGTGAATTTCCCCAATGAAATCTAAACCCCATTGTTGAAATGGTCTTTCGGTGGAAATTGGTTTGAGGGGTAGGGGTAAAAGCTTTCTCTTGCCTTCAATGATTTGACATTTATGGCAAGAAACTACAAATTTCTTTACATCAGCAAATAGGGAGGGCCAATAAAATCCAGCTCTTAGTATTTTATCAGCAGTTGATTTCCAATACAAATGTCCACCACAGTCCCTTGCATGAAATTCCTTCAGTACTTTGTCAGTTTCATCCTTTGTTAAGCAATTCAGCAAAATGCCTTCATGATTTTTCCAAAATAAAACATTATCTATAATAAAAAAATTTGAAGCTTTCATTTTCAGAAATCTATTTTTAGTTCTGGATAACCCTGGAGGAGCTTGCAGGTTTAACAATACATAAATTATATCAGCATACCAAGGTGATTGTAAAAAGGCTTGATTGATCTGTGGAGTCGCCATCTCCTGTTCGTTATCTAGTTCATTGATGTCAAGGGCTTGAAAGTTGGTTTCAGTCATCAATTTAGCTAATCCTTGTCCTTTTATCAGCTTTGTTGGTTTAATTTCAATGTCATATTCCAAGATGTTAGCTATCCATTTGCCTCCTTTACCATCAATTCTTTCTTGAGTTAGGATATCCTTGACCACAGTATTTGGTACATAAGCTATTAGAGGAGAGTATAAAATGTAAACTCTGAAGTCCTTAATAAATTTTACAAGGGCATAAGCTTGTTTTTCCATGATTTGATATTTTAAAGGTGCATCTCTAAGTGCTTTGCTAAAAAAAGCTATTCGTTTTTCACACCCCTGATCATCTTTCTGTAGTAAAACAACAACAATAGTATGGTTAGATGCAAAGGAAAAGATTATAAAGTCTCTATCAAATTTCGGGCTTGTGAGGACTGGTCTTTTAGTTAAAGCTATTTCGATTTTTTCAAAGGCTTGCTTAGCTTCTACTGTCCACTTTACTTTGGAATATTTTTTCAGCATGTTGTTCAGCAATCTTATCAGCTTAGCCAAGTTGGGTATGAATCTTCTTAGAAAATTAATTTTCCCTAGAAGGGCTTGCAGTTCCTTGATATTTCTAGGGTGAAGAACTTGTAGAATGGCTTGTATTCTATCTGGGTCAATTCTAATGCCATCTTTTAAGATTATGTGACCTAACAGTTTGCCCTCTTCTAGGCCAAATAATGATTTCTTTGGATTTAGTGATATGCCATATTTTCTGCAGATTAAAAACACCTATCTGAGATGTTCTAAATGCTCCTGATCTAATTTGGAAAATGCAGTAAGATCATCTAGGTATATGACCAAGAAATCATGAATCTCTTTAGCAAAAGCTATGTCCATTGCTCGTTGAAATGTTGCCCCTGCGTTCTTGAGTCCGAAAGGCACTTTTACATATTTGAAAGTTCCCCAAGGTGTTGTAAATGCATTCTTGTCTTGATCATCGGGGTGAACTAAGATCTAGTTAAAGCCTGAGAATCCATCTAGCAGTGAAATTCTAGAGGCTCCCACTACCCTTTGTAAAATGTGGTCCATCTTGGGTAAGGGGTAATGGTCCTTTAGAGAGACTTTGTTTAGATTTCTCAAATCAACACATAGTCTTATTTCTCATGTTTTCTTCCTAGTTGGCACTAAATTTGAGATCCATTCTGAAAATCTAATGGGTGCAATTATCCCAGCCTCATACATTCTTTTGACTTCTTTTTCAATGAGAGGAAGGAGTACAGGATTCACCCTTCTAAGTTTTTTCTTGAACAGTTTTTGATTTTCTTTTAAGGGTATTGTGTGCTGGATCGCTGAAGTATCATAGGACTTAAGGTCTTCATAGCTCCATGCAAAAACATCTTGAAATTCTTTGAAAAATTCAATATATTTCAGCTTTTGGAAAGGTGGCAATGTTTTGGACAATTTTATCATCTTAGTATTTTCTGGAGTTCCTATATTACAGTCCTCAATTTCTGCATTTAATGGCTACATTTTTGGCTTTCTTGGGATATCATTAGAGTCAAAAATGTCCTCCAAAGGAGTAAGCCTGTGGGTAAAAAATTATCCTTTAAATCAATCACTTTAGACTCTCCTTCCGTAGTTTCATCAAAGTCTATTTGTTTAAGCTCTTGTAATTCTTTGCTGGTAAATTTTGTTGGATGCAACATTTGATTTACTGTTTCAGCTGAAATATGAGTTTCAATTCTGTCTATTTGATGATCTTCACAAATGGTGCTTGTGTCTATATTTGTACTGGCAAATTCTTCTTTTAAAGTCAGGAAATTATTGATCTGAGTGTCACTGTCAAACACCTGCCAATTTTTTACATTGTCTGGTATAGTCGGCCTGTGTTTAATTTCAGCAGTAAAATGATGATTAGGCTCAAATGACAGTTTACAAGTGCTAGCAAATGTTGCTAAACTGTGAGCATGCAAATTGTGGTTCCTTGAAATTTTGGTAAGCTGTGATTCTAGAAAGGTATTGAGTATTTCAATTGCTGCCCCTCTATAAGCTCTTAACCTGAGGTCATTTGTGACAAAGTTTCCTTTCATTTGTTGAATAACCAAATCAGAGTCTCCTAAAATTGATATCCTAGCTGCCCCTAGACTTTTAATCAATTTGAGTCCTAGCAGAAGGGCTTCATATTCAGCTGTGTTATTTGTACATCTAAAATTCAGCCTGTATGCATGTCCTTCAGCATGATCATTTTGCATGTTATGTATCCAAATCCCTGCCCCTGCTCCTAGTTTATTAACTGATCCATCAAATTCTAAATACCATAGGATTTCTTGATTGCAGCCAGCATCAGGAGTCTTAAAAACTTGCTTAGTGGGCAGATTTGGATTTTCAAACTCATATGGTTTCCCTTGTGTGTCTGTTGTATCAATTATTTCAGCAATTTGTAAAGTTTGAGCAATAGATTCTTCATTTATGCTTCTTCCTTGTGTTGATTCTAGAACCTTGTCATTAGTTTTGGGACAAATTTCAGCATTGTATAGGATGAAAGAGTCCATATCAGAATGCATGGAATAAATGGGGAAATTTTGGGGTTTCTCTTGACTGCTGACCACATATTTCATCAAAGTTTCCTGGTACAATCTCTTTGGCTGGCCAAAGACTGAGATGGTAGCATAGGACATGTCCAACTGCAAAGATCCCTGGAGCTTTTCACCCCAAGATCTAGACAAAAGCATTCCATATTTTGGTGGGATATCAGCTACCACCACATCCATTAAAATTGTCTTGGCAGGGTATTGCACTAGAGATACACATAAATCTTTGATTAGGCCTAGACATCTGACCTGGCTAGAATCAAAAGAGAACAAGTCCTTGTATGGCCTGGTGATATCTAGGTCCAATTTTTCCATCACCGACTTAGGCATTAGATTATGGGAAGCTCCCGAATCAAACATTGCATTGTGAAGTACTTTGTCATGAACATTTAGACTTACATAGAATGGAGGAACACCTCCATCTACTGATTTACCATTTACTTCAGGGCCAAAAATTAATTCTGGCTGGTCATCTAGGACGTTCACTGCATCTCTGTTTTCTGAAATTTGAAGTGATCTGCTGATTTGTTCTCTATAGACATCATGTTTAGCCAATTCGGACAGTGGAATGGCTATTTTTAACTTGCCTATTTCGGTTTCAAGATTGAAAGGTTTTTCTGTTTGAATTTTTGCATTTTGGGCAACAAGCTTTTCTTTTTCTGCTGCATTTTCAATGTTTTTTCCTTTATCAAGAGTGCTGTTAAGAACTGAATCTGCTTTAAAATTAATTTCAGGAGATTTGTTTGCATTTTCTTTGGGAGGAAAGGAGGTGGATCGCTGACTGTTTAATGGTGGGCCATCTGATATGTCCTCAACCGTGGGTTCTTTTGGGTTGAGGTCTGTTCTAGCAGGGAGTTCTATAGGGGAAGTATTAACCTTTGCTTTTTTAGGCTGCTTGGTATCTTTCTTCTTGTTGGTTTCAGGGGCATCTATTGTTCTGCTCCTTAATTTTTATTTTTTGTGAACCTCATAGATGGCTGCATCATATCCCTCTCTAAAATCAAATGATTCTTTGGATTTGGTTTGAAATTGATTAAAGGTGTGAGCTTCTTGATCATCTTGGGTCAAAAATATTTTCTGTTTAGTGTTTAGACCCATTAAGATAATTTGACTATCCTATGTTGGCTCACTAGAAGTTGAAGCTTCAACATAGTTTTCCTAGAATGGAGTTCTAATTTGTTGGTCTGGACCAGCCTTTCCAGCATTGGGATTCTGATTTTTTCTGAAATTTGGATTTCTTGCGGTGTTACTTGGTTGACCATCCCAAGAGGATTTCCTCTCAATTGTTTCTACTCTATCACCCAATCTATCCATTCCTTTGATAATTGCATCCAGTTTTTGCTCAAATGCAGAAGGTTCTTCTTTGAAGGGAGTCCTTCTTTCAGCTCTAGCTCGAGCTCGTTTAGGGATCAGATTGGCCTCTACACTGACAACTATGCTTTGCATGTCTTCTAGGCTTGGAGGAGCTCTTTCCTTGAACTAGTAAGCCATGTCAGAATCAAATCTATCGGGGAATTTGATCAAGGCTAAGTCTGGTGGAGGTCTAAGGTTCTAAGGAATAGCATTGTACACATTATTGAATATGGCACAATAATCTTGAACAATTTCTTGTGGGCCTCTTTTCAAGCTTTCATATTCTGATAGGATATGTAATGGGTCCTTCTTCTTTTCCCATCTGTTTAAAAAGGTTTGATAAAGGGCATCTGGGTCAGCAATAGTGTTTACAGGGAGTGCCCTAAACCAGGTCCTTACATCACCGGTTAAACTCTGAACAAAAATTTTCATTCTGACATCATTATCATCAATCTCATAGTTCTCAAAATAATCTGTCATTTTCTTAGTGTGTTGTTGAGCTGTATAGGTGCCAGTACCATCAAAATAGGTAATTTTTCTTTGATAATCTTGAGGCATAGCCCCTGGATTTGCAGGTAACTGCAGGGGAGCATATCGATTTTCCATATTAACAAGGATAAATGTGACAGCTGGGAGAACAGGGATAACAGTGGAAATATGTGTTGTGGATGGTGTTATAGACATTTTTGTGCCTTACAGCTCTAAGCATGAAATGTCCATAAACCAGGGGATCCTAAGTCCCTAAAAGTGTTGTTCCTGCCCCTAAAGGAACAAGGTCAACCAATTACAGCTTCTCCTAGAAGTTCTCCACCATAAACTGCTGAGAATCAGTCAAATCAGGATCATTTCAGCTGCTCCACTAGCTACCTGCGTTGCATAGCACCCCAGTACACTAGCTAGGTGCGTTGCAACGCACCTAAATGCACTACCAAGGTGCGTTGAGCGGGAAATGACAAATGGCAGTGTCATTCCGCGAGGTGGACAGACAATGGAAGCTTCTAGAATCTTCCTCAATGACACTTGCCTCACTGAGTTCGACCAAGGATGAGTAAGAGGCTCTCAGTCTCCAAGTGGAAGCAAGAACTGACAGAGAGAAGCCACAAGTCAAATCATAAGCTGACTCATCCTCTCTGCTTACAAATATATATGGATCCCTCATCCCAGAGATCCAGAGGCTGGAATTTTGTACTTTGCAGAGAATTGTTGTTGGTTTTGAGATTGAGATTAGTGCATTGGGTGATTTATGCTTTGTTGGAGGTGAAGAAGGGATTCCTTTGCTGGGAGGTAGATGCTGGATCGGGACTCACTTGGTTGTATCTCCTCCTGGATCTTCTTGTTATATCAATAAAACTATTTGAGTTTCTCCTACATGCTTGTGTATCAATGATGTTTTGTTATATTTGCATGTTTAGCTTAAATCTGATCCTAAGCTATTTATGAATGTAAATCTATGTCTTTGTGTATTTTTCCTCTTCTGTGATCTTGCAGGAACTTGGTGAAGCTGGGCAAGTAAGGGAGCAGGTAGCTGGAAGGTGTCAAAGAGGAGAGCGATTGGATCAACGGACTAGCGCAAGACACAGGTTAGTTCATCCTATTCCACTTCGTTTACATTTCATAAAGAAGAATACGAAAGTAGTTTTCCTTGTTTGTTGCTAAGGCACTGTCACACCTTAGAGTGGGATAGGGGCGCTCTGAGTAGATACTTTTCCCAACAACAAAATGGCGACTCCGCTGGGGAACATGTCTAGTTAGTTTGTTTGTGTTTCTCTTGTTGTTTGTTTCATAAACACAGAAGTAGCAATCGAACTGCATTTGCCATTATCAAATGCAAAGTAGCTGCTACTTCAATCCACTCACTGGATTTGTTTATGATTTGAGCAGCTGATCCACAAATGCTCTAATTGCCCTTTGTGATAGCTCTTAGTCCTCCTTTAAATCATCCCTCTGATTGTACCTTACTGATTGCTTTTACTCGGCCAAAATCCATAGATTAAACTGCAAATCGTGACCCAGAACCCGGATAGAAGTCTTGTTTCTGCCCCAGCGCAGGCTCTGTGAAGAGGTTCTGCATTTCAACGCAGGTCCCGAGAGGGCTACCTGCGCTGCAATTCAGTTTCTCTGTGCAACAGGTGCGCTGATCAGCCTTTTCCCTGTGAAGCTGAGGTTCTTTGTTTCATTTTGTCCAGTTTTATCTCTGATTTTGCAGCCTGTTATCAGTGTGTGTACCTGTCTGAAAACCCCTTTTCTTTGCCTTAATTCCGCCTCCTTTGTACAAAAAGACTATAGGTGTTCTTTGTGTGTTTGTTACATCATTTACAGTTTTCCATTGAAAGAGTAGAATAGTCATACTGTCGTCCTTAGATTTAGATCTGTCGTAAGTGTCGATTTTGATCTTAGGAGAAAGTTTGTTTGCTGTTGACAGTTGATTATACTTTTTACTTTTGCCTTTGGTTTGAATTTGTCTCTTTCTAGTGTCGAAACGAGTGTTTATTTCAAAATCATAAAGTGTCGTAATCTTCTCTACCTTTTTGATTTCGAAAAGAAGCTTGTTTGTGTTTTTCACTTGAAAGCAAATTCAGATTTGTACATCAACTTTCTTTTTAGGCATCAATATTAAGAAAGTGAAAACAAATACATGCATATGTGCATTTGCATATTGATAGTTTGTATGGTTTGATTTAGGAAAAGTGCATTTACAGTGTGCTCTTTGCTCTTTGAGAAAAGATTGTGTCTTTCTTTTCCCCTTGTAGCTAGGATTTTCATTGTTGAAAAGAGATAAAAGCTTGCTTATCATCTTTAGATTGCATTTAGGAATTACATCTACATCTCGTGGTGATCCAAAAAGGAAAACTTCTAAGAAAGATCAACTTAAAATAAATTGAATGAATCTAACAACGCATTGGAACTTAACGCACAACATAGAGGTCTAGGCTAGAGACGTGTTCCGGCGTCGTAAAGCCTGGTAACTGTTGTCCTCACTGATGGTTGGGTGATTCCTCCACTGTGAGACGATAAGTGCCAGTACGGATTGTGCTCCCACGTACCGTCGAGTATATATTGGGAGACCCCTATAGGCTTAAAACCTTTTATCCATAGGAAGCCGTGTCGGCCGCCCTACTGATCGCAATGCACCGAACACAGCATTCGGGAAGATTGACTGTCGTACCGTAAAACGTATTCTGCAGTTTTGTGATTGGTTTGGCACACCCTCTACCTAGATCTCCAGAGAAGTCCCTTTCGTTCCTTTTCAGACTCCTTAACGGAAAAGGTCCATCTGAGCACTTGTCACTTCAGGCTCATTAAAAATCGAAGGAGACTAGAGTCATCTTTTGTTTTTTCTCAACTCTTTAAAATTGAAAAAACAAGTTGTGTCCAAGCGTCGTAAAATTTATTTTAAACGGAATATTTATACCCTTTTCCTACGTTGATCTTGGGTTGAGAAAAATGGAGTCTACCAACCAAGGAATTCCCCTTGGTGGAAATCCTAGTCCCTTCTCCTCTTGGGGAGATGTTGGTGCACCCCATATGGCCACATTGTCGCTTCCAGGATTGACAATTGGCTTGCCAGTCTGGCTCTTCTCAACCAATGTCATTCAGAACACCACTATTCTTGAATAATCGAATCAGCAGTTAGACCAGTCCAGAGTTACCCACCAACCTTCTACTTCCTCTAATTCTTCCCCTCCTCCTTCCTCTTCGCTTGATGGGGCTGGCAAAGCCAAAAGTCAAGTTCCTAAGGAGAAGAAGGAAAAGAAGAAGAAAGAGAAGAAGAAGAAGGAGCCAAAAGCGAATGGGGGCAAGCGAGTGTCGTCTAACGAAAATCCACACACTGCACTGACCAGGCCTAGATCGCCATGTGTCATTTGCAAGGGAGACCACTTTCACAGAGATTGTCCTTGCATCCCTCGGATACTAAGGGACTGGTCTCCCTGTTTGCACAATCCGGTGTCGTCAACCTCTGATGGCCATGTTGAAAGCACACCGTCAACAAGTGAAAGTGAAGTCCCAAGACAAAAAGGGAGAGCTAGATCTCCCTGTAAACTGGCGAAGGTGATCACTCCATCCACCGTTGTCCCTTCTTAGATGAAGCTAAAAGAGTTTTGGATGATCGTTCGGTTTCACCGTTACGACTTCCTCTTGGATATAAAAATCTCTTGCCGAGTCCTACGTTAGTTGAGAACCCAGCTGGTCCACTCAAGTGGTCAGCTGAAGCGCCTGTCATTGAAGATGAACCAGCTGAATCCATACCCGACGAAAGTCAAAAGGTCGAGGCGGCAGTTGACCCGGTCTTGCCTTCAGAGGTTTTATCTTCGAATGACACAGTCACTGGAGAGAGCAAGGATGACACCGTCCAAATTCTCTTCATCAACACAGACTCCGACGAACACGGGGGCAACCTACCCATTCCTTTACCGCAGGAAGGAATTTCGTCAGAGCCGTACCCGGCCGTCTACTCGGTCCCACCTCCAAGCAACCTAGTTGTCTCCTTCGACTGGAATCAACTAGGCAGACCCCGTTTACCAGCAAGCATACCATTCAGAATTATCGTCCAAATATATAGAATGGTCATGGCTGGTACCATCATAGATGAGGGGGCTTCTGTGAGTATCCTTTCCTCTACTGCTTGGAAAGCGCTTGGTTCGCCATCGCTTTTGCCTGAGATGAGAAATCTGACAGGCTTTGATAAAGGAACCAGTCGACCTTTAGGGATCCTTCCCAATGTGCCCATAACATTGAGAGGGAAGACAGTTCAAATGAACGTAATGGTAGTCCAAGGACCCTTAGATTACAATCTACTCCTTGGGCGAGACTATATTTATTGCATGGGAGCCATCGTCTCCTCACTCTTTAGAGTAATGTGTTTTCCGCATGAGGGAAGAGTGGTCAAGCTCGTGGACCAGCTTTCATTTCCTGGATCACGCATCGCAAATAGTCATATACCATCCCTAAATGGTCTCTTCATGCAAGAAATGTCTCAACCCACGGTCCGTCCTCCCAATGAGCGCGAGTAATTCGGAGGGATATGACTGGAACCTAGGGGGCATGCGTCCTGGTCTGCTTCGGCAGGAAAACTTCGGGTATAGGGTAGGTTTCCGCGGGAGAATATGACTAGTCTGTACCCCGTCCGTCAGTGGAAGAGGGGTTATTCTAGAATAAGATTCTCTTGTCAAAGTTATGTGTGTGCCGCTCGTTGTCACCCACCTTTGTTTATCTCGGTAGACATCGCTGAGGAAGTGTTTCATTTGTAACGCAAATGAGACAATCTTTGGTAACCTGAAAGAGGTAGGCATTTCCTGATAGAACAAATGTTTTGTCTGCAAATGAGGGGTAACCTTGAAATCGTATTTTATACCTGGGGGCATGCAAACCTTTTGGATTGCAAGCAAGGGGCGGCTATTTATTTTTTAAATTTTTAGGTCCTCCCTTTAAACCCGTAGGCTAACCCTTTAAACTCGTAGGATTAGTTGTTTCCTAACTTGCATAAAGAAAGGATGTGGGGCAAAAATCTAAATATTGCCGTTTTATATGAGACATTCTTATCATATGACTGGATTATCGAGTAGTTTTAGCACATAGTTCATGCTCGTTAAAAAATAAACATAAGACCGAGCAAGTGTTTCAATCCGCGTTTAAGCTCGTTAAAAAATGAACTATCCTCCGGTAAATAACCACCGTGAATGTAACATTATCAGCCATTAAAGCCTTGGTCGTGTTTGCACCATCACCTCCACTTTTCCATTGGCCGATCATTCACCTCCATTTGATTGTTTACCCATTTTGAGGAATAGCTGCAAAGAGTGATTTCACTAGCCATCCTTGTGACACTGCCGTGCTTGGAAAATTCCAACCCTTACTTGGAATCAGCTGCTACCCATTTTATCACTCGTTCCTCAAAAGACGAGTCTTCTTTAAGCTCTTTTCATCTGACTCGTAAAACATGAAACGATTGCCGAGTTTTGGCCTTCCAACTCGTTAAAGCGACCGGAAGTGCTATTCCTCCTCTAGATTTTAATCTTTTTGGACATGAGGGATTGTTGCACAAAAAGATCGAGCGCTTGTTTTGTTCGGCTCGTTAAAACTATCGAAAATTCATCCCTTCTGTATTGTTTTATACTTTTTCGGACTTAAGGGATTAGATGACGAAAAAGGAATTTCGGAGTTACCTTTACGTACCTTTTCAGACTCTCTAAAAATGAAAAGGACCGAGTTATCTTTGTCGTTAAACTCGTTAAAAACATTAATAGCGACAAACTTTTCTTTAGACGAGAACGAGTTTCACTATCGCTAGGCTCGTTATTACATAGCGATGGGTTTGCCCGAAGGGAAAATTATAGAACAAGCATATGTTATCGTCCTCAAGCTTGACAAAAATAAAGGGGTACTGGTCAGCAATGACTGGGGAAAAATTGGGAAGAAACTCAAAGAATCTTTATTGGTAGCAAGTCGCTCTTGAACATGACACTTCCACTCCGTGCCTGAGTCGGGTTGGGTTGTTTCATTCACCGGTCACATCACCATGGTCACGCCATACCATCCACATTTGGGGTAAATGCTACCAATCCATCACATAAGTGTCGCCGACATGTTCAAGAGAAGTCACCCGTGTCCCATCCACTACCATACATTATACTTCATTCTTTCATGACCGCCACCCTGAACCATATATCATCAGATCGTTTTCAGCTCCATCAAAATCATTTGCTCCGTTCCGTGTCATTGATGTGGGATTCATTAAGGCCCTCCTGTGACAGATCGCTTCTTGTCAACATCAGCTCATTATCCGAGAAGTTGATCTAGGAACACCCCATTCAGTACTTTGAAGCTTGCATGCCTCAATAGCAAGTTTCTCACTTCCGGCGACAGGTATACATCAATGACCTTCGACCGAAATATTTTGCGTTGTGTTCGACGCCAAGTCCTTTATTCACACCACGTGAATTGTACTGCAGTACCTTGAGGGTCATCATCCTTATCGATGATTCCTCTCGCGCTTGTTAATAGTTTACATCATCGACTGGTAATCAAGCGATGTCTTTCCATGTTCGACTTCAAAACATTTCTCACATGGATCGACTTGTACTTCGAGTGCAGATCGGACGAGATTGAAGACCCCAGATCTAGTTTCATCCATCCGGGCTGCGATATATATTCAGAAAAAATAAAGACATTGACATGTACATCATTGTAGCACAGATAATCATCCTACCAAAAGGATGATGACTTCATCAAAATCATCAGTCTACCATGAGACGATTGTCTGTCCTATGTACATAAAAATGAATTTATAAAGCTGAGCATGGGAATGCCCACCTCAGCTAGATCATGAAAACAATATGAAGATAATGTATTGTATTGTATCTTATTACGGGTCTCCTCCCAGCATTGAAAGAACTTCGGATCCTCCTAATAAAGCATTTCACCCGATAAACGGCCTCATACTTTAGGGGGAAACTGTTATAGACATTTTTGTGCCTTACAGCTCTAAGCATGAAATGTCCATAAACCAAGGGATACTAAGTCCCTAAAAGTGTTGTTCCTGCCCCTAAAGGAACAAGGTCAACCAATTACAGCTTCTCCCATAAGTTCTCCACCCGAAATTGCTCAGAATCAGTCAAATCAGGATCATTTCAGCTGCTCCACTAGCTACCTGCGTTGCATAGCACCACAGTACACTAGCTAGGTGCGTTGCAACGCACCTAAATGCACTACCAAGGTGTGCTGAGCGGGAAATGACAAATGGCAGTGTCATTCCGCGAGGTGGACTGACAATGGAAGCTTCCAAAATCTTCCTCAATGACACTTGCCTCACTGAGTTCGACCAAGGATGAGTAAGAGGCTCTCAGTCTCCAAGTGGAAGCAAGAACTGACAAAGAGAAGCCACAAGTCAAATCATAAGCTGACTCATCCTCTCTGCTTACATCTATATATGGATCCCTCATCCCAGAGATCCAGAGGCTGGAATTTTGTACTTTGCAGAGAATTGCTGTTGGTTTTGAGATTGAGATTAGTGCATTGGGTGATTTATGCTTTGTTGGAGGTGAAGAAGGGATTCCTTTGCTGGGAGGTAGATGCTGGATCGGGACTCACTTGGTTGTATCTCCTCCTGGATCTTCTTGTTATATCAATAAAACTATTTGAGTTTCTCCTACATGCTTTTGTATCAATGATGTTTTGTTATATTTGCATGTTTAGCTTAAATCTGATCCTAAGCTATTTATGAATGTAAATCTATGTCTTTATGTAGTTTTCCTCTTCTGTGATCTTGCAGGAACTTGGTGAAGCTGGGCAAGTAAGGGAGCAGGTAGCTGGAAGCTGTCAAAGAGGAGAGCGATTGGATCAACGGACTAGCGCAAGACACAGGTTAGTTCATCCTATTCCTCTTCGTTTACATTTCATAAAGAAGAATATGAAAGTAGTTTTCCTTGTTTGTTGCTAAGGCACTGTCACACCTTAGAGTGGGATAGGGGTGTTCTGAGTAGATACTTTTCCCAACAACAGATGGGGGAGTGGAAAAGATGTTCTGAAGTGATGATGGTGAACTAGAAGAAGCTACATCAATGGAAGAAAGGACTACTTCTTTTCCGATAGTAAGCTCAGATTGGGTAAGGTTCTGCTGAGGTGTGTCAAAGTTTAAATCAGCAGAATTTTCTTGATTGCCTCGGCTTCTAAGGTTTTTAGGGATCAAATTAGGATTTTCAAAGATAGCTGGAGGATTTGGATCTGGATTTGATCTAGTGTAACATATTTTCTTCTTTGGAGCCAGCTTCTAAATATATTTTTTGGTATTTTCTAGAAGTATTTGAAGAACACAGCTTTTGACAATATCTTTCTAGGAAATTATGAATTATGAGAGTCTTGAATTTTCCTGAAGATCTTTTGAAAACAAAAAGGAACTGATCAAATTTTTGAGACAGCTGTTCAAAGCCTAAAACTAAACTGGAGATAGACTGAAGTAGCATTTATTTACTCCTGTAATTGCATAGCAAAAACAGTTTCAAAGGCTGCCTGGCTAACTTCAGGCTCCATCTGTAGCTTTAGAAAATAGACAGCAGTAACAAACAGTCATTCAGATTCCCCAGTGGAGTCACCAATGATGTTATCACTCAGGTTGTTCCCCAAAAGTTGTGAGAAAAGGGAATACGACCGAGGTAACCACAGACCAATCTTTCAGATGCAGGTTCTAGCCAATCTGCATCCAGAGAGGGCTCTCTCTTTATGATTTAGCTTTGTTTTTCGTGGTATGTTAGGCTAGCTATGAAGTACAGGGGTTTTGTTTGGTTTTTGGATGGTGACATTCAAAAGAACAGGGGTGTAAATATGAGAAGTTCAGTCCATTGGGCTAATGGAGTATATGAAGATGAACTGCTGGATATGGTTTCTTTGACAGAGGGAGGAACTACAGAGCAAGGTAATTAACCATGGAACAATTTGTAAGCTGGAATCAGGTGAAATGGGGTCAGGGGGTGAAGGGAAATCAAGAATCCTTCATCATGTTGATAGAGGGAAAGTGGATGAATATTTCCAGGGAGTAGTTAAGAATTCCTTGGCTATATTCAAGATGTAAGAACCAGGGGAAACAGGAGCAGTTAAGAATTCCTGCTTATGCTAATTCTGAAGAAAACATAAAAAATAACAGAGATTGAACACAAAGTACAGTTAAGCAAGTTCTGGGTTATTCTTTTTCCCTGTTATTCAGATCATGAACATAGATGATATATAAAAACACAGAAACTGTAAAACATGAGTTAAAAAGACTTATTGATCCATGAAATAATTCGAGAATTCTGCAACATAGTCCTCTGCCATTAATTCCACAACCAGAGAGTTCAGCAACAATGCATTCCAGCAACCTTTTATTCAGAAGAGTTCTCAGAGTTATAATGCAGCTCCAGAAATGTATCACCAACCCCTAACACTTTGCTTGGGGAGGTATTTGTACAAAAATGTTTACAAAATATCTCAATGAGATAATATCTAGCAATAACTTCTTCTACCTACTCTACAGGAGAAGTAAATGATCTTGAGAACAGGAAGAAATAAATGCAGAAGTAAGTGATGCTGTGCTGGCCACTCAGTTGGTGAGATGCATTGACTGTTTGCTCAGCAAGTCGGCTGGTGGCCGCTTCCTTTGATATTCCGTGCTTTAATTTCGCTTTAATAGACCACTGCCCAGTGCGATTTTTATCTGCTCTTTTTCTCCACTTTATGATATCTGTCGTGTTCTGGAAAAAACAAAAGTTTGAAATCCACCTACAAAATTTCCAGCATACTTTGCCACCACTGCTCTTCTGGCAACTGATGTCTTTGTAGCTTTATCAAAGTCTCATCAGCGTCTGTATACTTGTAGAAGTTCGGCTGGGCTGTAAAAAGATGTTGTACTTCATGCTCAATATAAAACAGATTTTCTAAGTTGTTGTACAGAGATTGGCCAGATTGATCAGCAACATATTTATTCAATCTGATCTGGTACTCAACTTGTCTCAACAGGCGTTCATTGTTTCCCACCAGACTTGGCAAGCCCCTTTCCTGCAAAACTACAAATCTTTTCATAAAAGAGTCTACCTCCACCTGCATATCTTGGCTCTTTCTCTCCAAATTCTGCATAAGAGTTCTCATGGTCAGCACTCTTTTGATTGTTAGGATGGTGCTTGTCCTATCTCTAATGTCCAATGCTTCTAGTTCTTCCTTGGTTTTATTGTTCAAAAAATGGATTAGCCTTTTGGCCTATTTGGGCTTATGTCCCAATAAATTTATGGCCTTTTGAATTTCCACTTGGGCTGCTGCTATCAAGTCAATCTGTTCATATATAATTTGAATGGATCTCCATATGTTACTGATTGATTCACTGATATTAGCCCATAAAATGCCCCTGATTTCTCCCAGAGGCTTGTCTAAAGAGAGGTCCTTTTCCAATGCCTTTACTTTGTTTTCTAGTGCCTTCACCTCTCTTGTCTTTTCTGCCACAGTCATTTTAGATTTGTCATAGCTTATTTCCAACTTGGCCAATTTTTCTTTGGCTTCTTTCAATTCTGATACTTGGAGTTTTAAATCCTCCATAGCCTTTATCAATTCCTCAGTGGTCATGGTAGTGTTGCTGCCTGCTGCTGTTGTTGCTGAAGTACCTGCTGCTGATGCTGGGCCAGTGGGAGGGATTGCTGTTGTGGCTATAGGAGGAGCAGTTGTAATTGTTGGGGCTGTTTAAGATGGTTGGGAGGTCGACACTCCCTACTTTTCCTGCAATGCCTTCTCCAATTCCAGCTCTGTCTCATTTAGTCTTCGATTCATTTTCATTAGCAAATCCATCATGTATTCTTCTGCTTTTTCTTACACAACCTCTGTGGTTTTTGGATGCATGGTAATTGGCAGCTTCAATTGCTTCTTGAGGGCAGCTATGTCATCCTCCTTTTTCTTCATTAATGCTTTTATCCCCTTGGCATCCTTGGGATCATGTCCCAGCTCAAAGATAATTTCTTCCAAAGACTTTATCGTGTTGTCCTTGGCCAAAGAAGATGCCTTTTCCAACTCCAGTTTGGCAGATGTGTTTTTTAATGAATTCTGCAATTGTTGAGCAAACATTGCCTTGTTTGCCAATGTGGAATAGACATCCTCTCTGGTTTGCTTGTGCAACTCAATCTAGTCCATAGGGTGAATGTGTTTGGTAAGAGCCTCCAGATTTGTTCCAATATAATCAACAACTGACTGTGGCTGCTGCACTTTAGGCTTGAAGTGGCTCAAGATCATCTTTCCTTCCTTAATGTCATATGCAGACATTAACCTTTGTTGTTTGGCGGGGGTCACCTTGAGAAATTGATCATAAAGCTGTAGTCTTATTGGCTCATTCTGGGCCTTGATGTCCGTGAATGTTCTTTCGATATTAGCACCTTGCTTGCTTTGTGGCCTTGAGGAGGAAACTTCCACACTATGCTAGTTTTCCAATTGCTGCCTATGAGAACTGGTGGATGTTTCTACTATTGGAGATGTCTGTGGGCTGGTTGCCCTCTCACCCCTTGGAATTTCTATGATTTCCTCACTAATTTCCTCTTCAGGTAGAGGATGTATTCTTTGCCTTTTTGCCCCTAGTTGTTCTGCTGGCCCACTTACAGGTGTGGTCTCTTCTCGGTCCCTTTTTCTGCCCTTTTCCTCATTTAGAGGAGTCTGCAATGCTGGTACCTCTAGTGCTTTGGTCTGGGTAGGAGGAATTTGCCCTTGGCCTTGCTGTTTTGATGATGTTGGCTGATCTGTCATTTCGTGTTGCTCTGTATGTAGCACTTCTTTGCCTTTAGATGTTCCTGCAGCTGGTGTAGTGCTTTCTTGGGCAGGTTGCTGTGAAGTTGCAGCAGTTGATGTGCCCACTTTGGTTTGCTGAGGCAATTCGAAAGAGACCTGTCCGAAAGAGTCCAGGTCAAGAGTCTTTTCAAGATTTTTCATTTCTTGTTCCAATTTTTGTTCCTCAGTAAGCTGCTCTATCAATGTTCCCTCTACCCACTCTTCTTGATTAGCACACTACTCTATTTCAGGTATCCTACAATGATTATAGGCTGATAGCCTATTTTTTACCTTTCTATCACAAATGAATCCATTTGGGTCATAGGGTACCCACCAAAAACTTCTTTTAATTTGAGTTGTTCACCCAATATCTTTTCAGCATCTTGCCATCCTTCCTTTTTGTTAATGACGAAGGGGCCTAATTGGTTTCTTAATTTCAGCTAAGCCTTTTTCTTGGCAGCATAAAAATGAGTCAAATTTGAGCTGATAAATTGCCTGAAGTATTCAAGAGCAAAGAGTCTCATAGGCACATATTTTGGTAGTTTATAGGGGCACAGCTCATAGCCATATATCCTGATCTCAGTGTGATTCTGGTAGAAGTACCAGTCACCTATTTTGTAGTTTTTGGAGAGCTGTAAGATTTTCTGCATGTCACCAGAGAGTCGAGGAGGAGGAGTTCTCATCAGTAGAGAGGACACTGGATGTATAAAGAGATCAATGAATTCATAGTAAGTGTAAGAAGAGTTATGGACTTCATGGAAGACTGAGGTCCAAAATATCACAGACCTCCTTCCTCCTTTAGTATCCAATTTGCTGATAGGAAACTGAAAACTGTCTGTTTGATAGTACAAGAACAGATGATAGATATAAGAGGTATATTTGAAGACTCCTTCTCTGTCCATCTTTATGAATTGGTCATGGATCTTATTTCTAATGAAGGTAGCAAAATCAAATTTGATAGCAGGAGAATGTCCTGTTACAAACATGGACATCAAAGCTAAAATGGTCTCATCAACATACTCACTTGTTTTAAATCCCAGGACATAGGATATCATGTAAACAATGAAGTTTCCAGCTTCATTGAACTAGACATGGTGAAAGGATGTGACTGGGCTGGCGATCTGGTCTCATGAATAACTTGGCAATTTGGCCTATTTCTGCAGTGGATAATTTAGAGCCTTCATCCACCAAATGTCCCATGGAAAGAGGAGCCAGAGGCTAACTAGGTTTGAAGTGTAGCATTTCATTGATTGAGTCAGGAGTTATATAAAAAAGGACAGTTCCAGTTGGAGACATGACTGCTCTCTCAGTAGGTTCATAATTGGCACAGCACAGGCGAATGACATCTGGGAATACATTTACTGAGGGGAGATAGTATCTGGGCAGATTGGATTCCGATATCCAAAAGAGATCAGTTTTGTTTAGGTGACTGTTCCTAATTTCACAGAATGCTTGGAGGTGGTTCTTGTCAGCAATTAAGTCTTGTATTTGAAAATCCCTATCAGCTAAGGGTAACCATTCTAAGTCCTTGTGAGGTGCATTAAGGGGAGCAATATTCAGGACCACTGGAGCTTGCATTGCTCAATTTCTTGTGATTTTTCAATTGAAATTTGGGTTTTTGCAAAAAAGTAGGTAAAGTAATAGTTTTTAGGGGCTTTCTCAGAGAATTGTGGGCCGAATCCGACTTATATTTAGCTCACTGGGTGAATTTGCAGTGGAAAACGAAGTTTGCGGGATTTTTTGGTAAAATGGGCAAAAATAGTGGTTATGGTGCACCTTTTTGCAGGTAATTTGATGAATTTAACTCAAATTTGGGTGTTTTTGGAGACTTTGCAGAGGAAACTAAAAAGAACAAGGTTCGGGAACAAAATGTAGGTAAATACCTGTTTTAACCAGTGGACTGTGCGATTTGCAGGTGGTGGACCGAGCTGGAAGACCAGACTGTGGAGTATTTTGGCTTGGAAGCGGACTGTGTGGTCGAATGAATGCTCTTGGACGTAAATTGGCATGCATAGGTCACACAGAGAAAACAAACAGAAATGAATGAAAACGACCTTTTCACGCCTTTTTGACAAAAAAATTGATTTTGGCGGGTTTTGGCGCATTTCGGTCGGGTGACGTCAGCATGACGCAATATTTGTCGTGTAGCAGGGTGATGTGGCGCTGACGTAGTGCTGATGTGGTTGCGATGTCAGCCGATGATGCGAGGGTGATGTCAGTGGGGAGGGAGCATGGGCGGTAAGCGGTTTGGCCCCCGTACCGCTTTTCGTCCATGGTGGTATTGGAGGGGGGACAACGAGCAGTGCGGGAGGCTGCCACCTATCCTAGGGTATGGCGGAAAAACCACCATTCCCTGGGTGCTAACGATCAGACAAAGGAGGGCTCGCGATATGGATTGGAGCCGTTGGATGGGCGGGCCCCGATCCAACGGTGGGCGGCGAACGGGAAATGACGGAGGCTACGGCGTGGGGACCCACCATATAAATCAACGTTTAAATATATATCGGGTGGGTATAACCTTTGGTTATCAGGCTTTGGGGGTCTGGTTATTTATTTAACTGAATGTTAAATAAATTCCATGGTTTGTGTATGTGGAGGGTTGTTATTGGCCCCGAATGAACCGTTAACTCCCATAAAACATTACCATATGGCTATAATAAGCCGAGGGTCGGGATATTTACACTTTTTGGGGTTTTTATGCATTTTATATAATAGGGGCGGGAAAAATATTATGTAGGAGCTATATAATAAAGTTAGTATATTAATATGAAAGGTAGGTTTAATCAAAACACTAAGTTTGAAAAGTGAAACTTAGGCTTAGGGAAATGAAAAAGGGATCCTAGTCATGAATTTTGGAAACTTAGCATAATGGAAGAAAAACATTTTTACACAAGAAATGTGGCTTTATTATCCGAAGTAAAAACAGAGTTTCATTTAGTCTTTTTCATGAAATGAAGTGAACTAGGAGCACTGAGCATATCCCAATGTCCTTGTGGGGAGGTTAGTAATTGTTTTTTGGAGAAATGAGAAGGGAAATTAGTCATGCTTCATCTTCTTTGTGATCACATAGTTGACATGATACTTTATGATATCCATGAGATGAATCATCTTCAAAAGACAAAATTGCTCACAAACCTGCTTCTGCAACATCAAACTGCCTACCCATCCTATTACACCTAACATTTTTTCTTCTTTTTTGATTGGGTGCAATTTGAACTAGAAAACCCTTACTCTCTTATTTTATTTTAGCTGCAATCCTATCTAAGTCTGCCCTTATTTCATATTTTGCTGTTGACTGGCCCTCTAAAATAGGAAATTTAAACATGGACTGGCCAAGATTAAGCTGTTTGGCTATCCATCAAGTGTGGTAAGAACCAACTGATTGCACACATTGAACTTCTTTGCAGAAATAGAATAGTAGTGGCGTTTTTGACTAGCACATTTTCCTGCTCTTTTCTTTGGGGTTCATTTTCTTTCTTTTTGACCAATTCATTCTTTTTTCCCTTTGATCTTTCTTTTAGGGCATATCCTCTTTTCATTTTTTAAATTTTTTGATTCTTTCAAAATATGGAACCTTTGCAGCATGGAAAGGATGAACATATTTGGCACTTCAACAGTCAATCATGAAATATGACACCTATTGGTATAGGAGCATAAGAGGATGTAACAGTCATAGAGTAGATGAAGATTCATGAAGGTAGATGAGCTGTTACAAAGGGGAATGTCAAGGGCCACCCCACCCTTTGTTATAAATAGTCCCTCATAAATAATTGTAGAGGCTTTTAGTTAGCTAAGTTTCTGATAGGAATATCTTAGAGAAAGCTTTGACAATATTGTAATGAGCCTTGGCTTCTCCACTGAGCAGAGCTAGTATATCTCTTTGGAGGAATAGGCGGTTGTGGCTATAACATTCTGCTATCGGAACTAGTGGTTGGACATGGATGTATTGTATGACTGGAACTTACACTTCTTAATATAACAGAGCCAACACGTTTCATGCATATGTTGTATTGTATTTCAACTATCTTGAGTACTCTAAATGATATATGTATCTGTTTTCTTATGCATGCATGTGTATCTGTTTCTATATATGTATGTATGAATATTTCTGAAATGTGTTGTTGGTTCAACCATCACTTTGGATTGCTAGCATACTTTCCTTCCATGTTATGATGCATCTTTTCTCATGTGTTCCCTTCTTAACTCCGAGCAATCAAAGGTTTCCAAGGGGCGCACTCACCTCACCCTCTATGTGTTAGAGCCAGTCATGCATCTTCCTTGACTTAGCACATATGTCACACCCTTACTACCAACAAGGACATCTTACTTGCCTCTATGTGAAACCGCCGTCAAGGCATTATCCTACGACCCATTGTTGAGAATCCTACACCAAATAGTTAGAGGTCTAATTGGGACTTCTTACCAGGGAGATCCCCTAACATGTTGGTGGGTCCAGCACCATCAACATTTCTAGCACTAGAAGGAGGGCCAGATGACAAGCTGTGTACTCTCATCTTGTTTTGAACATTTGCATATCTATCATGGAGTCTTCCACTCTCAACCCTCCACGAGGTTTTTCGCATGCCGAACCTCTCACCATCTCAAGGGAGTTTTTTTTATCTCTTGTACACATACACGTATGATCGTGAAGGCAAAGTTTCCTGGCCTACATTTTTACATGACTTCCCTTCCATGCTTCACGAGGAAGATGGATGTTCTGACGAACAGACTAGTCTACTCCTTGCATACACACTTCGTGAATCCCCACATCAGTCGTTATGCAGCCTACCACCTAACAACGTGCACTCACTTGATCACTTCTCTAATCTCATTGAAGATACTTTCCATAAATTTGATCCAGAACATCTTAACCAAAAACTATTACAAAAATGGAAGGCTTCGTACAAATCGCCTATGGATGTTTGGCAGTGCTTCCGTGAACTGCAGTTTCAAGCTCTGAAGACCTAGGTGATTTTTTTTTTATCTTTGGGATAGATTCGAGTATTTTATTAGCAAGTCAGTCCATCCCAAGAAGAATTTTGAGCTTATTGAGCGTCGCTTATCATACTTCAATGATGGAGCCGCGCAATCATAGATGGATATGGTCATTGTCACAAGTGACTGTTCTTCGTCCCCTCATCGAATAGCTCCACCACTGCAGAGTGATGTGAGAGATCATGCTCACACATATGTTTAGCTGTCACATCCTCCCAACATAACTTTGCTTAATTTTCACGCAGATTTATTTGTGAGTCCATCGCATTATCATATGCATTTTGTACCACAACCTCCGTCTTCATACTTGGATGATCCTTCGGATGATACTGTCTTGTGTTCTTCCATTCTGAAATATATGCTTGCTATGAATGAGGATCAAGAAATCGACGGAGTTGGTGTTTGACAATGAACACGCGTTGTCATTCATGAAGAGTATGACTGGGAGCTTGAGCATCAACGATCGGCAAAGGATGACTCCCTTCTATCCGAGCCTCCTCAGTTCTTTCCTAAGATATTTGGTGAAACTTACATCCATGATTTCACATGTGTATCTTCATCTACGGATGCACCCATTGTTGATCACTCGCAGGACACCCCGGATGCCAGTCCATCATCTGACAATGGAGAGGATAAATTATTCATTGAAAACCCACTTGATCTTTCATCTGGCTTTTCCAGAAACACATAGGATGAATTTGTTCACTTCTCATCTACCCCTATGTTTGATTCATCAAATCATGAGGATGCCGAAGAACTCATTCATTTTTCTGATCATAGCTGTCGTGATTTATTTGCTCCCATATTTGATCATGATCATGATTCTATCGATGTTGATTTTTTGAAGCCACCTATCTATGATGATCTATCTGACGACGAAGTCGAAACACCACAGATTGTCAAGGAACTTCAACCTGAGATGATGGTTATGTCAGGCCCTCACTATCCTGAGGTTGGTTTCACTTCTGATCATGAAATTGTTGAAACAACTAAGTGTTGTTGGGAAAAGTATCCAATTCGGAATGCCCCTATCCCACTCTAAGAGGTGATAGTGCCTTAGCAACAAACGAAGTAAACTAATTAAGTATTCTTCTTTATGAAATGTAAATGAGGAAGAAGGATCTAACTAACCTGTGTCTTTCGCTAGTTTGTCGATCCAAATCACTCCTTTCTTCAGTAGCTCCCAGCCTCTTGCTCCTTCACCTGCCCAGCTTCACCAAATTCCTGCAAGATCACAAGAGAGAGAAACTACACAAAGATACAGATATACATTCATAGAAAGCTCAAGATCAGATTAAGCTAAACATGTAAGCATAACAAAACATCATTGGTACACAACATGTAGGAGAAACTCAAATAGTTTATTGATGAAATAAGAAAGTCCAAGAGGAGATACAACCAAGTGAGTTCCGATCCAGCATCTACCTCCCAGCAAAGGAATCCCTTCCTCTCCTCCAACAAAGCATAAATCACCCAATGTACTAATCTCAATCTCAAACCAACAACAATTCTCTGCAAAGTACAAAATTCCAGCCTGCTGAACCTCTGGGTGAGAGATCCATATATAGATGTAAGAAGAGAGGATGAGTCAGCTTATGTTTTGACTTGTGGCTTCTCTCTGTCAGTTCTTGCTTCCACTTGGAGGTTGAGAACCTCTTACTCATCACTAGTCGAATTCATTGAGGCAAGTGTCATTGAGGAAGATTCTGGAAGCTTCCAGGGTCTTTCCACCTCGTTGAATGAACTTGCCATTTGTCATTTCCCTCTCAGCGCACCCTGGTAGTACTTCTACCTGCGTTGCAGTGCACCTAGCCAGTGTAATCTCTGCATTTCAGCGCAGACAACTAGTGGAGCCTCTGAATTGATCCTAAATTGACTGTTTCTGAGTGGTTTTTGGTGGAGAACTTCTGGGAGAAGCTGTCATTGGTTGACCTTGTTCCTCTAGGGGTAGGAACAACTCATTTAGGGACTTTGGATCCCTTGGATTATGGAAATTTCATGCTCAATGCTGTAAGGCACAAAAATGTCTATAACAGTTGCCCCCTAAAGTATGAGGTCGTTTATCGGGTGAAATGCTTTATTAGGAGGATCCGAAGTTCATCTAATGCTGGGAGGAGACCTGTAATAAGATACAATACAATACATTATTTTTCATACTGCTTTCATGATCTAGCTGAGGCGGGCATTCCCATGCTCAGCTTTATAAATTCATTTTTATGTACATAGGACAGACAATTGTCTGATGATAGACTGATGATCCTGCTGAAATCATCATCCTTTGGTAGGATGATTGTCTGTGCCGCAATGCTGTACATGTCAATGTCTTTATTTTTCCTGAATATATATCGCAGCCCGGATGGATGAAACTAGATCCGGGGTCTTCAAAATCGTTCGATCTTCACTCTAAGTACAAGTCGATCCATGTGAGAGATGTTCTGAAGTCGAACATGGAAAGACATCACTTGATTACCAGTCAATGAGGTAAACCGTTAACAAGCGCGAGAGGAATCACCGATAATGATAATGACCCTCAAGGTACTGCAGTACAATTCACGTGGTGTGAATAAAGGACTTGGCGTCAAACACCACGCAAAATCTTTCGGTCGAAGGTCATTGATGTATACCTATCGCCGGAAGTGAGAAACTTGCCATTGAGGCATGCAAGCTTCAAAGTACTGAAAGGGTTGTTCCTAGATCAACTTCTTGGATAATGAGCTGATGTCGACAAGAAGCGATCCGTAAAAGGAGGGCCTTAATGTATCCCACATCAGTGACACGGAACGGAGCAAATGATTTTGATGGAGGTGAAAACAATCTGATGATATATGGTTCAGGGTGGCGGTCATGAAAGAATGAAGGATAATGTATGGTAGTGGATGGGACACGGTTGACTTCTCTGGATGACTTCTCTTGAACATATCGGCGAAACTTGTGTGATAGATTGGTAGCATTTACCCCAAAGGTGGATGGTATGGCGAGACCATGGTGATGTGACCGGTGAATGAAACAACCCAACCCGACTCAGGCATGGAGTGGAAGTGTCATGTTCAAGAGCGACTTGCTACCAATAAAGTTCTTTTAGTTTCTTCCCAATTTTTCCCCAGTCATTGCTGACCAGTACCTCTTTATTTTTGTCAAGCTTGAGGAGGATAACATATGTTTGTTCTATAATTTTCCCTTCGGGCAAACCCATCGCTATGTTTTAACGAGCCTAGCGATAGTGAAACTCGTTCTCGTCTAAAGACAAGTTTGTCGCTATTTAATGTTTTTAACGATTCTAACGACAAAGATAACTCGGTTCTTTTCATTTTTAGAGAGTCTGAAAAGGTACGTAAAGTCAACTCCGAAAGTCCTTTTTTGTCATCTAATCCCTTAAGTCCGAAAAAGTATAAAACAATACAGAAGGGATGAGTTTTCGATAGTTTTAACGAGCCGAACAAAACAAGCGCTCGATCTTTTTGTGCAATAATCCCTCAGGTCCAAAAAGATTAAAATCTAGAGGAGGGATAGCACTTTCGGTCGCTTTAACGAGCTGGAAGGCCAAAACTCGACAATCTTTTCATATTTTACGAGTCAGATGAAAAGAGCTTAAAGAAGACTCGTCTTTTGAGGAACGAGTGATAAAACGGGTTAGCAGCTGATTCCAGGTAAGAGTTGGAATTTTCCAATCACGGCAGTGTCACAAGGATGGATAGTGAGATCACTCTTCGCAGCTGTTCCTCAAAATGGGCAAACAATCATATGGAGGTGAACGATCGGCCAATGGAAAAGTGGAGGTGACGGTGCAAACACGACCAAGGTTTTAATGGCTGATAATGTTACATTCACGGTGGTTATTTACCGGAGGGTAGTTCATTTTTTAACGAGCTTAAACACGGAAAAAAACTGCTCAATCTTATGTTTATTTTTTAACGAGCATGAACTATGTGCTAAAACTGCTCGATCTTATGTTTATTTTTTAACGAGCATGAACTATGTGCTAAAACTGCTCGATTAATCCAGTAATATGATAAGAATGTCTCATGTAAGATGCCATTTTTTATGGAGCTTGCACCTTACCAAAGCTATGCCCTGCATCCTTTTGTTATGCAAGTTCGGAAACGACTAATCCTACGAGTTTAAAGGGTTAGACCTACAGGTTTAAAGGGAGGACCTAAAAATTTAAAAAATAAATAGTCGCCCCTTGCTTGCACTCCAAAAGGTTTGCATGCCCCCAGGTATAAAAAAGAGTTTCAAGGTTACCTCTACTTCACTTCCGCCAAAACAATTGTTTTACCGAGAGAGGCCTACCTCTTTCAGGTTACCCAAAGATTGTCCTGTTAATCTTTCAAACAAAACACTTCTTCGGCGATGTCCACTGAGATGAACAAAGGTGAGTGACTCTGTACCAAACACATAACTTTGACAAAAGAATCTTATTCTAGAATAACCCCTCTTCCAAGACGGACGGGGTACAGAGTAGTCATATTCTCCAGCGGAAACCTACTCTATACCCAAAGTTTTCCTGCCGAAGCAGACAAGGACGCATGCCCCCTGGGTTCCAGTCATATCCTTCCGAATCACTCACGCTCATCGGGAGGAAGGACCGTAGGTTGAGACATTTCTTGCGCGAAGAGACCATTTAGGGATGGTATATGACTATTTGCGATGCGTGATCCGGGAAATGAAAGCTGGTCCACGAGCTTGACCACTCTTCCTTCGTGCGGAAAACACATTACTCTAAAGAGTGAGGAGACGATGGCTCCCATGCAATATATATAGTCTCGTCCAAGGAGTAGGTTATAATCCAAGGGTCCTTGAACGACCATCACGTTCATTTGAACGGTCTTCCCTTTCAATGTGATAGGAACATTGGGGAGGATCCCTAAAGGTCGACTGGTTCCTTTATCAAAGCCTGTCAGATTTCTCATTTCAGGCAAAAGCACTGGCGAACCAAGCGCTTTCCAAGCAGTGGAGGAAAGGATACTCACAGATGCCCCTTCATCAATGATGGTGCCAGCCATGACCATCCTGTATATTTGGACGATAATTCTGAATGGTATGCTTGCTGGAAAACGGGGTCTGCCTAGTTGGTTCCAGTCGAAGGAGACAACCAGGTTGCTTGGTGGTGGGACCGAGTAGATGGTCGGGTATCGCTCTGACGAACTTCCTTCCTGCGATAAAGGAATGGGAGAAGTGCCCCCGTGCTCGTCGGAGTCTGTGTTGATGAAGAGAATTTGGATGGTGTCATCTTTATCCTCTTCAGTGACTGTATCATTCGAAGATAAATCCTCTGAAGGCAAGACCGGGTCAACTGCCGCCTCGACCTTTTGACTTTCGTCGGGTATGGATTCAGCTGGTTCATCTTCAATGACTGGCGCTTCAGCTGACCACTTGAGCGGGCCAGCTGGATTTTCAACTAACGAAGGACTCGGCAAGAGTTTTTTATATCCAGGAGGAAGTCGTAATGGTGAAACCGGACGATCATCTAAAACTCTTTTCGCTTCGTCTAAGAAGGGACAACGGTGGATGGCATGATTGCCTTCGCACAGTCTACAGGGAGATCTAGCTCTCCCTTTCTGTCCAAGGACTTCACTTTCGCTAGTTGACAGTATGCATTCAACATGGCTACCAGAGGTTGATGCTACTGGATTGTGCAAACGGGGAGACCAGTCCCTTAGTATCCGAGGGATGCAGGGACAATCTCTGTGGAAGTGGTCTCCCTTGCATATGACACATGGCGATTTAGGCCTAATCAGTGCTGTGTGTGGATTTTTGTCAAACGACGCTTGTTTAACCCCAGTCGCTTTTGGCTCCTTCTTCTTATTCTCTTTCTTCTTCTTTTCCTTCTTCTCCTTAGGAACTTGGTTTTTTGTTTTACCAGTTCCGTCAAGCGAAGAGGAAGGAGGAGAGGAAGAATTAGAGGAAGTAGAAGGCTGGTGGGAAACTCTGGACTGGTCTAACTGTTGATTCGACTGTTCAAGAATAGTGTTGTTCTGAACGACATTGGTTGAGAAGAGCCAGACCGGCAAGCCAATTGTCAGTCCTGGAAGCGACAATGTGGCCATATGGGGCACACCAACATCTCCCCAAGAGGAGAAGGGACTAGGATTTCCACCAAGGGGAACTCCTTGGTTGGTGGGTTCCATTTTATCAACTTAAAGATCAACGCAGGAAAAAGGGGTGATTGTTCCGTTTAAAATAAATTTTAACGACGCTTTAGACACAACTTGCTTTTTCAATTTTAAAGAGTCGAGAAAAAGCTAAAGATGACTCTAGTATCCTTCGATGTTTTAACGAGCCCGAAGTGACAAATGCTCGGATGGACTTTTTCCGTTATAGAGTCTGAAAAGGGCCAAAAGGAACTGCTCTGGAGTTCTAGGTAGAGGGTGTGCCAAACTTTTCGCAAAACCGCAGAATACTTTTTAAGGTACGGGCGGTCAATCTTCCCGAATGCTGTGTTCAGTGCATTGCGATCAGTAGGGCGGCCGACATGGCTTCCTAAGGATAAAGGTTTTATGCCTATAGGGGTCTCCCAATATATACTAGACGGTACGTGGGAGCACAATCCGTACTGGCGCTATCGTCCCTCAGGAGGAATCACCCAACCATCAGCGAGATCGACAGTCAGCAGGTTTTACGACGTCGGAACACGTCTCTAGCCTAGACCTCTATGTTGTGCGTTAAGTGACAAAGCGTTGTTAAGTTCATTCAATTTATTTTAGGTTGATCTTTTTTAGAAGTTTGCCTTTTTGGATCAGCACGAGATGTATGATACAATTCCTAAATGCAGTCTAAAGATGATAAGCAAGCTTTTATATCTTTCCAACAATGAAAATCCTAGCTACAAAGGGAAAAGGAAGATACAAACTTTTCTCAAAGAGCATAGAGCACACTGTAATGCACTTTTCCCTAAATTAAAGCATGCAAACTATCAAAATGCAAATGCACAAATGCATGTATTTGTTTTTGCTTTCTTAATATTGATGCCTAAAAAGAAAGCTGTTGTACAAATTTGAATTCGATTTCAAGTGAAAATATAAACAAGTTCCTTTTTCAAAATCAAAAAGACGATTACGACACTTTATGATTTACTTGTTTCGACACTAGAAATGCATAAATTCAAACCAAACGACAAAATTAAAAGCTAAATCAACTGTGAACAGCAAGCAAACTCACTCCTAAGATCAAAACGACACTTACGACAGGTCTAGAACTAGGGGCGACAGTATGACTAGTTTACTTTTGTAATGGGAAACTGCAAATGATGTAACAAATACACAAAGAACAAATACAGTTTCTTTATACAACCGAGGCGGAATTTAGGCAGATAAAACGGGTTTCAAATAGGTACACTGACTGATAACAGGCTGCAAAAAACAGAGATGAAACTCAGCAAAAGGAAGCAGGGAACCACAGCTGCACAAGGCAAAGACTGATCAGCGCACTCCCAACACAGAGGATTTGACATTCAACACAGGTAGCCTTCACGGGACCTGCGTTGAAATGCAGAACCTCTTCACAGAGTCTACGCTGAAGCAGAAACGAGAGTTGTTTCTGGGTTCCGGGTTACGGTTTGCAGTTAAATCAACGGTTTTTGGCCAGATCAAAGCTATCAATGAGGTACAATTAGGAGGATGATTTAAAGGAGGACTAAGATCTATCACAAAGGGCTGTTAGAGCACTTGTTGATCAGTTTGTTCAGATCATAAAAACAGGCCCAGTGAGTGGACTAGAGTGGCAGATCTCTACTTTGCATTTGAAAATGGAAAATGCATTTCGATTCGACACTCCTGAGTTTATGAGAAGAACAACAATAGAAACACAAATAAACTAACAAGATACTCTCCCCAGCGGAGTCGCCAATTTGTTGTTGGGAAAAGTATCCAATTCGGAATGCCCCTATCCCACTCTAATAGGTGATAGTGCCTTAGCAACAAACGAAGTAAACTAATTAAGTATTCTTCTTTATGAAATGTAAATGAGGAAGAAGGATCTAACTAACCTGTGTCTTTCGCTAGTTTGTCGATCCAAATCACTCCTTTCTTCAGTAGCTCCCAGCTTCTTGCTCCTTCACCGGCCCAGCTTCACTAAATTCCTGCAAGATCACAAGAGAGAGAAACTACACAAAGGTACAGATATACATTCATAAAAAGCTCAAGATCAGATTAAGCTAAACATGTAAGCATAACAAAACATCATTGGTACACAACATGTAGGAGAAACTCAAATAGTTTATTGATGAAATAAGAAAGTCCAAGAGGAGATACAACCAAGTGAGTTCCGCTCCAGCATCTACCTCCCAGCAAATGAATCCCTTCCTCTCCTCCAACAAAGCATAAATCACCCAATGTACTAATCTCAATCTCAAACCAACAACAATTCTCTGCAAAGTACAAAATTCCAGCCTGCTGAACCTCTGGGTGAGAGATCCATATATAGATGTAAGCAGAGAGGATGAGTCAGCTTATGTTTTGACTTGTGGCTTCTCTCTGTTAGTTCTTGATTCCACTTGGAGGTTGAGAACCTCTTACTCATCACTAGTCGAATTCATTGAGGCAAGTGTCATTGAGGAAGATTCTGGAAGCTTCCAGGGTCTTTCCACCTCGTTGAATGAACTTGCCATTTGTCATTTCTCGCTCAGTGCACCCTAGTAGTACTTCTACCTGTGTTGCAGTGCACCTAGCCAGTGTAATCTCTGCATTTCAGCGCAGACAGCTAGTGGAGCCTCTGAATTGATCCTAAATTGACTGTTTCTGAGTGGTTTTTGGTGGAGAACTTCTGGGAGAAGCTGTCATTGGTTGACCTTGTTCCTCTAGGGGTAGGAACAACTCATTTAGGGACTTTGGATCCCTTGGATTATGGACATTTCATGCTCAATGCTGTAAGGCACAAAAATGTCTATAACACTAAGGATCCTCATCACTCATCTGTATGCATTGAAGGTCCATCTCAGACATAGATCATGCTTCCTCCATGTTGTAGCATTTTTTGGTTTTGATAAGATAAAATATTTGAAAAAATGTTAAGTTAGGATATGGACATAACTATAGTAAATAAAATGTTAGTTAAAGAAAATAAAACAAATAAACTCTGAGAGTGAGCAAGTCTAAATGCCACTACTTTGTTTCTGCAAAATAATGGTTGTGTGCAGCTTGTGTTAAATGCCACAACCAATGACAATCAAATAGTTTAATCTTGACTGCTCCATCCTTTAAATTTAATGTTATAGTTAGAGAATAAAGATCTGGCCAAACTGTTTAATCTTGGCAGATCAGTAGTTAGGTAGAGTATAATAAGGTGCTCATTAGTTTAATCTGAGTCCTTGGAGGTTATAAGGGTAGATTTAGATAGTTTGTTTTGTAAAATAAAACAAAGGAAAAAGGTTTGCTAGCTTAAATACACCCACTAAGTGAAGAAAAAATGATAGGATAAGAAAAGGGTAAGTAGAGGAAGGTTGTGGCAGTTTGATTATTGATTGGAAAAAATGTACATTTATCAAGTTTTTGTGTCCATGCTCCAATTACATAAGGCAAATTAAGGTCTACCAGATTAATTAATTAACTTCCCATTCATCCTCATGCATCCCTATATTCACTAATTTCCCCTTGCTGCCTTCATACTTCATATTCATTCATTTTCCATAAAAATCCCTTTTCCTATGGTTAATATCCCTTTTTTACCATGGAAAATCCCTTTTTACCATGTAAAATCCATTTTTACATGTAAAATCCCTTTTTACCTAAAAAACCTACAAAATGATGTTTTCCCCAAGTATTAATGCATATATGAAAAGCAAAAACCCATGAAAAGCATTATACTTAGTCGCATTTCCCTTTCCACTCATATTTTATATTAATACTAACATATATTATTAAATCCTTGAAAAAATCCCTTTCCCGTATTATTAACTCCTTTTTATTAAATATCCCGAAAACCCTTAGTTTTATAAAAAAACGATGTAAATCATCAATATCACATTGCAAGCCCTTCAAACATACATACATTACTCCCCGCATTGCGAACTCTGATTGCAATATGCGATGGGAAGCCTAGACCCGACCCATATATATATTACAGTTCACACCATTTCACGTCCACCTCCATCCCAAAGTCCCACTAACAAGCATTCCCCTCTGCTATTGTGAAATGTGATGCACGACATACCCAACCCATATATATATTATAGTTTACCGCTATATCACATCCGACCCCTATCGCATTCCTTTGCGATGGGCCTAACCCCGCCTAACTCCGATTGTGATATGCGATATTAGCCTGGACCCGATATCATTATCCACCCGAGTCAATAAATTTTCAAGTCCGCCATATGCATTTTTCAAAGTTTTTCTTTGTTAAATCGTTTTTTATGATTTAAACAAATAAATAACTAAACCTCCATTTAACCTCGCTAATCATAGTTTTAACCATAATACATCCATTTCTGCCAATTTTTATCATTCGTACCCTCTGTACTCCTTCTTCACTCCACCACCATCCGATCTAAAGCCTTCAAATCCAATGGCCCCCGACGATTTTAGGTTAGCTCTCTGTATGGGCATTACGCACTCGAAAAGCGGTTTTTCGACCATCCTCCATTGCTACGTGTCAGGTTCTAGTTATTTTGGGCGACTCCTACCCATAGTGCCCATGCCTTATAAGCGGTGCGATGAAAATCACCTTCCGCAAAATGACAAACGGTTACTGTTCACTATCGCGCCATATTTCAAAGGAAAACTGTTTTCCCCATTTAAACGCCAAAAATGACCATTTTTCCTTTTTTTTTGCCTGTTTTACACAACAAACCCTCCATAAGCCTCTGTGATAAAAAAACCATCATTTTACCTTCAAGTACGCCCTGGACTTCTTCCGATAGCCTTTAAAGCTTAATAAAGCCATTCATGACCATCTCTGTCACCTTGCTTTTCTTAAATGATTTCTGTGTTTTGCAGGGAAGATTGTTGTTCCAGGTTAACAAACAAAAACCTTCATAACAGTTTGAAGACAAATATAAGCGATTTATTATGAAAAACACAGTAAAGAGAAAAAACTAGAATGCGTAGTAAAGGTAGAAAGGAGCACAGTAATGGTCACTCGGCTAGGTCAAAGCATATTAAACAGAGTTTAAAGCAGTATTAGGTAAAAAGGTTAAATGAAGCAATATGCCAGCATGAAGAATACAAACAAGCGATCAGCCAAAAGGGAAAAATATCATGCAAAAAGCCAGCACAACCTGAATAAAAGGCGATAATAACAAACAACTCAATAGTTGCCCCTATCTTCTTGCATGAAGATCTTTTCCTTTCCTAGAATAAATCTTAATCAGTTTTTGGATATTTCTTAAGTTTATTATTGTATAAATAACTCTCCTCTTGAGACGTTATGGGTTCGGACTTCAAGATTTACAGTTCATTGCTTGTAAATTCTTGACTGTTAATACTACTTTGAACCTGGAAGCCACCTTTGAAAGAAGCTTTTGCAGACACTTGATGTACTCAATCTTTTTGGAACCTTAATACAAAGCAGAGGATTCTGAATCTGGTTTTGCATAGTTTCGTGTTATCCTGTAAGTTTTTCCAGTTATCGATCATTGTGTTTTTCTTCATATGCTTATGACTTATAAAGATATCTAGGTATGAACAATTAGAGTTTCAATTGATTCCTGTAAGCTCCTAAAGTGATCATCTATTAAGAGATTGGATTAATGCAACTGTCTATGTAGCTAATTCCCTCTAATCAATAAATCATCAACTTCTTTTGTAAGCTTAAGTATATTGCCTTGAATCTTTTGTATGTAGTTCAGAAAGTTTTCAAACTTATGATTGTTCTGTTTTATAGTATGGAAACTGTGATCATCATATTATTTTCTGTCTTCTTCTTAGCACTATTTTTTATCTATATCATTGTGTAATTCTTTATAGTAGCCCTTTGCTAAAGTATTAATATAACCTAAAGGATTAATTACTTCAGTTCTACATCTGTCTTCATTCATTGGTCTTCCAAAATTAAAACCAAAAACCCCCAAAACAATTATTTTAGATGCTCTGACATTGGTAGCTAACCTACTACTATCTCAGAGGTACAACATGAGACTGGCGTCGTTGCTGGGGATTCGAATTTCGTTAAAGTTTCCCTTGGGACAATGATATTCATTCATTCTTTTCCTTTAAAGGTGATTAAAGGTTTAGAAAGGTTAAAATCACTCACCTTGGCAACTCCACACTCCCAAGCTGGCACCTTATAAACATACTAGATCTCGTTTAGAAGCTGACATAGTTAAACCTCTGTCAGATCTTGAAAGGATTCTGAGAAAAGCCAGTTCTAAAAGGGGACACCACTAATCATCTTCTTCTTCCTCTTCATTCCTACAATATGAAGAAGTAGAATCATTTGACCGCTATAGTAATCTCCCATCTGATCCTGATTACTCCCATTTATCATCTAGGGTTGCTAAACTTCTAAATAGAGGAGTTGATTTTAAGTCAGCCTACCGTATTCATTCATTAGAATCTCATCCAATACCCACATTACCATGAGGATCACCTAAAACTGAATCTGAGTTGGGTGTTGATCTACCAGAATATAAACCCACAGATTTCATATCCCCTACCACCTATCCATTTCCTTCCATCTTTGACCAACCTGAAGCTTCTTCTTCTAAACAATTTGAGGAAGGTTTCTCTATATATACCAATCCTCTCTTTGAAACAAAAGAAGGTATTCCTTTACAGGTCCCAAAGCTAGTTCTTAAGACTCCTTTGAAGTCTTTCAAGAGATCTCCTCCTCCTTCACCTCCAACTAGTTTATCAACCCCTAAATCACCATCTTCTTCCTCTACTTATTCTTCATCCTCTACATCCACACAAACACCTCATACTCCACTTGGACAACCTCATTCACCTCAAGAATATCATATACCTCAAGCACCTCATACACCACCTGCTGTCATGGCTTTCTGACCTATTGTATAGGCTAGATATGCTACCTTAGTCTTACCTAATAACCTTGATGCATTCCCAGCTTGATACTTAAAATACCTTCCCAAGTACAATGGAGAAATTGATCCCTCAGCTGAGGACCATCTTCAAGCTTTCCTTGACTTTGCAGACAACATGAATATTGAACAAGAAAATGTTTATATGAGATTGTTTGTACAGTCACTTGAAGGAAATGTGAGGATTTGATTTAGACAGTTACCATCAGTTACCATTAGAAATTGGGAAGAGCTTACAAACATATTTAAAAATGAATGGGGTATGGAAAAGGATCCTCTTTACTTCCTCATAGAATTTGAAGAGCTTAAAAGGAACTTTGGTGAACTAGTATCAGATTTTATCAAAAGATTCAATAAACTCTATTACAAAATGCCTGCTGATTGTAAGCCTTCGGTAGCAACAACTAAGTCAAGATTTTCTAAATATTTTGATGATGACTTTGCTATTATGCTACGAGCAAGAACTTCAAGAACTCTTGAAGATATGCAAACAAGCGCTATAGAAGTATAAGCGAATAGGGCAGCCTCAACTTCTTTAAAACTTAAGGAAGAAAAGGCCCAAAGAAAACTCAAATCTGTTCAGGAAGCCTCTAGTTCCTTTAAGACTAAATCAGAAAACTAAAAAATAGATGAAATAAAATCTCTTCATAGAAACCTATCAAATAGGATTTGAAAGATTGAGACCCAACCTAGGACAATACAACAAACAGTTACTAGGCCCCAAAACCAAAATCAAGGCCAGTATAAAAGAAATCCGCCACTATAAATTCTTTAGAGACCTAGCAATGATCAACAAGTTCCTACTCCTCTACTGATAGATGACCAACAACCTGATGATAATACTCTGACAATTACTAAAGATATTAATAGTATGGATTAATCTTCCAATCAAACAACCATCATTCCTCTCTCATAACAGAATCAGGTTCAAGAAGATCAAGAAGATTCACAAGTCTCTAAATATCATGCTTTCTCTAAATTTTTAATTGCAGAATTAAACAAAAGGTATGATCTTAGGCCTAGGCCTGGTCCTGGGAGACCTCCAAAGGAAACTCCAGTAATTGAACCATGTACCAAAACTGTTGAAGCTCAAAAAACTCTTATTCAACCATTAGATCAATGAATTGATACTACCCAAACTGGTAAAAACATTTTGACTACATTTAATGTTGAAAAAGAATTAGAGAGGGTTAAGATCCAAATTCCACTGTTAGAGCTTTCTAAAAACCCTGGTTACAAAAGTCAAGTCACAAAATGGATTCAAAATACCTCAGTTGATGTTGAAGGTGATGTCATAAGTCTGCAAGATGACAAACCAGTAGTAGTTTTTGGACCTAGTTCAGACATGATAGATGAGATAGTGCCTCCCTTCTATGTAACTCTTAAAACAAATGACTCCATGTTGTACAATTGTATGCTTGATTCAAGAGCATCACACAACCTTATGCCAAAATCTATCATGGACCATTTGAAACTTGACATAACTAGATCCTACCATGACCTGTACACCTTTGATTCTAAAAAGGTGCCCTGTTTAGGATTGATCAAGGATCTAGTGGTTACCCTTGCCCAAATCCCAGTGAAAAGTGTAGTACTTGATATTGTTGTCACATATATCCCTCCCAAATTTGGAATGCTCCTTTCTAGGTCTTGTTGTGCCAAATTACAGGGAACTCTACGGATGGATATGTCGTATGCTACTATTCATGTTTATGGAGGAGAGAAATTAAGATTATATAGAGAGGTAAGATTTATACATATTGTTTGTAAAACTGACCAGCCAAGGAACCATCCCATTTATGCCATAGATCAAGACTTTGGTTGTTTTCAACTCACTTCAAAACAACATAAAACTCAAGTCAAAATTGAAGAGGTAGTTGAAAGTCCTAAACCAAACCAAACTGATATTTGGAAATTGTTCTTTGATGGCTCTTGCACAAAAGATGGGGCAGGAACTGGAGTAGTTTTAATTTCACCTGAAAAAGAAAATATAACACAATCACGTAAATTAGATTTTGAAGTTACCAATAATGTTGTTGAATACGAAGCTTTCCTTTTAGGATTGAAATTAGCCAAAAGCTTAAAATTTCAAAACGTAAGTGTTTTTACTGATTCTGAACTTATTGTTAGGCAAGTAAAAAATGCTTGCCAGACTAAGCACCCTAGACTTAGGTCCTACTAAAATAAAATATGGGATTTAGTTGAAAACTTATTTGATGCTTTTAATTTGACTCATATTCCTAGAGATCAGAATATTCATGCATATGCCTTAGCTGTCTCTGCTAGCACTTTTAAAATTCCTGATCATACTAATGTACTCTATCAAATACAAGTCAAATATAGGCCATCTATCCCAGATAATCTGAAACATTGGCAAATATTTGAAGATGATGAACATTTGAAATCATTTATGCAGGTAATAGATGATTTTTCACTTTTGCAAATTGATGATGATAGAACCGAAATAAGTAAAAACGCAGAAGGAAATGATACTTCAAATATTGCCCTGGATCCCAAAACCGGGACTACCAGCTTGATTTTTCATTATGTTCCTTTCAATGTTATAATACATATTTATACATGGCGAAGAATCCAATACCATGGATTGAAAACCATCACATCCAATACCATGGATTGAAAAACCATCGCGTCCAATACAATGGACCGAAAACCATTGCGTCCAAAAACATGTGTGAAAATCATGCACAAAACCATAGGTGGGTCCGCCCATCCTAACATAGGGTACAAAACCAAAATTTTCCGGGGCACTACCCTAGACCCCATAAAGTGGGGTTACGGGTACACCTCAAACCCCTTGTGACACCTCCCCTTGCTACACAATTGGTGCAATGAAGGGGGGCCCCCTCTAACCCCCCGGTTAACTATGCAGGCTAGTCGTGGAAAGAATATAACAAAACCCAACATTCTCCCACTTGTTGTTTTCTTTCCAAAAGGGGCCACAAGAGAGCTTAGTCACTTTTCCAGCCTTGAAATGCCCATTGTCTCTCTACACCAAGAGAACTTCTCAGAGCTCACTGATTTTGTCAATGCATCTGCAGTATTCTTCAAAGTGTCCACCTTTACCAGCAACACCTTTTTGTCTTCTATCATATCCCTCACAAAGTGATACTGAACATCAATGTGTTCTGTCTTTGAATGATATGCGGGGTTCTTTGCTAGGAAAATTGCACTTTGGCTATCACAGTCTATCCTTATAGCTCCCTGTACTAACCCCATACTTGAGCACAATCTCTGCAACCAAACTGCTTCCTTGCTTGCATGAGTGGCTGCAATGTATTCTGCCTCTGTAGTTGATAGTGCCACTACAAATTGTTTCTTACTCATCCAACTGACTGCACCTCCAAATAGGTTAAACACATACCCACTTGTAGATCCTCTCTGATCCAGATCTCCAGCCTAGTCTGCATCAACAAAGCCATGAATATCCAACATTCTGTCCAATCTTGATTTTCCTTGGTAACACAAACCATAATCACTAATGCCACACAAATACCTGAAAACCTGCTTCACTGCTGTCTAGTGCTCCTTCCCTAGTTTTTACGTAAACCTGCTCAATACTCCCACTACATGTGCAATGTTTGGTCTAATAAAGACCATTGCATACATCAGGCTACTGACTGCACTTTCATATGGAACACGGGACATGTCCTCTTCCTCTTCTTGTGTCTTGGTACATTGTTGAACAGATAACCTCACACCTACAGGAATAGGAAACTTCACTGGTTTACTATCCTGCATATTAAACCTTTGTATTATTGTCTCGCATACTTCCTTTGGTTTAACCAAAGCTTCCTCTTTGCCTGATCTCTTCTAATTTCCATGCGAAAAATATAGTTTGTAACACCAAGATCTTTCATGTCAAATTTGGAGGACAATTGGGTCTTCAAAACCTGGATAATTTCTTTGTCATTTCCAACCAGCAACATATCATCCACATACAAGACCAGATAAATAACACAGTCACCAATTAATTTAAAATACACACAATTATTTGCTTTGCTTATTGTGAAGCCAAGTCCCCATATAAATGTATCACATTTTTGATACCACATCCTTCTTGACTGTTTTAACCCATACAGAGACTTCTTTAACTTGCATACCAGTTCTTTCTTACCCTTCACTGCAAAGCCTTCAGGTTCCTTCATGTATATTTCTTCTTCCAGATCCCCATGAAGAAATGTTGTCTTCGCATCCATCTGTTCTACCTCAAAATCAAAAGAAGCAGCAACAAATAGAAGTAAACTAATAGAAGCTACCTTGGAAACAGGTGAAAAAATATCACCAAAATCAATTCCTCGCACCTGGGAATAACCTTTTGCTACCAACCGAGCTTTGTATTTCTCCACCTTTCCTTCTGCATTTGTCTTCTTCTTGAACACACATTTGCTGCCAATGGGTTTCCTTCCAGCCGGCAACTCCACCAGATCCCAAGCCTCATTTTTGTGAAAATATGCCATTTCATCAACCATGGCCTCTTTCCAGAGCTTGCCATCCTCTAAATCTACTACTTCCTTCACAGTTCTGGGATCATCGTCAGTAATAGATAAAGAAAAATTTGAACAGAAAGCAGATGGACTATACCTTTCTGGTTGCCTTCATTCTCCAACTGATCTTCTCACACCCGGAGTTTGTGGCTCTTCATCTTCTGATTCCTCCTCTGCTGTAGAGTCTGATTCTTCCTCCTTAACCTCAAACTCTATCTTCTCAGGTTCCTTTGGTTGGAATTCATGTGTAATAACATCTTTTACCTCTCTGAACACCATATCTCGACTGTACACAACCTTCTATGTGAATGGGTTCCAAAGCTTATACCCCTTTAAACCATCCTTATACCCAATAAAGATGCACTTTTCAGATTTACTATCTAACTTGGTTCATTTCTCCTTTGGAACATGTACATATGCATCACATCCAAATACCCTCAGATGTGAAAGAGAGGGTTTCTTACCAGTCCATACCTCTTGTGGAGTCTTATCATCCAACGCTAATGAAGGTGACATGTTGACCAGGTAACATGTAGTATCCACTGCCTCTACCCAAAATTCCTGTCCTAACCTAGCACCACTGAGCATGCTTCTTGCCCTTTCCATCAACGTCTTATTCATTCTTTTTACAACCCCATTTTGCTGAGGTGTATATGAAGTAGTCTTTTGTCATTCTATACCACACTTCTTACAGAATTCTTCGACTTCCTTGCTGCAAAACTCTCCACCATTATCTGTCCTCAACTCCTTTATCTTCTTCTCTGTCTGATTTTCCACGAGAGCCTTAAATTTTTTAAACCTATCAAAGGCTTCAGATTTCTTCTTAAGGAAATATATCCATGTATTCCTTGAGAAGTCATCTATAAATGATACATAGTACACAGACTTACCTAGTGATGGAACCTTCATAGGTACAAACACATACCTGTGCACAAGTTCTAATATCTGTTTCACCCTCTTACTACCAGCGGGGAAACTCATCTCATTCTACTTCCCATATACACAATTTTCATGGAAATCAAAATCCAGAGAGCCATTACTCATACCTTCTATCATACCATTACCATGAAGTATTTGAAGGCCCTTCTCTCCAATATGCCCAAGCCTTTGATGCCACAACATGGTCATCTCTCCAGAGACCACCAGATTTTCTGCTCCACTTTCAGGAACCACAGAACTGTTGCACCCATCAATCATAGTGCTACCTTGTATCTTGTACAAATTTCCAATTCGAACTCCCCACATCAATACCAGTGCTCCCCAATCCATTTTGCAGGTATCCTTCTCGAACAATATTTTTACACCTGCATCATCCAGCTTGCTTACAGAAATCAGATTTCTGGCTAATGCGGGAATATGCAGAACACCCAGAAGTGTTCTAACCCTTCCACCTTGCAACTTCAACTTTACTTTTCTGCGACCAATGATTCTAGCCTTCCTATCATCCCCTAAGAAGACATCACCACCATCGTATTTCTCATACTCGCAGAACCACTCTCTGTGGGGAGTGAAGTGAAAAGATGCACCTGAGTCAATCAACCATGCCTCATGATTTACATGTGTACTTGAAGAATCCAAGTACACATCCCCACCTTCATCTATGGTGGTTTTTGCCTCTGCAATAGGAGCATCATCAGATCCCTTTCCTTTATCAAGAGCTTTAGCTTTACAGTCCCTTTTGTAGTGCCCTTCCTATCTGCATTTCCAGCACACCACCTTTACAGGTTTTCCTAGAGATTTAGATCTCCCACTCGATGACTTATTTTTGTTTCTTTTCTAGGACCGTCCTCGTCAGACAAGGCATCACTATTCTGGCTCTCCATAATTTTTCGTCTCATCTCCTCCGTCAGCAAGGATGAGACTATTTCATCAAACTGCAAGGCAGTTGCATTGCTACCTATTGCAATAACTAGACTATCCCATGAATCTGGTAGAGAACACAACAAACTAATGCACTTATCTTCATCTGATATTTTAATATCAACAGATGCTAACTGACTTACCACAATATTAAATGCGTTCAGTTGTTCTGTCACCGAGTCTCCATCTTTCATCCTCAGGTTATATAGCTTTTTCCGCAGGAACAGTTTATTCATGAGAGACTTAGATTGGTACAAAGTCCCTAACTTGTCCCACAAAGCCTTCGCCGTAGCTTCCCCTGATACATTTAGTAATACTGAATCTAAGACACACAATCGTATTGTGCCCTTTGCCTTCCAATGCAACTTCTTCCATTCTTCATCGGACAATCCCGTTAGTATAGTACCCGGATCTACCGTGATCCACTGATATTTATCCACCAACAGATCCTCCATCTTGAGTTTCCACAACTCAAAACTCTGACCATTAAATTTCTTGATCTCTATCTTTCCACGGCTCACCAACTTCTTTCACCACAAAAATCGATCTCGCAAATCTCCAACTGAACAGGGTCTACCACAAGCCCAAGCGAAACCCCTCAGCAACAAAGGCGTCCCCTTGAAGCAAAAATTGCTCTGATACCAAATGTACGAGGTTAAAACCTACATTGAAATCATTTCTGCAGGTAATAGATGATTTCAAATTGATGATGATAGAACTGAAATAAGTGAAAATGAAAAAGGTAATGATACTTCAGATTTTAAAACACAAATTTATAATCACAAAATTATTCAATTATCTAATAATTTTATTCCAAAGGGATTCATTCTTTTAGAAAAATTATTCGATCAAAATGATGTTTTCCAAAACCCGTAGTCCATTTCTTCAGAAGACGACGTGGAAGATATTAACATTGGAACTGATGAAGATATCAAAAACATTAATATATGCACATCTCTAGACCCAGAAATCAAAGCTCAATATTTTAAGTTGCTGCAAAATTATAAGGACGTTTCTGCCTAGACTTATGCTCATTTAAAGACTTATGATACATCATTAATACAACACAAGATTCCTCTGAAGCCAGAAGAAAAATCGTATCAACAAAAGCTTAGAAGGATAAATCCAGCCCTTCTACCAACTATAGAAAGACAGATTAAGAAAATGTTAGATGCTCAGATCATCCTCCCTCTTAGATATTCTAATTGGGTTGAAAATCTAGTTCCTGTTAGAAATAAAAATGGAGAAATAAGACTCTGCGTGGATTTTAGAAATCTGAACAAGGCATCATTAAAAGATAATTATCCTTTGCCCAAAATGGATCAGTTACTTCAAATGGTTTCAGGAGCACAAGACTTTCTATGCTTGATTGTTTTTCAGGTTACAATCAAGTGAATGTTTATACGACAGACAGAGAAAAGAAAACCTTTACTACACCCTGGGGTACATTCATGTACGCGAGGATGCCATTTGGATTAACTAATGTTGGAGCAACGTTCCAGAGAGCTATGGACATAGCTTTCATGGGTAAAGTAAATAAATTTGTAGTTATTTATCTTGATGACATAACTGTTTTTTTCTAAATCTGATCAGAAACATTTAAAGCACTTGATGAAGGTTTTTGACAGGTGTAGAAAATTTGGAATATCATTGAACCCAAAGAAGTCCTTGTTCGCTGTCAAAGAAAGAAAACTGCTAGGCCATATAATTTCAAAGGAGGGAGTAGTAATTGATCCCAAATGAGTATCTGCCATTGAAACATTGACCTTACCCAGAAACAAGAATGAGATTCAGGCTTTTCTAGGCAAGATTAATTTTTAAGGTGATTTATTCCAAATTATGCAGAAATTGTAAAAGACATAATTGACATGCTTCGAAAGGACCATGAAGTCAAATGGACTCCCTCTTCTAGGCATGCGTTTGAACAAATAAAAAGGGCCATCTCTGAAGCCCCCACTTTAGCCATCCTCGATTATACTAAGCCATTTAGTATTTTCTCTTTTACCTCTGAAACAACCCTTACTGCTGTTTTATTACATAAAAATGAAGATTCCCATGACCAACCCATAGCATTTTTTAGCAAGGTTATGAGAGATGTTGAGCTGAAGTACGAAATCATTGAGAAGCAAGCTTATGCCCTTATTCAAGCCCTGAAATCATTTAGAATGTATGTCTTACACTCACCTATTACTGCTTATGTCTGAAATAGCGTTGTGAAAATTTTCTTAACCCAACCAGACACCGATGGGAAAAGAGGTAGATGGATCAGTCAAATTCTGGAGTTTGATCTAACTATCAAGACTTAATCCAACTGCAAATCCAACTGCAAAGTACTTGGAATCAATTCTGTTTTAGAAATACAAGGAAATAATCCACAAGAACCTTCCCTTCATTCTGAAGGGAAGAATACACAAGAACATTCTCTCCTTGCAGAAGGGGAGAATCCAAAAGAACCTTCCTTTCCTCTTAAAGGGGAGAATCCACAAGAGCCTCTACCTTAAAAGCAGATTAGTGCTATACACATTGATGAAAAATTCTTGTTGTCAAACTAGTATCAAGATATTGTAAATTTCTTGATTCATTTTGAGTGTCCAACATCATTCTCCAAATCCCAATGTAAAACCCTTAAGTTCAAATTAGTCAAGTACTGCATTATAAATGCAAATTTATACAGGAAAGATCCCTTAAATATTTTGTTATTATGTTTAACAGAATCAGAAACTGGAGGAATCATTGATCAGTTTCATACAAAATTTTGTGGAGGACATTATGCTTGGAGAGCAACAGCATACAAGATTCTGAGGGGAGGATTTTATTGGCCCACATTATTCTTACAAGTAGGGGAAAAGGTCAAAGGTTGTGTTCCTTGTCAAATGTTTGCTGGTAAACAAAAATTAGAAGCTCTTCCACTCGTTCCATCAATAGTTTCAGAACCTTTTTCTCAATGGGGATTAGATTTTGTTGGAAAGATTCAACCCACTTCAAGTAATTAGCATAGATGGACCCTCACTGCAACAGACTACTTTACTAAATGGGTGGAAGCAATTCCAGTCAGAAATGCTACTGATGCAGTAGTAATTAAGTTTATTGAGGAGAATACCTTATCTAGATTTGGTTGCTCAACTCAGATTGTCACTGATAATTCAACAACGTTTTCTAGTGTTAAATTGATTGAATTTTGTGAGGAATATCAGATTCTATTACATCATTCAACTCCATACGACCCTCGGGGTAATGGCCTTGCAGAATCATCCAACAAAAGCTTGGTAAAGGTAATAAAAAAGACTCTAGCTGATCATAAGAAGAGCTAGGATTCACGTTTGATTTATGCAGTATGGACAAACATAATTACTCGAAAGAGATCAACTGGCAAATCGCCTTTTCAGTTAGTCTATGGGAAAGATGCAATCTTCCCTACCAATTTGGCCTTCCCTGTTTTAAAATTCCTGCAGGATTCAACAGATGAACCTGATGATTTTTCAAGAAGGATAAATCAGATATTGAACTTAATGAGAACAGAGATGAAGTTCAATACAAATTGATGAATATCATAATAAGATGAAGACCCTGTTTGACAGAAGAGCCAGGGAAAGGGACTTTAAGGAGGGATATCTAGTTCTAAGATGGGATGCCAGGAGAGAAGAGAAAGGAAAGCATGGCAAACTTGACAATCTATGGTTTATACCTTTAGCAATTGCTGTAATAACACTTTTGTGCTACAGAATCTTGAGGGGCTATATTCCACTTATCCTATATATGGAAGGTTTCTCAAACATTAAATTCAGTACTAAGAAGTAATTTCATTGTAAATACTCCAGTTTTCTTTTACTTTTCAAGATGCCAGTGTGATTTTTCTTACAGCAAGGCCTTTGAGGAGAAGGCACATGGATCTGTAGGTTCTCTACATTCTACAGGAGAAAGCAGTCCCCAATTGGAGCCAATGTTGTAGCATTTTTTGGTTTTGATAAGATAGAATATTTGAAAAAAATGTTAAGTTAGGATATGGACATAACAATAGTAAATAAAATGCTAGTTAAAGAAAATAACACAAATAAACTCTAAAAGTGAGCAAGTTTAAATACCACTACTATGTTTCTACAAAATAATGGTTGTGTGTAGCTTGTGTTAAATGCCACAACCCATGACAGTCAAATAGTTTAATCTTGACTGCTTCATGCTTTAAATTTAATGTTATAGTTAGAGAATAAAGATCTAGCCAAATTGTTTAATCTTGGCAGATTAGTACTTAGGTAGAGAATAATAAGGTGCTCATCAGTTTAATCTGAGCCCTTGGAGGTTATAAGGGTAGATTTAGATAGTTTGTTTTGTAAAATAAAAGAAAGGAAAAGGGTTTTCTAGCTTAAATGCACCCATTAAGTGAAGAAAAAATGATAGGATAAGCAAAGGGTAAGTAGAGAAAGGTTGAAGCAATTTGATTATTGATTGGACAAAATGTACATTTATCATGTTTTTGTGCCCATGATCCAATTACACAAGGCAAATGAAGGTCTACTAGATTAATTAATTAACTTCCCATTCATCCCCATTCATCCCTATATTCACTAATTTCCCCTTCCTACCTTCATACTTCATATTCATTCATTTTCCATAAAAATCCCTTTTCCTATGGTAAAGTCTCTTTTTACCATGGAAAATCCCTTTTTACCATGTAAAATCCCTTTTTACCTAGAAAACCTACAAAATGATGTTTTCCCTAAGTATTAATGCATATATGAAAAGCAAAAACCCATGAAAAGGATTATACTTAATCACATTTCCCGTTCCACTCATATTTTATATTAATACTAACATATATTATTAAATTCTTAAAAAAATCCATTTCCCATATTATTAACTCCTTTTTTATTAAATATCTCAAAAACTCTTAGTTTTATAAAAAACTATGTAAATCATAAATATCGTATCGCAAGCCCTTCAAACATACATACATTACTCCCTGCATTGCGAACTCCGATTGCGATATGCAATGGGAAGCCCAGACTCGACCCATATATATATTACAGTTCACACCATTTCACATCCGCCTCCATCGCAAAGTCCCACTAACAAGCATTCCCCTCCACCATTGCGAAATGCGATGCGCGATGGACCTGACCCATATATATATTACAGTTTACCGCTATATCGCATCCGGCCCCTATCACATTCCTTTGCGACGGGCCTTCCCTTGCCTAACTCTGATTGCGATATGCAATATTAGCCCAAACCCGATATCATTATCTGCCTGAGTTAATAAATTTTCAAGTCTGCCATATGCATTTTGCAAAGTTTTTCTTTGTTAAATTGTTTTTTATGATTTAAACAAAGAAATAACTAAACCTCCATTTAACCCCGCTAATCATAGTTTTAACCATAATACAGCCATTTCTGCCAATTTTTATCATTCGTACCCTCCATACTCCTTCTTCACTCCACCACCATCCAATCTAAAGCCTTCAGATCCAACGGCCCTCAACGATTTCGGGTTAGCTTTCTATACGGGCATTACCCACCCGAAATCCGATTTTTCCACCGTCCACCATTACTACGTGTCAAGTTCTGGTTATTTCAGGTGACTCCTCCCCAAAATCGCCCGTGCCTTATAAGAGTGCGATGAAAGCCGCCTTCCGCAAAATGACAAATGGTCACTGTTCACTATCGCGCCATATTTCAAAGGAAAACTATTTTTCTCGTTTAAATGCCAAAATGACCATTTTTCCTTTGTTTTTTTCTGTTTTACATAGTGAACCCTCCATAAGCCCCTGTGATAAAAAAACCATCATTTTACCTTCGATACACCCCAGACTTCTTCCAATAGCCTTTAAAGCTCAATAAAGCCATTCATGACCGTCTCTGTCACCTTCTTTTTCTTAAATGATTTCTGTGTTTTGCAAGGAAGACTATTGTTCCAGGTTAACAAACAGAAAGCCTCCATAATAGTTTGAAGACAAATATAAGCGATTTACTGTGGAAAACGCAGTAAAAAAAAAAAAAAAAACAGAATGCACAGTAAAGGTAGAAAGGAGCACATTAAAGGTCACTCGGCCAGGTCAAATCATATTAAACAAAGTTTAAAGCAGTATTAGGTAAAAAGGTTAAATGAAGCAATCTGCCAGCGTGAAGAGTACAAACAAGCGATCAGCCAAAATGGAGAAATATCATACAAAAAGCCAACACAACCTGAATAAAAGGGGACAACAAGAAGAAGTTCAATAACTACCCCTATCTTCTTGCATGAAGATCTTTTCCTTTCCTAGAATAATCTTAATGAGTTTTAGGATATTTCTTAAGTTTATTGTTGTATAAATAACTCTCTTCTCAAGATGTTATGGTTTCGGAGTTCAAGATTCATAGTTCATAGCTTGTAAAGTCTTGAATGTTAATACTACTTTGTACCTGGAAGCCACCTTTGAAAGAAGCTTTTGGAGACACTTGATGTACTCAGTCTTTCTGAAACCTTAATACAAAGCAGGGGATTCTAAATCTAGTTTTACATAGTTTTGTGTTATCCTATAAGTTTTTCCAGTTATCAATCATTGTGTTTTTCTTCATATGCTTATGACTTATAGAGATATCTAGGTATGAAAAATTAGAGTTTCAATTGATTCCTATAAGCTCCTGAAGTGATCATCTATTAAGAGATTGGATTAATGCAACTGCCTGTGTAGCTAATCCCCTCTAATCAATAAATCATCAACATCTTTTGTAAGCTTAAGTATACTGTCTTGAATCTTTGGAACTTAGTTCAGAAGGTTTTCAAACTTATGATTGTTCTGTTTTATAGTACAGAAACTGTGATAATCATATTATTTTTTGTCTTCTTCTCACCACTATTTTTGATCTATATCAGTGTGCAATGCTTTATCGCAGCCCTTTGCTGGAGTATTAATATAACCCAAAGGATTAATTACTTCAATTCTACATCTGTCTTCATTCATTGGTCTTCCAAAATTAAAACCAAAAACCCCCAAAACAATTATTTTAGATGCTTTGGCATTGGTAGCTGATCTACTACTATCTCAAAGGTACGACACTCCACTTGAACTGCACAATCCCATCAGTCATGCATTGGAGGAATCTTACATTGCAAGCACATTTGCACGGTGCAAGTTGTCTATGTTTCTTTCGTTTGCTGGCATGTCATAGTCAAGAGTATACGAATGCTTCAAAGCTACACGCAGTGTCGCAAAACACAATGACAAGTCCACAGACCATATGTCATGTATTTGCACTCACTTATGTCTTGTGGAAACTTTTAAACATGAAGTGTGTTTGTCATCATTGTTATATCTTTCTTGTCTGCTGGTTTGCACAAACAGGTTGCTCGCAGACCAAGCCTTCACCAACATGGGTCAACTAATGCGCAGGTGGCTGCATTGGAAATATCACTTCATGTGATCAGGCCCATGCACCATTAGCTTAGGGGTAGAAGTAGTGTTTGCTTTTAGTTTTTTTTCTTGCATGCTTGTTTTCTTTCTTGCTTTGCGTGTTTGTTTGTTTGCTTGCTTGTTTGGTTACTCACTTTTATTTTTCATTTAATTTTGCTTCTTCTTTGCTTTGTTGTTTGCTTGCTTGTTTTATTCGTAGGTTAGTTTCACATGAAATTGTGCGTGACTCTTGAAACAAGATGGGTAAAGTACAAGAGGCCTTGTGTAGCTATCACTACTTGGTTATCTGTCAACCAACCTCTGTATTAAGAACTTGTTACTTTTAATCCATGATACGTCGATGGAAAATACATACCGTTCGAAGTGAGCCTTGGTGAAAACACAATTATTGTGTGCTAACTAGTGTCACCTACTCTAGTCGGTTGTTTTTGGGTTAACCCTTGGAAGCTCAGTCAAGTAGAGTAAGGTGAGGGGGAAAACCTTAACAAGAACGTCAGAGGTATATAATAAAATACTTCTCTTAAGGACCAAAATTTTCTGCTCTCAATAAGTCGGGATCCCTCTTCTGCCTCTGAAATGAAAAAGTGCTATGTTATGAAAACGAAAAATGAAAAACTGAAAAATGAAAAATTTAAAAAAAATTAAAAATGAAAAATTAAAAAAAAATGAAAAATGAATAAGGTGAAAGAAGAGAAAGGCTTGTTGTGAAGAGAGGTGGTGCAAGTATCTTCACCAGAGTATTGACCAAGATCATTGGCAGTGGAGCGATGCTTGTGTTCCTACATTACTCCACCGTGGTACTATCGAGGCCTGCTGGCAGCAGAGCAACACCAGGGATGAAACTAAGACTTTGATGGCTATAGTGCTTGTGCACCAATATAACCCTCAACCCCAATCGAAACAAATATGTTTCCTTGGCTTGGAGTGTGTGTACATCAACCAAGATATTAGGAAATGCTACATCTTACAATCAAGCTAAAGTGAAAACCAAGGCAAACGGCGAACTGAACAATAATTCCAAAGGGGTTAGACTTGCTTTTCAGGAATAAGGTCCATTTACAGAGCTGGAGTTCTACCAGTGTGTCACCAAGTTTTGTAGCAGCTACAAACACCCTCCAAAATTTTTCCTTAGCTTTGTTTTGGATGCTCCCTACCAACCATCCTCAATAACATGTCTTGCCTTTTCAACTACACAAGCTTCAGTGAATTTCTAGTAGATTTCCATCCTATGCATCAGAGATTGTTGCATCCCCCTCATAGGCTGTTTCTTTGGACATGGTCCAGCTATAGGCTAAGCAACTCCCTCAAGAAATTGTGCAAATTTGGAGGGGAACCACCATTCCCTTTAGAAATCGCACAATCCTGTTTGGCAGCCTGCTAGGCTCCAGAATTGCGCAAATCTGTCTGTCAATCTTCACTAATAAAATTGCGTAATTCCTCCCAATAGGACTACTCAGCCTAGGAATTGCACAATTTTGGGTAGAAGTCAATTTCTTAGCCCAGAAATTGCGCAAGCCTTCTGGGTAGTCATCTCAACTTCCTCTCAGAAATGCACATTTTTTACCCTCAGCTGAGTAGGCTGTTGCATGTGCCATTGAGTTGACTGGTTCCACCCGGGACCAGGAAAACTTGACTTACATGTATGGGCTGCTTTTTTCCAGGAATAGCAAAAGGAAACATGAAAAAAGCATTGCTAGATTTTAGGGAGCTATTTTTAGCAGCTGGAGGTTACATGCAAAGATCGTTTTAGAATATTTCCTCCAAGTGTCACTTTTTCCTAGATTTGTGGCATGCGTGTCATGAGCCTCAATCTTATTTATTCGACACTTTAGAGTTCACTTACTTGGAGCTTTAACATCCCATAACACATCCAACTCAGCTATTCACAGGTAACTCGACTTAACTTTTCTTTTGCAGCATTTTCGTCACCTTTTGTGTTTTGGCTTGTGTGAGTGTTGTTTGGTTGGTTTCTATGAATGCTTGTTGTCGTTTACAAGCATACTAGCTTTTACTAGCATCATTTTAGTTTTCATTATCATCTCACTATTATTGCATGCATGAAACTGTTTTGCATGAATGGTTGCTGATTCGATGACTTGCTTCACCCACATGCATGTTGTTCCATTTTCTGAATCTTTCATTCACTGTTTTCATGCAGGATCGTTCACTCCTGCTTACACTCAGTATCACCATGCAATCACATTCACATTTGCTTTCAGTTGCCCATCGGCGAGTCTGGGAAGCCTTGGCCCAAACATTGCCTCACCAAGACAGAATTGTGAAATCTTGAGAGGCAAGGCTCTATCTTCCTCTCGGGAAATGCACATTTATGCCCAGTGATTGTGCTTTACTCTTACATTGCACAACTATGAGAGACAACAACTGGTGGCCTAGAAAATTGCGCAATGCAGTGACTGGGCTTGCAACCATTGCTAGCTGAAATTGTGCATTGCGCACTTCCAGCAGCCAACCAGCCTTCCTAGATAGCCAAGAATGCCTTTTGCATAGTTCTGGAAGTCATTCTCCTAGCCTCCCAGGAAAAATTGTGCAATCCTTTCCAGTCAATCCCCAAGTATGTTGTATGTCATTCCTGAAGTTTTCTTTGGTTTTCGTTGAACGATTTATTGCCATGAATGTCACTTTGTCTCCAGATCTAGTTGGTGCTGGTCCACCTCTTAGAAATTCAAGATCAATGGCCTCCAAGAGAGTAGGATCAAAGGACACTAACGGAAGTGCAACTGGAGAAGTAGATGAGCGAGTGTCTATAAGTCTGATGATCTGTGAAGAAACCAAGTTGATTGTAGATAAGGACATCAAGATGAAATGGCAAGAGCTCAATGATGCATTTGCAGGAACAATCGGGGAAGACATCAAAGACGACCAAGTCTATGCAAACATCCACAAGTCTAGCTTGTACCAGATTGCGAGTAGGTATCCTGTGCTCCCATGTGGAGACATGACACATTGGATTGTCTCACACACTGGTCCTAAGACGATGAAAATGAAAAGTGTCAGTGGAATGGAGATTGATACCTTCAGGGAACAGGAATATGATGAGATGTATCAGATGTTCTAACCCTTAATCACCATGGAGACACCCTTCATAATACCTAGCAGCAATGCCAACTCGAGAGATATATTGAAGATCTGAGTGAAAGAGCCAGCTAAATTTAGGATGACACCCAACCAAGTCTACAATATGAAGATATTGCGAAAGGAATATCAATAATTGGTCATCTTCGCATGTCATCTGTATGTCCAAGAAAGAACGAAAACCTTCCCACAGAGTTGGGTGATCGCGTTGGACCAACTGGCCATAGAAGGAAAAGTATGCAATAGGTTTGACATGTTGGCTCACTAGCTGAAGGAATAGGTACCAAGGGCTCGATAGATGCCCAATTGTATGCAAGAAGAAATCTACATGTCTGCTATATCTTGGATGCAATCTATGCCTGTCACAATTTCTCGGGCTTGAAGTGGGCATGTACGATGGCAGAGACCTCTTTGAACACTTATTGTAAGATGTCCAAATGCAGATTCAATGGAGTTATCACACAATCGTTTGATCATTTTTTCACCCCAATTTGCGAGATGATATTCAAACATGATCCACCCTGCATATCGAAGGCAACAATGGAGGAGCTGATTGACATAGTTGATTGGTATGCCTCACCATCCGGCACCTTCATACGGATGTACAACACGGAGAAGCCTCTGCATGTTCTATCGAAGTTTTCCTTGGACAAGCTTGTGATGCAAGAAGTATCATATCACATCTCGGTAGGATTGACATCTAGGCTGCACCGGAAGAAGAAGGCACCTTGGCCCACTCTTCCATTGTGGATCGAGTTATAAAAGATATTTAGTTTCAAGAATGTGGATGTCAAAGCAGAGCAGATGAAAAAATATCCATTCGATCTCTAAAGTTACAATCCGTATGACCCACATTGTCTTGTGAAATATCACTGCACGAGAATATAGTATAAATGGATCCATTGGACAATGGAAGGCCCATGGGGATATTGTTACAACTGCTCTAGACTCAATGAGTTGGTCAGCCTCGCTGTGGAATGGAGAGGGAAGTAGCATCCCGGAGAGCACCAGAAGTAGCAGAAGCAGAGGTAAACATACTAGTGTGCAACAAGGGAAAGAGGAAGATTGTCGACAACATGGAGGAAGAGAAACGTTGCAAGTTTCGAGCAGACCAATTTGTGTAGAAAGTTGCTTTGGAAATAGAGGTAAAGAGGCAACAGTGTGAGAAGAGAAATGCACAAAGGAAGAGAGAGAAACGGAGAATGGAGGAAACTAAGAAGGAGTTGCATGAGTTGAAGGAGAAACCCTGGAGGGAACAAGAGCTACACAAACCAGAGAAGGAAGCGCAGCAGGAATAGGTAAAGCAGGGGGTGCAACTTGTACAGAGAAATGAAACTGTGCCCGTAGAGGTAGTAGACTAATCAAAGCAACTGGCATCAAGCAGACAGGGTGAACCATTACAGGAGCAAGACTTCGCTCAGGAGTTAGAGCAAGCACTTGAACAAATGGATAAAGATATGGAGCAATAGGAGTTAGAGCAAGATATCGACCTCATGCCTCACCCCCAAGAGTTTGACCCACCAGCTTCACCACATCTAGAAGAGGAGCAAGTCACAAGCGACCAAGGAAACATTGAGATCCTTAAAGATCATCCAGAAGGAGAGATGCACAACATCTCATTTGACGAGTCTCAACATAGATTTTTGCAATTTCACAAAGTGTCGACTCCAGATGATCATACATCTCTTGGGTAGTTTTAAGAATGAGTGATCGTGTCTGATGTGCGCAAACATCCAACAGCATTTGCCAATGCTACCGGAGCATATGTTGAAGGCACTAGCTTGAGTGTTCGCTTCTTGACAGTTGAGAATGAGTGAATGGCTAAGGAGCTACAAATGTCCAAGCAGGGAGGAGAATTGGTTACAACATCTGCCCAAGTAGAATTGGAGAAGGAAACAATGGATGAAGTATTGTGTCTTGACACAGTCATGTGGGTGTTGTATTCCAAGTTTGGTACTGTGCATAAGGGAGTCATACATCTAAATGGGTGCCAATAGCGATGTGCTAGGAGAGCACATATCTTGTCGAATGTACATGTTGTTGTTGATTACATGCAAACATGGATGATGACATACAAGGGAGCCCCACTTCACTTGCCTAAGATGATGAAGCCCAGAATGGTCGAGCTGAAGGCACACATCTAGAGTCAGATCTGAAACTATGAAGAGCTCCCGCAACTCATCCTTAGTCTACAGGCTTCCCATGCATGTGTATTCAAGAGCATGGATGTTTTTGTGCATGAAAATGTGATCCCATCTATTGGGACACTCACCCAAGCAAAGGTCCGACTAGATCTTCACTCGTACTTTGACGAGTTGATGCACATAGCCACCAGCCCAAACTTATCCATGAGTGTAGACACCACGCAAAAGTATGTTGTTGGTCTGGCTGTGCTCAAGGCAATGATGTGCATGCTATCAGGAAAGTTGGATAGAGGAGCTCGAGCAGTGTACCTGGATGTTATGGAGGTAAAGGTTCATTTCCATAAAGATATCACCTAAGAGTACAAAGACACCATCGCAGACTGTCGAGCTTGGCATCAGTTTGCTACTGTCAACCACCATGAGGATGTCGAAGAGTTGGTCTTCCAATAGTTGTCTGAGTCATAGTGATATCTTGCATGGCTTTCTCAAGCCATTTTTTCTCACATGGGTACATGTGCATTGTAATGTAACGTATTGTCAAGTGTAAGTTCAAGTGTCGATAGTTGGATGTAACAGTCATAGAGTAGATGAGGAGTCATGAGGGTGGATGAACTGTCACAAAGTGGAATGTCAAGGGCCACCCCACCCTTTGCTATAAATACTCCCTCATAACTCATTGTAGAGGCTTTTGGTTAGCCAAGCTCCGCAGAGCTAGTATATCACTTTGGAGGAGCAGGTGGTTGTGGCTGTAATGTTCTGCTGTTAGAACTAGTTGTTGGAAATGGATGTATTGTATGAATGGAACTTACACTTCTTAATATAACAGAGCCAACACATTTCATATATATGTTATATTGTATTTCAGCTATCTTGAGTACTCTAAATGATATATGTATATGTTTGCTTAAGCATGCATGTGTATCTATTATCATATATGTATGTATGAATCTTTCCGAAATGTGTCTTTGGTTTAAACATCATTTTGGATTGTTGGTTTACATGCCTTCCATGTTGTGATGCATCTTTTCTTGTGTGTTCCCTTCTTAACTCCATGCTGTCACAGGTTTCCAAGGGGCACACTCACCTCACCCTCCATGTGTTAGAACCACTCATGAACCTGTTGTGGTAAAAACACAACCCCCCATTTTTGACTTGAACACATCAATAATGGGGACCCTTTCTATAAAATTTTGGCTAAACACCTTTTTGGATTTTTATTTAGTTGATTTCCCTACGCTTTTGTTAATTTTTCGTTTTCTTTGGATTCTTGTTTTGATTGTTTTATTAGAATCGATTTTTTTATAAGCTTCCCATTGACGCTTGTTTCGCCTCATTTGGTCAACTGGTTTGAAAATGGCACTCCTTTGAAAGTCTGAATATTTATGTAGCCTGGGTTAAAAATGCATAAAATCTACAATATTGCATTTTGTAAATAAATTAGTTCAATAACGCATTCATTTTAAATATTAACCCATAGCGAGTTTTTACTAACTTTTTTTCATTTTTAGTTATGCAGCCAAATCATTAATTATCGGGATTTTTAAGAAATTCACTCCAATTTTCAAATCAAATCCTAATCTCGAAAACCCAAAATTTTCAAAGTGGCTGTAGTTTATTTTTATATTTTTACTTTTATTAAGAGTGGCTGTAGTTTATAAAATAACCCTCATAAAATAAAATCAAAATCAAAATTGATTTTTAATATTAAATCTTAGATTAATTAAATTAATTATTATTTAAAATATAATTAATTTAATTAAACTAAAATTTAATATAAAAAAAAATATAGATCGGGTCGGAAATTTTATTCGGAACACATTTTAAAAAGCCCCGATACACATCATACCCCGATGCGATATCGGATCGGGGATTTTGTATTGTATTGTTTTAAAAGCCCGATGGCCGATCCCCGACACTCCATACCTCTGATCGCCGAAAAGCAAAAGGGAATGAACATTTATATCGCATCGAGGCTCTCGTATGAAACAATTTTAACAAACCCCGATATCCATCTCCCTCCCGATCCGATTTGCCGATAAGCGTAAGGGGAAAGGGGCATTAACTTCATATTTGTTTCATGTTCCGACTTACTCATAAATAAAAAGTCATGAACATATATTAGAAAATACTAACCATATAAGCTTTGTTTTTATGCTAACACTCATTCATTCGTTGAAAGGTAAGTTAGTTAGGAATGAGTAAGTAAAATAGGTTGTTATATATTAGTTTAGTTATAATATAATATATTAAAGTAATTATTTAACGTTTTAAATTAATTAATATATTATTTAATTAATGAATTTTAAATTAATCAGATTAATTAATTTATAACATTTAATTAATTTGATTAAATTTAAATTTAAATATCATTTAGATTAATATTAATTAGTTTTTAATTAGATTAAATTTATTTATAAATAGCTAATTAGATATCAGTTAATTAGATTAATAAATAGTTTATTAATAATTAGTTTAGTTTATAATTAACAGTTAATTTAGAATTAATTAGAGACTAATTTAGCATTAGTTTTTAATTGCAATATTTTTAGCCCAGCAACAGAATTTCCAGATTCATGACAGATTTGATCCATCAACTTTGGAGGCTTATAGATTAAGTTATATTTGGCCAAATGAGGCCCAGGACGGCTCATTGGAAAGATAAAATCAAGGAGAACATTTCTGAGGAGGTTTCATTAACAGATTTGGTCATTTATTTGGTCGAAAATCAAGCAGAAGATCAAGCTCCGAATTTCTAAAACAAAATCAATTTTCTGAGATATTTTCTTCATTTTCATTTGTCCAAAACCTCTTCTAATTGCAGATCCATTGGTTAATCATATCTCTGGCCAATTAAACCATCCCAGGCATCAAGAGAAACTTTATATTTTATTTTCAATTATTTATTTAAATAGAATTTGATTGGATTTGATTTAAATGTCAGCAATGCCATGTTGATTTTATTGTTGCATTTTAATTTATTTTGATTTATTTTTGCAGGAAAACAGTGGAAGAAATATGGAGAAAAAGATCTCAATCAATGAGAATGCTCCAGCAATTGAAGATCAGAATTTTGAGCAAGTAAAATTGGATTTAGCAGATTTCTCTTCAACAAACTCTTCTCTCAAGAATTCCTTCACAAATAGTATAAGTAATAGATTGCAAAATGGAATGAGGGGCTGCTCTCCTCTGCAATTCTGGACTTCTAAAAGCACTACTGTAATAGGAATTTAGAGTTGTAGGAGAGAGGAGAGAAAATCTCAGATCTGGGGATTATTGAGGATTTTCTCTTTGTATCTTGAATTATGCATGAAGGGCAAAGTTTGCACTATTCTAGCTTTAGCTTTGAAAGTGGAAGTTCAAGCAATGTAAAGAGCTGTTGGAAACCAGGGATAGAGAGATGGATGCAATAAATTGGTATTTCTAATACTATTGTTTCAAATATCAGTTTCATTTTTATGATAATAGGAATGTCTCATTTTATTCATGTTTGTGCACTATTGTCAATATGGGTAATTTGTCTCAATCTTGTTATTATGTATCTCTGTTTTTATGGATTAATTTCACATTTTTGAGTAACTACTTACTCAGAAATCTGTCTTATGAAACTGATTTATTGAATGGTAATGTGTTGTGAACTATTTCCACATATCATTATTCAATTATTGGATTTATTGATTTGATAATCAATATCATTTTTGTGAACTACTTCCTGAATGTTGTTGGTTTATTATTTCAGTTAAGAGGTCTCAATAGGATGTGTTTTGGTATCCATAATGTCAGTTAATTGAACTACTTCATTAATTTGATATTCATTATAAACAAGACATATCTAAATCCCAATACTTTAATTATCTTGCTCTTAGTTGGGTTAGATCTATATCTGCCTAATTAAGATAGGATTTAGATTAGTTTCTTTTGCTTGCATCATAGAATAAGCTTGCATTTAGAGTAAATTCTACATTCTTTTAAGTCCTCTCCTCAAAGAGGCAAAAATTTAGTTGTGGCTTGGCTGAACCCAAATCAGCTTAAGGGTCATTCTCTTGCCTGATCAGCAAGAAGAAGTGATCTGATATCCTTGTTTATTGGTAGATAAAGATACATCATAAACTAATAGCAATAGGGAGAAGGTAACTGGACCTAGTTAAACCAGTCGGAGCCACCACACCAAACGGAAAAGGAGCTGCTTTAAGGTTCGGACCGGGTGGTTATCCCCCATTGTTGTTGCAGCGATTTTCGAGGCATCAACATTTTTTGCGCTAGAAGGAGGGCCTGACACTTTTTGTCTATTGGAGTCTTTTCAATTTTAATATTTTATTGTGATGGCTCCTCTTAAACTTCCAATTTGGAGTTGTATCCATGGACGGGCATCTTCCAATACTCCACCCGAAGTGGTAAGACTCTTGTCTCAGGTAAAGTTCAATGGTAAGAGAAATTCTTCTGCTTTTAACCATGTCTTTCAATTTATTCAAAACATTTCAAATTATGATTTTCAAGGAATTGATGAAGGCATCTTATGCAGAATTTTTACTCTTACATTTGCGGCAAAAGCCAGAAGCTGGTGTAGAACTCTTCCAGTTGCTTCAATCCACAGCTGGGATCAATTTGTTACAATTTTCATTTGTAAATTCGACAGCTATGATTATGAACAGGTATGTGAAGAAATTGAATATCTACGTAGGTTTGAAAATGAGTCTGTTAATGATTTTAATATTCGATTTCACTTGAATTGTTTAAGATTTAAAGACGAAGATAAACCTACGGAAGAAGAATCATTAGATTGGTTTGAATATATTTGTTCTCTTCCACCCATTCCCAATCCATATGAAATTAATTCAAGCTTTGTTCCATCCCCTTCCAATATAAATGAGAGTCCCAATTTGGATGTGCAAATAAATGGTGATGAAGTGGTTTCACAAAGCTTGGAAAATATTTCCATTCAAATGCAAGAAGACAACAACAACAATTTTGGAGAAAAAGCCGCCTTGAAATCTGAAAGCTACTTTGAAGTAAATTCGGAAAATCAAATCGCAAATCAGCAAGTACAACCAACAATCAAAATGCAAACTGCTGTACAAATTTCTGAATTTCTCCATGATGAGAAAATGCCAAAATCAGAGCAGCAAAGCAACGTTCTTCAAGAAAGCATACGCACGCAAAGGAATGATCTGCAATCTGAAATTTACAATGAGCATAATGCACAAGAGTTCTCAAACAGAGACAGTTTTAAATGCATTGTTTCAGGTTCACATTTTTCCCTTTATCCTGATATTTTTAATGATGGTAATATTTTTCCTCTTGGTATTAATGATATTTCAGAAATTAAAGAGGATGATAAAAATGAATTACCATTAAATTTTTATCAAGATAAAGAAACAATAATTGATCATTTTTTTGCCACTAATGAACATGAGATTTTTGTTCCTCCTTGTTTTGGTATATTGGATGAAATCGAAGGGAATTCCAGACAATTTTGTGAGGTCATTTATGATGATTACTCTGACATTGAGGATGTTGATTTCTATTCTTCTCAAGAGAATCCTCATGATAAAATTCAAATAACATCTGAGGATGAGGAATGCTTCAATTTAGGAATTATCCCAACTAATCCTCATTTTAGAGCAGCAAATTATCTTCATGATTTCACCATTCAAGAAAACATTCCAATTTATGATTCATATGAGGATCAAACTCCCATTCCTATTCATAATCATAGTTCACAAGTTGGAATTCGAAATTACCCAAATTTCATAATTCTAGCCAATCCTTGTGAAAGAGAAATTATTTCAAAATAATCCCAATTGTGCTGTAACATTAGTGATCTCATTTTAGTTTTTCTTTCACAGTTATTTTGTTTAAATTTAGATTTATTTTCTGATTTTATTTTGCAAAATTTTCACACTTTTCGCTGGCATATTGAACACCTTACTATCAAACACTCAATTGATGCATTGCCCGATTGGGAAATTGAAGTTTCATATTATAATCATGAGCATCAAAAGATATCAATATTTCAATTTCAATCAATGCTAATGTTTCATCAAAAGCTTCTATTTTTTCAAAGGCAATGTCAACAAGAGAATGTATTTTTGCAATCTGGCCAGCAATTCAATTCAATTAATAATTTTCCATTTCATTTGAAAGATTTCCATCCATTTTTCATTAATTCATTTGAAAAATATTTGGAAATTTTTCTCTCAAAGGAAATTGTTAATAGCTTAACATTTGTACATAACACTAACAATTTTTTCCAGGCCTTTGAATTTGAAAACTCATATCCACAATTCGGCCTGTCATCTCCTCTTTTGAACGTTTCCCAATCATTAATGGAAATCCATCCAGATTTTTGTGATCCAATTGGTATTGAATTGGAAAGCAAATTTCAAGAGAAAGAGATTTTAATTAAGTTGCTAACAATAACTGTACATTCTGATTTTATATTTATTTTCCTCAGTTTAGTTAGATTTGTATGTTTATTACTAACATTTGAACTGTACATACATGCAGCAATTAAAATGAGAAAATGGCTACACTGGAAATATGACTATACCTAGTCATTTTCATGTGTATGGTTAGAATAGGAGTAGAATTAATTTAGTTAGTTTGTTTTATGTAGTTAATTTGTTTTAACAGTTTTGTAGATTAAAAAAATAAAACAAAGCAATCAGCCTTCTCATGCATGTTCACTGAAACATTTTCTCCTTATCAGAAAATTTTAATTATTGTTTTCCTTTTTCTAATTTCTTACAGCAATACCTCTACTCTGCCTATTCTGAATAATCTCTTGATTAAATTTAATTAAGATTACACTTGGCATCGATCGCCTCAAAGCAACTTTTCTTTATTTCGAGATTTCCTTCTAAGATTTTCTTTTGAAATTTATATGGTAAGGATTTGAGGATAAAAAAGCTTCATGACTCCATTATCCCATGAAATGTATCACTGTCTATGATAGGCTTAATTCTAATTCCATCATTATTAGTCAGTCCAACCTTTCACGGTAATCATATGAAGTTCATATTATTTTCCTCGGAATTTGCTAAAAGCTGACCTTAAGGATGTCCATTTTGCCAAGTGTACACATTCAAATCTGTTTTGATATTTTTCCACAATTAGTGGCTTTATCCCATTCTGATCTTTAGTTGATTATTTGATGCTGCAATACGCATCATATTTATTTACTAAAGGCATTATTAAATAGTCACTATAACAATAGAGATTCTTCTCAAGATATTTAGAATAAGCAGAGATAATAAGTTGTTGTTTCAATTCAAAAGGGGAGCCTATTTTTATATTTATTTCTGGTAAATTTTATATTTCCTGAACATGAATAAACAGATTTTATTTAGGCTGATTGCACACTTAGATTTAGAATAAATGATGAGATGATTTTGAACAAAGTCGAAATTTTGATAAATAAAAGGAAGAATTTGAAGATTCATAAGGTAAAATTTGTAGACAATTTCCTTCTAGGTACGCATTTACAAGTTCGTTCTCATCTCTTATTAGTTTCTCTTTTCCTTAGTTTATTTATTATTTGTGTTCTGTTTTATTTACAGGTTTTCATTTTTTTTCAAAACTTGAAGTAAGCAGCAAACCCATTTCAAATTTGCAATAGGCTCAGGGAAATTTTATTTGTGATGCATTAGAATTTAAGCATTTTTTAACTTTGCTTTTATTCACTTAGAAAACCCAATTGAAATTTCAAGGAATATCATAAGACCATTCGCATCATAAGATTTCATCGGAAGTAGTTCTTAACATTTCTTTTGATAACAAATTGTTCATAAAATACCTCCGATGTATTATCTTACTCATATGCCATATCGCATTTCGCATATCGGATTTTTGCAGTTAACGTATACTTCCATTATCGTGAATCGCCGATCTCCGATAATCGACTTTACCGATATTGCGATGAACACATAATTCCGGACCCGATATGAAATTCAAATCAAGTTTAAAAAATATCGCGTCCGTTCAATCGCAATAAAAGTAAGGGCATAATTTTAAAAGGGCCGATGTCTCGGATCCGATATGTTATTGAAATCCCATCATAAAAAGTTATCGGGTCCACTCTTCATCGCATATCAGCATCGCAAAAAATACATTGTGTTACATCAGGTACCCAAAGTTTGCCGATTGCCGATTAGCTACGTCATCCATCGCATCGCCGATAGTGCAATCATTTCATCACATTTTTTTATGCTCACGTCATTTCTTTGAATCTACGATGTGCGTTTTGCGATATGGGAAGTGCAATGTAAATATTCTCTGATCCCCGATATAATATTTCTTTAATGATGTGATCGCTTCATTTCATTGCACATGTTCTTATCGGCAATTTTCCATTGCAATCTCCGATGCGATAACTTCCAATGCATGCCTTTGAGCCATTAACATTTAATCGATATATGGCATAGCAACAAAAGTGAAGTCTTGCAAATTAAAATTGAAGCATGGTGAAGAAACATGTTATGTGAATCATCCGATACGGCGATATGTTATTTTAAAAGCAAGCTTGGGAAACTACTATGGAAAAAAGCAATTGTTGACAAAATTGCAGCATACAAAAATCATTTCAATTTCTCATACATTTTAGTTTTAAATATATAATTCCATAATTAAAAATGGAATTCGAGACCTCTCTATCTTCATATTTAAATTTTATTATATTGGATTTGGTCTCGATTCTGGACAATTTATAAAATCATGGAATTTATATGAAACTTATAATATTTTGAGAAACAATCATTACTGCAAATTCTCATTCTCATTTTTGATGTATTTGTTTTAATTTCAACTCCCTTGAGCACTAAGCATTCTATTTTTACATTTACTGCTTACTCTAGTGTAAGTAAAATAAATGATGATTTTGGGTTATATGATTTTGGTTAGTTTGACTTCTTCATGTTTTTAATGTTAATTAAAATAAGAAGTCAGCTAGTTTGGAGAAACTGATACCTTTCAGGTAAGATCAAAAGCAATTATCCAATGGTAAGATTCATATACCCACTTTCATTAATTCGTTACTTTAGTTTCAGTTTTGTTTTTCTGATATAAAAAATCTGTTTTGCAGTTCTCCATTTGAAGCTTCCAATCCTCCGCCAGATCATATTTTCGAAGTCCATACTCTTCTCCTGGCTTAATTTCAAGAAGCAGCGATAGTCTTCATCGAAATAGCTACACCAGGGAATTTCTGAACCTTTAGTTTGTTTCTTTGAGCATTCCTGTTATTTAAAAAATGATTAAGATGATGCTTTGAAACAAGAAGAATAATATAAGACAGAAAGGTTTTCATTGTGGCTGAATTTTATCATCGCTGCTATTCAAAAAGCCTAAAACACTCACAACCCTGCAAGGTATGATTTACCCAATCTCGACCTAAGAATGATTGATTACACGATTATTTTCTTTCTCTTCTTATTGTTGAGACATTGGTATAAACATTCTTGTTTGAGTTTATCTTGCGAAACTTGGATTTTCCTTTCCATTTTTAGAGACTTCATCGTTTTTATTTTTGTTTGCTGATTTCTTTTCTCATTTTAGTATAAAAATTCTTTTCCTTCGGATTTCAGCTTTGATTTTGGTGACTTTGCCATTATTTATATGGAAGGCCTATTTGTTACCTAACAATGGTCAGGATACGTGGAGAAAAATTGTTAATAGTCACCTATTAGCTTTTTCTTAAATCTCTTAGTGAAGTTTGATTTTCTTATTATAGAGGTAGACATATTTAAGGAAGAGATTACCAATCAAGAGAAGTTGGCAAAGTATCATAAAATCTGAAAAATTTCTTTTTCATCAAATTGTAATCATTTTGAGATTTCAAAATTTCATTAGGATCTTTCAAAGTTCTATTATCAGTCAAGAAAAGTTATTTTTAACCAAGTAAAGACACTTTACAGCAAAGCACCTTTAACTCTGAAATTGTCATTCTTAACTCTTAAGGAGTCAATGATTCTCCCTGTCCCAAAGAGTCTTATTTTCTAGAGTATAATCCAGAAATATATTTAAACTTAAAAGATAAGAGGTCTCATCATGAGCCTGCTTACCATGATCATAGGGGAAAAATAGGCTGACATTACCAACACTGCTAAACAAACCAGGGTAATGGCTTATGATTGCAAACAATTATAAGACAAGGGGTCTCATCACGAGCTAGCTTGTTCAGCCCAATTTTAACCAGTGAATGGCATTGTCAACTATCTGGCTACCATACCAGGACAATGGCTTTTAAGATTTATTTAAAAAATAAAAATAAAAAAATAAAAAGTAATACATATATAAATGGATTTATCTCTAGGTCAATAATTCTTAAAGAGATGGGATTCTGAATCATTGATGATTAAAAGGTAACCCTGTCGAGACTATAGATGTTTGCTGGCAACAGTGGCTCTACCTGTGACAAATGAGTATATTTTGAAAGCTAAGTTGTAAAGTGACCCTTGCTTTATCTATACAACTAATTAAGAACTGATATAGAGTTTTGAAATATTTTAATTTATGAGAAGTTTTAAGAAAAATTATAGTTAGATGATTCTTATTTTTATTCAAATTAATGAACCTGGTCAAGTATTCCAAAAATAATTTTCTCTTCTTTAATTATTTTTACTTTAATTTTAGGAAAATATCATTCATATCAAAGAGAGATAACTGGTTCTTCTCCCGTGTGTCGCCATTGTTGTGGTAAAAACACAACCCCCCATTTTTGACTTGAACACATCAATAATGGGGACCCTTTCTATAAAATTTTGGCTAAACACCTTTTTGGATTTTTATTTAGTTGATTGCCCTACGTTATTGTTAATTTTTTGTTTTCTTTGAATTCTTGTTTTGATTGTTTTATTAGAATCGATTTTTTATAAGCTTCCCATTGACGCTTGTTTCGCCTCATTTGGTCAACTGGTTTGAAAATGGCACTCCTTTAAAAGTCTGATTATTTATGTAGCCTGGGTTAAAAATGCATAAAATCTAGAATATTGCATTTTGTAAATAAATTAGTTCAATAACGCATTCATTTTAAATATTAACCCATAGCGAGTTTTTACTAACATTTTTTCATTTTTAGTTATGCGGCCAAATCATTAATTATCGAGATTTTTAAGAAATTCACTCCAATTTCCAAATCAAATCCTAATCTCAAAAACCCAAAATTTTCAAAGTGGCTGTAGTTTATTTCTATATTTTTACTTTTATTAAGAGTGGCTGTAGTTTATAAAATAACCCTCATAAAATAAAATCAAAATCAAAATTGATTTTTAATATTAAATCTTAGATTAATTAAATTAATTATTATTTAAAATATAATTAATTTAATTAAACTAAAATTTAATATATAAAAAAATATAGATCCGGTCGGAAATTTTATTCGGAACACATTTTAAAAAGCCTCGATACACATTATACCCCGATGCGATATCGGATCGAGGATTTTGTATTGTATTGTTTTAAAAGCCCGATGGCCGATCCTCGACACTCCATACCTCCGATCTCCGAAAAGCAAAAGGGAATGAACATTTATATCGCGTCGGGGCTCTCGTATGAAACAATTTTAACAAACCCCGATATCCATCTCCCTCCCGATCCGATTTTCCGATAAACGTAAGGGCAAAGGGGCATTAACTTAATATTTTTTTTATGTTCCGACTTACTCATAAATAAAAGGTCATGAACATATATTAGAAAACACTAACCATATAAGCTTTGTTTTTATGCTAACACTCATTCATTCGTTGAAAGGTAAGTTAGTTAGGAATGAGTAAGTAAAATAGGTTGTTATATATTAGTTTAGTTATAATATAATATATTAAGGTAATTATTTAACATTTTAAATTAAGTAATATATTATTTAATTAATGAATTTTAAATTAATCAGATTAATTAATTTATAACATTTAATTAATTTGATTAAATTAAAATTTAAATATCATTTAGATTAATATTAATCAGTTTTTAATTAGATTAAATTTATTTATAAATAGTTAATTAGATATCAGTTAATTAGATTAATAAATAGTTTATTAATAATTAGTTTAGTTTATAATTAACAGTTAATTTAGAATTAATTAGAGACTAATTTACCATTAGTTTTTAATTGCAATATTTTTAGCCTAGCAACAAAATTTCCAGATTCATAACAGATTTGATCCATCAACTTTGGAGGCTTATAGATTAAGTTATATTTGGCCAAATGAGGCCCAGGACAGCTCATTGGAAAGATAAAATCAAGGAGAACATTTCTGAGGAGGTTTTATTAACAGATTTGGTCATTTATTTGGTCGAAAATCAAACAGAAGATCCAGCTCCGAATTTCTAAAACAAAATCAATTTTCTGAGATGTTTTCTTCATTTTCATTTGTCCAAAACCTCTTCTAATTGCAGATCCATTGGTTAATCATATCTCTGGAAAATTAAACCATCCCAGGCATCAAGAGAAACTTTATATTTTATTTTCAATTATTTATTTAAATAGAATTTGATTGGATTTGATTTAAATGCCAACAATGCCATGTTGATTTTATTGTTGCATTTGAATTTATTTTGATTTCTTTTTGCAGGAAAATAGTGGAAGAAATATGGAGAAAAAGATCTCAATCAATGAGAATGCTTCAGCAATTGAAGATCAGAATTTTGAGCAAGTAAAATTGGATTTAGCAGATTTCTCTTCAATAAACTCTTCTCTCAAGAATTCCTTCACAAATAGTATAAGTAATAGATTGCAAAATGGAATGAGGGGCTGCTCTCCTCTGCAATTCTGGACTTCTAAAAGCACTACTGTAATAGGAATTTAGAGTTGTAGGAGAGAGGAGAGAAAATCTCATATCTGGGGATTATTGAGGATTTTCTCTTTGTATCTTGAATTATGCATGAAGGGCAAAGTTTGCACTATTGTGGCTTTAGCTTTGAAAGTGGAAGTTCAAGCAATGTAAAGAGCTGTTGGAGACCAGGGACAGAGAGATGGATGCAATAAATTGGTATTTCTAATACTATTGTTTCAAATATCAGTTTCATTTTTATGATAATAGGAATGTCTCGTTTTATTCATGTTTGTGCACTATTGTCAATATGGGTAATTTGTCTCAATCTTGTTATTATGTATCTCTGTTTTTATGGATTAATTTCACATTTTTGAGTAACTACTTACTCAGATATTTGTCTTATGAAACTGATTTATTTAATGGTAATGTGTTGTGAACTATTTCCACATATCATTATTCAATTGTTGGATTTATTGATTTGATAATCAATATCATTTTTGTGAACTACTTCCTGAATGTTGTTGGTATATTATTTCAGTTAAAGAGGTCTCAGTAGGATGTGTTTTGGTATCCATAATGTCAGTTAATTGAACTACTTCATTAATTTGATATTCATTATAAACAAGACATATCTACATCCCAATACTTTAATTATCTTGCTCTTAGTTGGGTTAGACCTATATCTGCCTAATTAAGATAGGATTTAAATTAGTTTCTTTTGCTTGCATCATAGAATAAGCTTGCATTTAGAGTAAATTCTACATTCTTTTAAAGTCCTCTCCTCAAAGAGGCAAAACTTTAGTTGTGGCTTGGCTGAACCCAAATCAGCTTAAGGGTCATTCTCTTGCCTGATCAGCAAGAAGAAGTGATCTGATATCCCTGTCTATTGGTAGATAAAGATACATCATAAACCAATAGCAATAGGGAGAAGGTAACTGGACCTATTTAAACCAGTCGGAGCCACCACACCAAACAGAAAAGGAGCTGCTTTAAGGTCCAGACCGGGTGGTTATCCCCCATTATTGTTGCAGCGATTTTCGAGGCATCAACAGAACCTTCATTGACTTACCACATATGTCACACCCTTGCTACCAATAGGGACATCTTACTTACCTCTGTGTGAAACTATGGTCAAGGCATTACCGTACAACCCATTATTAGGACTCCTACACCAAATGGTCTGAGGTCTAATTTAGACTTCTTACTCGGGAGATCCCCTGACATGTTGGAGGGTCCATCGCCATTAACATTTCTGGCACTAGAAGAAGGGCTAGATGACAAGTTGTGTCCTCTCATCCTATTTTGAACCTTTGCATATCTATCATGGAGCCTTGCACTCTCAACCCTCCATGATGTTTTTCGCATGCCAAACCTGTCACCATATAGAGGGAGTTTTTTAATCTCTTGTACACATATAAGTATGATGGTGAAGGCGAAGTGCCTGGCCTGAGTTCTTACATGGCTTCCTTGCCATGCTTCAAGAGGAAGATAGGTGTTCTGATGAATAGACCAGTCTGCTGCTTGCATACACAATTCGGAAATCCCCAAATCGGTGGCTATGAAACCTATTGGCTGAGAGCATGCACTCACTTGAGCACTTCTGTGATCTGATTGAAGATACTTTCCATCATTTAGATCTAGAACATCTTAACAAAAAATTATTACAAAAAGGGAAGGCTCTGTACGAATCACCTATGGATTTTTGGCAGCACTTCCGTGATTTGCAGTTTCAAGCTTCGAAGATCCATATGAAATTTTTTAATCTTTGGTATAGATTCAAGTATTGTCTTAACAAATTAGTCCATCCCAAGAAGAGTTTTTAGCTCAAGCCTCGCTCAACATACTTCAGTGATGGAGTTGAACAATAACAGACGGATACGGTCACTGTCACAAGTGACTGTTCATTGTCCCCTCATCAAACAACTCCACCACTGCAAAGTGATGCAGGAGATCATGCTCACACATATGTTCAGCTATCACATCCTCCCAACATAACTTCACTTCACTTTCACACAGATTTGGTTGTGAGTCCATCAAGTTGTCATATGCATTTTGTACCACAACCTCTGTCTTCGTACTCGGATGATCCTCCAGATGATACTATCTTGTGTTCTTCCATTTCGAACTATACACTTGTTGTGAATGAGGATCAAGAAATCAACGAAGTTGGTGTTGCAAAACCAACATGCGTTGTCATTCATGAAGAGTATGACTGGGAGCTTGAGCATTAGCACTCGGTGAAGGATGAATCCCTTCTATCCGAGCCTCCTCCATTCTTTCCTAACATCTTTGGTGAACCTTCCATCTATGATTTCACATGTCTATATTAATCTACGGATGCACCCATTATTGATCAGTCACAGGACACCCTGGATGTCAGTCCATAATCTGATAATGGAAAGGATAAATTATTCATTGAAAGCCCACTTGATCTTTCATCTACCTTTTCCGGAAACACAGAGGTCGATTTTTTTCACTTCTCATCTACCCCTCCATTTGATTCATCAGATCATGTGGAAGCCGATGAAATCATTGATTTTTCTGATCATAGTTGTCATGATCTATTTACTCCCATATTCGACCACGATCATGATTCTATCGCAGTTGATTTTTTGAAGCCACCTGTTTATGATGATCTATATGACGACAAAGTCGAAACACCGTACACTTTCAAGGAACTTTATCCAAAGATGATGGTTATGTTAGGCCCTCATTGTCCTCAGTTTGGTTTCACTTTTGATCAAGAAATTTTGAAACAACTGAGGCTCCTCATCACTCATCTTTATGCATTGAAGATCCATATCACACACAGATCATGCTTCCTCCACTCAAACTACACGATCCCATTACTCATGCATTGGAGTAATATTACATTGCAAGCACACATTCACGATGCAAGCTGTCTTTGTTTCTTTCATTTTCTTGCATGTTACAGTCAAGAGTATGCATATGCTTCAAAGCTGCATGAAGTGTCGCACAACACCATGACAAGTCCATGGACCACATGTCATGTACTTGCTCTCACTTATGTCCTATGGACACTTTTAAACATGAAGTGTGTTTGTATTCATTGTTATATCTTTCTTGTTTGCTAGTTCGCACAACCAGGTTGCTCACAGACCAAGCCTTCACTAACATGGGTCAAACAATGTGCTGGTGGCTGAATTGAAAATATTTCTTCACATGATTGGGTCCATGCACCATTAGCTTAGGACTAGGAGTAGTGTTTGCTTTCAGTTTGTTTTCTTGCATGCCTGTTTTGTTTCTTGGTTTGCATGTTTGTTTGTCTGCTTGATTTTTTGCTTACTCACTTTTCTTTTGCATTTACTTTTGCTTTTGTCCTTCTTTTTTGTTTGCTTGCATGTTTTGTTCATAGGTTAGTTTCGCATGAAATCTTGCATGAATCTTGAAACAAGATGGGTAAAGTACAAGTTGGTTATCTGTCATCCTGCCTCTATATGAAGACCTTGTTACTTTTAGTCCATGATATGTTGATGGAAAATATGTATTGTTCAAAGTGAACCTTGGTGAAAACACAATGCTTGCACGCTAACTAGTGTCACCTACTCTAGTCGATTTTTTTTGGATTAAACCTTGACATCTTAGTTAAGTAAAGTAAGGTGAGGTAGAAAACATTAACAGGTACGTCACAGGTATATAATAAGCTACTTCTCTGAAGGAAAAACCTCTTCTGCTATGAATAAGTAGGGATCCCTCTTCCACCTGTGAAATGAATACGTGTTATGCATAGTTATGAAAATGAAAAATGAAAAATTTCAAAAAAAAAAAATGAAAAAGGCGAAAGAAGAGAAAGGCTTCCTACACAGAGAGGTGATCCAAGTAACTCTTTTAGATTACTGACCAGACTCATTAGAAACAGAGCGATGCTTGTCTTCCTATGTGACTCCGTTGGGGTACTGTCGAAGCCTACTGGTAGCAGACCAACACAAGAGATGAAACTAAGAATCTGATGACTATTCTACTTGCGCACCAATATACCCCTCAACCCCAATTGAAACAACTATGTTTCCTTGGCTTTGAATGTGTGTCAATCAACCAAGAGCTTGGTAGACGCTACATCTTACAATCAAGCTAGTGTGAAAACCAAGACGAACTGAGAACTAAACAATACTTCCAAAGGTGTTAGACTTGCTTTTCATGAACAAAGTCCATTCAGAAAGCTGGAATTCTACTAGTGTGTTGCCAAGTGTTGTAGCGGCTACAACCACCCTGCACAATTTTTCCTTAGCTTCGTTTTGGAGACTCCCTACCAACCATCATCAACAACATGTCTTGCCTTTTCAAGTACACAAGCTTCAATTAATTTCTAGAAGATTCCAAACCTGTGCATTAGAGCTTGTTTCATCCCCCTCAGGCTATTTCTTTGGACTTGGTCCAGCTGCAGATTGAGAAGCTCCCTCAATAAATTGTGCAATTCTGGATGGCAACCAGCCTTCCCTCTAGAAATTGTGAAACCTTGTTTGGCGGCCTGTTGGGCTCCATAATTGCACAAATCTTCTTATCAAGCTTCATTGAGAAAATTGCATAATTCCTCCCAATAGGATTGCTCAGCCTAGGAATTGAGCAATTCTGGGCAACAGTCAGCTGCTTAGCTCAGAAATTGTGCAGTCCTTCTGGGTAGTCAACTCATCTCCCTCACAGAAATGCACATTTATTCCCCTCAGTTGAGTAGGCCGTTGCATGTGCCATTGAGTTTACCGATTCCACCTGGGACCAAGAAAACTTGACTTGCATGCATGGGCTACTTTTACCCTAAATAGAAAAGAGCAACATCAAAAATCATCCCTAGATTTTAGGGAGCTATTTTTAGCAGTTTGAAGTTACATGCAAAGATCATTTTAGAATCTTTCCTCCAAGTGTCATTTTTTCCTATATTTGTGGCATGCGCATCATGAGCCTCAAAATTATTTATTCGACTCTTCAGAGCTAACTTATTCACATTGATCTTGGAGCTCTGACATTGCACAACACATCCAGGAGTCTTCGACACATCCAACTAAGCTATTCACGGGTAAGTCGTCTTAACTTGTCTTTTGCAACATTTATGTCGCTTTTTATGTTTTGGCTTGTCTGAGTGTTGTTTTCTTGATTTCCATGAATTCTTGCTGTCATTTACATGCATACTAGATTTTACTAGCACCATTTCAGTTTTCGTTCGCATATCCCTGTTATTGCATGCATGAAACTGTTTTGCATGAACAATTGCCAATTCAGCGACTTGCTTCACCCACATGCATGTTGTTCTATTTTCTGAATATTTCATTCACTATTTTCAGGAATGATCATTCACTCTTGATTATACTCAGTATCGCAATGCAATCACATTTACATTTGCTTTCAGTTGCCCATCGGTGGGTCTGGGCAGCCTTGGCCCAGATTGTGCCTCACCCGCAATCCTAAGAGGGAAGGCTCTGTCTTCCTCTCAAGAAATGTTCGTTTATACCCAGTGACTATCCTCCAGTATTGCATTACATAATTTTGAGGGATAGTCACTAATGGCCTAGAAAATTACGCAATACAGTCACTGGGCCTGCAACCATTGCCAGCTGAAATTGTGTATTTCGCAGTTCCGGTAGCCAGCAGGCCAGCCTGGATTGCGTATTACACAATTCTAGCAGCCAACCAGCCTCCCCAGATAGCCTAGAATCCCTTTTGCATAGTCCTGGAAGCCAATTTCTTAGCCTCCCGGGAAAAATTATGCAATCCTTGCAAGTCAATCCCAGGTATGTTGTATGTCATTCCTTAGGTTTTCTTTGGTTTTTGCTGACAAATTTCTTCCCATAGATGTTGCTTTGTCTCCATATCTAGCAGGTTTTCGTCCACCTCTTAGCAGCTCAGGATCAATGGTCTCCAAGAGAGCAGGATCAAAGGACACTAACGAAAGTGCAACTAGAGCAGCAGTCAAGTAAGTGTCTTCAAGTTTGCCGATCTATGAAGACACCAAGCTGATTGTAGACAATGACATCAAGTTGAAATGAAAAGAGGGAAATCATGAATTTACAGACACATTTTGGGAAGACCTTGAAGATCGCCAGGTCTATGTGAACATCCACAAATCTGGCTTGTACTGGATTGCATGCAGGTATCCCATCATCCCATGTGAGGACATGAAACATTGGATCATCTCGCACACTGATCCCGAGACGATGACATTGAGAAGTGTCAATGGGACGAAGATTTCTACCTTCAGGGCACAAGAGAATGACGAGATGTATCAAATGTCAAAGCTCATGATCACCATGGAGACACCCTTCAGCATACCCAGGAGAAATGCCAAATCCAGATATATCTTGAAGAACTAGGTGAAGGAGCGGGATAAATTTAGGATCACACCCAACCAGGTCTACAAGATGAAAATACTGTGAAAGGCATATCAATACTTGGTCATCTTCACATGTCATCTCTATGTCCAAAAAATCATGGAAACGTTCACACAGAGTTGGGTGACCACATTGGACCAACTGGCCAGAGAAGGCAAAGAATGCAACTAGTCTGACATGTTGGCTAACTAGCCAAAGGAACAGGTAAAAAGGGCTTGATAGCCACCCAAAGGTATGAAAGAAAAAATCTACATGTTCGCTTATATCTTGGATGCAATTTGTGCCCATCAAGAGCTCTCGCGATTGAAGTGGGCATGGACACTGATGGATACCTATGTGAACACTTATTGTAATATGTTGTCCAAATGCAGCTTCAAAGAAGTTATCACATAGTTGTCTGATCATTTTTTCACCCCACTTTACAAGAAGATATTCGAACAAGGTCCACCTTGAATTTCGAAGGAAACAATGGAGGCACTGATTGACATAGCTAATTGGTATGCCTGATTGTTCAGCACCTTCATACAAATGTTTAGAATTGAGAATCCTCTGCATGTTCTACCGATGTTTTCCTTGGACAAGCTCGTCATGGAAGAAGTATCATATCACATCTCGGCAGGATTGACAGCTAGGCTACACTGGAAGAAGGCACCTTGGTCCGCTCTTCCGTTGGAGATCAAGTTATACGAAATACAAAGCTTCAATCATGCAGATGTCAGAGCAGAGCAGATGAATAAATATCCATTCGACCTTCGAAGTTACAATCCATATGACCCACATTGTCTTGTGAAATATCACTACACGAGAGTGCAGTTTAACTGGATCAATGGGGCATGTCATTGGGCAGAGGAAGACCCATGGAGATATTGTTACAACTCCTCCAGACTCAATGAACTGGTCGGCCTCGCTGTGGAATAGATAGTGAAGTAGCATGAAGTCACATCCTGGAGAGCACCAAAAGTAGCAGCAACAGAGGTAAACATACCAGTACGTGACAAGGGCAAGAGGAAGATTGTCGACATCATCGAGGAAGAGAAACGTTGCAAGTTCCAAGTAGACCCACTGGTGCGGAAAGAAACTTTGGAAATAGAGGCAAAGAGGAAATAGCACAACAAGAGAAAAGTGCAAAGGCAAAGAGAGAAAAAATACTGGAGGAAACAAAGAAGGAGTTGCATGAGTTGAAGGAGAAATTCCGAAGGGAATAGGAGCTATGCAGACAGGAGAAGGAAGCACAATAGGAGCAGGTACAATAGGGGGCACAAATTGTACAGATAGATGAAACTGCACCTGTACAAGTAGTAGACTCATTAGAATAGATGACATCAGGCAGACAGGGCGAACCATTGCAAGAGAAAGACTTTGCTCAAGAGATAGAGCAAGCACTTGAATAGATGGATACAGATATGGAAGGAGTTAGAGAAAGACATCTAACTCATGCCACACTACCAAGAGGTCAACCCACCAGTTTCACCACATCCAGAAGAGGAGCAAGTCCCAAGCGACCAAGGAGACACTAAGATCCTTGGAGATTAGCTAGAAGAAGAGATGAAAAACATCTCATTTGACGAGTCTCAACATAGAGTTGTTCAATCTTACAGAGTGTCAACTCTAGATGATCATACATCTCCTCCGTAGTTTGAAGAATGTGTGATTGTGTCTAATTTGCACAAACATCTAGCAAAATTAGCTGATGCTACCAGAGCATATATCGAAGCCACTAGCTCAAGCGTTCGCTTCCTGATAGCTAAGAATAGACAAATGGCTAAGGAGCTACAAACGGCCAAGCAGGGAGGAGAATTGGTTACAGCATCCGCCTGAGCATAATTGAAGAAGGGAATACTGGATGAATTATTGTCTCTTGACACAGTCATGCAGACGTTGTATTCCAAGTTTGGTACCGTGCATAAGGTAGTCATCCATCTCAACGGGTGCAACAATAATGTGCTAGGAGAGCACATATTATGTCGAACGTACATGTTGATGTTGATTACATGAAAACATGGGCGATGAGATACAAGAGAACCCTACTTCACTTTCTTAAGATGTAGAATCCCAGAGAGATCAAGCTAAAGGCACACATCTAGAGTCAGATCTGAAACTATGAAGAGCTCCTATAGCTCATCACTAGTCTACAAGCTTCCCATGCACATGTATTCAAGAGCATGGATGTTGTTGTGCGTCCACGTGTGATCCCATATATTGGGACACTTAACCAAGCGAAGACAAAGGCACAGTTCCGACTAGACCTTAACTCATATTTTGACGAGTTGATTGGCATAGCCACTAGCCCAGACCTGTCCATCAGTGTAGATACCATGCACAAGTATGTTGCTAGTCTAACCGAACTTAAGACAATGATGCACATGCTATCAGACGAGTTGGACAGAGGATCCCGAATAGTGTACCCATATGCTATGAAGGTAAGAGTTCATTTCCATAAAGATGTCACCTTAGAGTACACGGACACCATCGTAGACTACTGAGCTTGGCATTAGTTCTCTACTGTCAACCACCGTGAGGATTTCAAAGAGCTGCTATTCCAACAATTATCGACATCATAGTGCTGTCTTGCATGGCTTTCTCATTCAATTTTGTCTCACATGGGTACATGTGCATTGTAATGTAACGTCGATAGTTGGATGTAACAGTCATAGAGTAGATGAAGAGTCATGAGGGTAGATGAACTGTCACAAAGAGGAATGTCATGGGCCACCCCACCCTTTGCTATAAATAGTCCTGCATAACGTATGGTAGAGGCTTTTGGTAAGCCAAGCTTCCAATACGAGTATCTTAGGGAAATCTTCGATAGTATTGTAATGAGCCTTAGCCTCTCCACTGCACAGAGCTATTTTATCTCTTTGGAGGAGAGGGCAATTGTGGCTATAACATTCCATTGTCGAAACTAGTGGTTGGACATGGATGTATTATATGGCTGGAACTTACACTTCTTAATATAACAGAACCAACACGTTTCATGCATATATTGTATTGTATTTCAGCTATCTTGAGTACTCTAAATGATATATGTATCTGTTTTCTTATGCATACATGTGTAGCTATTTTTGTATATGTATGTATGAATTTTTCTGAAATTTGTTGTTGGTTTAACCATTACTTTGGATTGCTATCTTACTTGCGTTACATGTTTTGATGCATATTTTCTCGTGTGTTCCCTTCTTAACTCTATGCTATCACAGGTTTCGAAAGGGTGCACTCGTCTCACCTTCCATGTGTTCGAACCGCTCATGCGCTTTCCTTGACTTACCGCATATGTCACACCCTTGCTACCAATAGGGGCATCTTACTTACCTCTATGCAAAACCATAGTCAAAGCCTTACCGTACGACCAACTGTTGGGAATCCTACACCAAACGGTCTAAGGTCTAACTAGGACTGATATGTTGGCAGGTCCAGCATGATCAACACTTTTACATAGACATAATCTCCCACATGAAATTCTTGGTAAGTCCTTTTTTAATCATCATAAGCTTTCTGTCTATTATTTGTTAGCTTTAAGTTTTGTCGCACCTTTTTTAATGCATGCTTAATTTCAGGCAACATATCCATCCTAACACTAATATGTCCTCTGGGCTACTCCAATTGGTAGGTGTTCTACATCTTTTTCCATAAAACACCTACAAATTACTCAATTTTAATGATTCATGGTAACTGTTGTTATATGAGAATTCTACCAAATGAAGATACTCCTCTAATTGTGTTGGTTGCTGCATTACATACATATGTAACATATCCTCAAGCACTTGATTTACTCGCTCGATTTTTCCATCTGTTTGTGGATGGTAAGAAATACTGAAATGAATTTGTGTACTGGGCCTTTGTGAAGAGATCCTTCCAAAATGTAGATGTAACCTTTACGTCCCTATCAGAGATTATCACTCATGGTATCCCATGCAATCATAATACTTCCGTCATGAATACATATGCAGTTTAGGAAGTTTGGTATGTAGATTTTATAGGTATGAATGGGATACCTTAATTAATATTTATACTACGAACATGATAGATTTATTTTGTTTCTTTGATATAGGTAACCTAGTTATAAAATCTAGGGTGATCGTATCCCACTTCCATTAAGGTATAGGTAGGGGTTAGAGCAATCAAGTAGAGTTCTAAGGCTCTACTATAACCTGCTGACATTCTATACACTTGGCTAAATACTCATCAATATCTTTCCTCATACTAGGCTAGAAATACCCTTTCTTAATTGCAGAAAATAATTTATGCTATCTTAGGTGAGCAGTGTATGGGATTATATGAAATTCATCAAGTATAGACTGCTTAATCATTTACTAGTTAGGAATATATACTTTATTTTTGAAATTTAATAATTTAGTATTTTTTATAACATATTGAGATGGTGTTCCACTAGATTGTACCTTATTGCTTTGATGCCATAAAAATTCATACTCCGAGTCCTCGAGAGTAGTTCTTTTTATTATTTTTCTCAGAAAAATCAAATTCCACCTAACTATAAGAAGTATCATATACATAGTGTAACTTCCTACTTAATGCATTAGCCACACAATTTTCCTTTCCCTTTCAGGTGTTTAATGTCAAAGTCAAATTCACCAAGGAAGGCAATCCATCTAGCGCATCATGCATTTAAGTTAGGTTGCTTCAAGAAACTAGTGAAACTATTGTGATCAATCATTAATAAAAAAAAATTTCCTAATAAATAATGTCTCCGGATCTTTAGAGCATGCACGACCGTGGTCATTTATAGATCATAAGTAGAATACCTCTGCTCATTCTCGTTCAACTTACGAGCTTAATAATAAATTACCATACCCTCCTGCATAAGAACACCTCCCACACCCTCTTGGCAGGCATTTGTACAAATGGTGAATTCCTTCTTCGGATACGCAATTTGCAAGACAAGGGAAATTGGTAATAATTTCTTTAGCCTTTCAAAACTTTGCCAACATTCCACTTTCCACTTAAATGATCTTCCTTTTTTTTTGTAAGGGATTTATAGGATATGCAATTTTGGGAAAGGCCTCTATAAAGCAGCAGTAATGCCTCGCTAACCCTATAAAAGACCGGATATCAATCACATTTTTGGGAATCACCTATTCTATAATAATTTTAATATTTTCACTATTAACCACTGAACCTTTGGAAGAAATAATATGCCATAGATATTGAATCTGGTCTTGATAAAAATCATATTTACTGAATTTGGCATTAAGTTGATTTTCTCTTAAAGTTTGCAATACTATCGAGAGATGTTCTTGATTTTCCTTCAAGTTTTTCGAATAAATCAGAATATCATCAATGGAGATAAGAAAAAAGTTAACCAAATAGGGGTGGAAGATACAATTCATTACACTCATAAATGTGGTGGGGACGTAATAGTGACCCTGAATGGAAACACAAAAAATTCATAATGACCATATCAGGTTCTGAATGTTGTTTTGCATATGTCCTCCTTAATCCTGATTTGATGACACCCTAATCATAAATCAATTTCTTTGAAAATATGGCAACACCCTTGACTTGATCAAATCAATCATCGATTCTTGGCAATGGGTACTTATTTTTAATAGTTAATTTATTCATTTGTCTATAGTCAATACACAAATGTAAGGTTCCATCCCTCTTTATAACAAACAATACGGGGGTTCCTCATGGTGAAACACTTGGGCGTATGTATCCATTTTCAAGTATCTCTTGTAGCCGAATTTTCATTGTTGTTAATTCCCGAATACTCATGCGATAAGGGGTTTTCGAAACTGGTTCTTCTCCTGGAACCGGTTCTATTGTAAAGTCAATATCCCATTTTGGAGGTAGTGGTCGAATATCCTATGGAAATACATCGACAAATTCACAAATGATCGAAATGTTCTCTAAAATGGTTGTTTTGTTCTTTGAGTTAGTATAACCCACTTGTACTGCATAAATTTGAAAGCCCTTGTTGATACATTTTCCTAATTGATGGTCTATAATTGGACACAATTTTATGCCCTGAATCTCTTGTCTAATTCCTTCGTGAGTGAGAAGAATTATGGTATTTTCCTTGTAGTTCACTAAGGACCAATGTGTTTCCATCCAATCCATCCATATTAACATATCATAAGATACTAAAGGAAATAGGTTTAGGTTCACCCTGATCTACTGTCCTCCTATCTCAACAGGACATTCTTCCACTTTCATAGATACTCTCCGCCTTACTCTGGTGGCTAGTTGTACTAGCCATGAGTTCTTAAATTTAATACTTTGTAGAAGGTACATCTCAACTAATTTTGGATTAACATAGCTTAAACTTTCACTGAGACCTATCAAAATAGAAAAACGAGGATTAGCTAGTTTACCTTCCAATTCCACCATTGTTGTTGATACTCAGCTAGATGATCTTCCACCACAACATTATTTCATAGGATATTCCTAGCCACTTCTCTAACTGTAGAGGCTTCCTTAATGTTATCATATGGCTCTCCTTGAGCATGGTGAAGACAATTTTTGTGGTAGTGGGGCTCTCCAGAGCCCCAACACTGTAAGGGAGGTTTCTACAACTGATTTTGCTCTCACTTGATAGATGCCTCTGTTGGTCTAGCTTCGCTTTGCATTCTAAATTTATGTATGTTTTTCCCAGATGATCTGTTAATATATTTCCTATGTGGAATCTTATTACTAGTTGTTTTTACACTCTTGACATTGTAGAAACCCTTGTCTCCTTTTTTACTTGGCCATCCTTTACTGGAATCACATTTTTGTCTCATATGTGATAATATATTCAAGCTTTACGGATGGCCTCTTCCAAGGTCTCTGGGTTATCAAATTCCAGCCTTTCCTTCATGAAATTTCGTAAACTACTGATAAAGTATTTCACCTTCGTTTTCTCCTCCCAAATATACGAAACATATTGTAATAAGGAGGTGAACTTGGTTATGAATTCATCCATGGACTATTGACCCAACTTCAAGTCATGAAATTATTTTTCCTTTTCATCATAAAACCATTCTATCAAATATTTATCCTTAAAGTGTTTTTGAAAGTTGTCCCATGTTACCTCTTACTCGTCTATTCACTAAACAGTTTTGACCTCCTCTCACCATAAAGTATATTTACCTTGTAGCTGTTAGATTTCCAATTGTGCCTTCAGATTCTCATCATACTCATGGATCTTCAATACTTATTCATATTAATTAACCTAGTCTCAGTGACTTCTTCTTCTCCTCCATCGAATATTGGTGGTTTAATTTTCTTAAATTCCCCTTGTAGCTCTATACGAGGTCTCTTGTTACCTTTTCCTCCAGAAGTATTTTCAGGTTATTCCTCATTATCAATTCTGCCTCCATCAAATTATGGGTTGTTCTCCTCTTGTCAATTCATTTCACCCCTATTTCCATCTTCTGGATGGATGTAGGTTCCTCTAATTTTGTCTCTATGAGATACTTTTCATTATCTTCTGTTGTTCTAGTCTTAGTTGTTCATTGTCTACCCTTAAATTTGTCATTTTAGCTTGTAATTGCTAAATTGTCTTTAACAACAGAGTGTTTGCATCACAATTTTCTCCTCCTAACCAAACACACATTTCAGGATTAGCGTCTCGATGCAAAACCGTTACCAATCCTCCTCATGCTTCCCCTTCTATGTCTATCATTATTTTTTTTAATTTCACAACTACCCATTAGGCCACAGTGTTGTGACCCTGTAGCTCTGATACCACTTGTAACAGATATAAATACACACAAAAAAATTAAAAAATTAGCTATCTCTACACTCAAAAAGGCTTTCGTTCTATTATTACTGTAGTTGACTTTATTAATTATAATGCTTGATATAACTATGGGCTCCCACCGATGGCTCAATACCTAACACATAAGCTATTATGGATTACATATTCTGCTACGCAAGATGTTAATATATCTTGATAGTTGATTATATAATATCGGATTTACATGGTTTAATATGGTTATGGTTTCAATTTACCAAAACCTAGGCTATACCACTCAAAGTTTCTCAGGAGTCTACCATACCACCTCAGTGACATGACTCATGTACTCTAGAAGACACTTGTTTGATGAAGGTCTATTGATCTTCCACCACCTCAATCAATGGTGAAGATTTCAGTTTGGCTTACTTGTGTAACCACCTACTCCACTCTCCCAAGATTGCTGAGTCATTTTGATCTTCTAAACTTGGGAATCGTCGATCTGAGGTTCAATTATGGTTTTGATGTGGAGGGTTTCATTTACAAGTGATTACAGGTAATTGGATAGTCCCCATTCTCTTCACAACTTTGATTACCATTTGAATTGTCCACTTCACACGAGGCTTTGCTAACAAGTAAGATTCTTACTGTAGGTACATTGGGATGGTGCATCATTCACCTGAAGGTTATGGAAGTGGGTTTCAAATATGACACGTCTATCACCGACAGTTTTATTTTTGCAAAGTTTTATTATGTAACCTGTTATCACCCCAAGAAATTCTCCTAGGTTGTATCTCGGAGATGCTCAGGAACATTACAAACTCAACAAAATTGTTGGAAATGGGTGGATGAATGGAAGGAATGATGCATATTCAAGCCAGATAACCACTTCTACTATGCTTGACTCCAGACATGGGTGAACACACCCAGACTACAAGGCTTTAGACCACCAATTACTCATAGTTTGAGGATTAAGTGAACATGGAGAATACTGACCACACCAACAGATGCAAAAGACCATGTGATGGCCGACTGGAACTAGTAAAGAGGTCTACAAATCTATTTCCTAATGCACAGACAAGATGACAGCTCTCTAGCACTAAGTAAATAGAAATCTGCATAACACATTCAATGATACATACTAGATTCTAACACAGAGGTGGGATGACATCCCCTCTAATGCTAAACATCAAGAGCACATGAAAAATGCATAACAGGCACAACCTAGAACATAGCAGAAACGGAAAGTGAGCAATTAACAACAAAAGAAGCTTGTATTAGCTAAAAATGAAGACCAGACGCTACAAGTATCATAGTAGTTACAGTCTCCAGAAGTTGAACCTTACATCAAAACAACAACCATCAACCCTTATCACATCTGTGGTCTGGGTATATATAAAGTTCCATTACAAAATATCCTGTTGTGCTATGCATGGAGGGGTCATAATGGACCACCAACCGCTTTTAACTCTCTGATGGAGTCTCTAGTACAATCTGACTGTGTTCTGCAAATGAATTTGATGCTCTCTGGTGCTCTATTGTCCTTCTCGAGTAGGTGGAGTGTTGTCTAACAGGAGTGCCATAACTGATAAATATGTTTAACTGCTCGAGGCTGGTCCGTTTCTTCTCGGCCACTCTGTTTGTTGAATGTGGTGGTTGAGGATTTGATACAAACAGTACCAGGACTAGCTATGCTCGTCCTTTAGATGCACCGAGAAATTAAGGAGTTTGGACTTCTTGGCGGGTGGATGAACTGAACAGAGGAACGAGGCTGACTGTCGAATTGCGTAATTGAACGATGGAGATTGGTTCGGAGAAGCTATTGGGAGACATGAGATTGGGATGGACGAGGGCCATTGGATCTCAAATGGACGGTGGAGATCTATCGGCGGGAAGAATCAGGCAGAAGCAGGGCAGACGATCATGAGCCGTTAGGTCTCGAGCAGACAGATCCAACAATGATCGGGGGTGGAAGCTGCATGGGAGATAGCGAGCGGGGAGGGTGTTTTGGGCGGTGAGAGGTATTTCTCGCACCACCGTTGACAGACAGGTGGTAATCGTACAGTGGGGTGCGATTCCATTTATCACGTGACGCGTGGCGGAGGAAAATCGCTTTCCCTATGGATTAATGTGCGGGTGGTTCACGGGATGAAGAGGAGTGGACGACATTGGATCACGCGACGGACGATTGGATGAGAGGGGAAATAAATGGAGTTTAATGCGTGGAGAAAAGGCGGAGATTGCCCGATCAAGCAGTAAATGATCGGATGGTGGAAACTCGATCGCACGGACCTTGACTGATGTGACGGGAAAGGGCTTGCGAATAGCACGCTGTCATATGATTGTGGTTATATGACTGTTTGAACTCGGCGCTCGGGGACTAACGAAATATGGGTTATGCAAAGTTTAGAGGAACAAAAAAAAGGCAACAGGGTGAAAGGAAGTAAGCGGGGGAATAGGGAAAGGCGAGGATAACCCGTGTAGACCATCTCTGAGCCAGCAACCAAGGACCGAGCTTATTCCTCCTCCTCGAAAATTAGCAACATGTAGCAGAGCTAACACTAGCTCCTTCTGGGGATGAGATCCTCCCTGTGAGGTCTCAAGAACTGCAGACCAATGCCTTCATACAAAACCAGCTTAAAAACATTGCCTAGTATCCATTGGGCATGGAGTCAAATTAAGTCTACACTAAAACCTGTAAAAGAAAATGCTTACAATCATTAAGGCTTGAGAACCTTAAACAACATAAATCTTCAAAAACTGGCCATCTGCTGGGCCATCAAAACTATTTCTCCTCCTCTCGACCAGTTCATCATAGATCTGCAAAATTGGATTTATTTGATCCTCTACCTCAAAGAGTTTAGGACATTTGACCTTGTCAGGTAGAGATGATCCAAACATCATCCCCTCTCTGTATGATCTCCTCCTTGGATGTTCTTTATGGGAGCTTTTGTACACCTATTGAATAACCATGGTTACTGTGTACTTCTCTGTGTCCTCTGTGGTTTGCACAATTAGTATGAATGGTAAACCATGGTATTCTTGTGCGAGGGACATAGACACATCATCTGCTCCTGCATCTTGCTTAGAACAGTCCTCATCCAAGGAGGAGTCCCAAAATTGTGCATCCTCTTCCTTTGTCAACAGGTAAGCTACCCTTTCAAGCTGTGTGGAAGCCAGCTGGGCAGGCATCAGAATATCAAGACTGAGATGATCAGTATCAGCCTTGGGCATTGAGTTATGGCCTGCCTCAGTGCCTAGTGGGCAACTGTGAGGGATTGTCACTTGAGCAGATAGAGGGACAAAAGATGATGGGGAGCTTTCCTCTCCCTTTTTGATCACTGTGCTGGGGATAATAGCAGGCTGGTGAATTTGCAGATCTGCATAGTCATGGGAAAAAGGGCTGGCTTTAGGCTCAGCTTCTTCGAGGATGGTAGGACCTGCTGCTATCTGCTTCTGTTGATAAGCTTGTTGTTCTGCAGGTACAACAAACTCATGAGCAGTGCCTTTAGATAGTGACCTCTCATAGGCAGCTCTGGTTAGGAAAGGGGCACTGCCCTTATCTTCCAAACCGTGGACCTCCTCCTCTTCTTCAGGCTGCTCTTCTTCCATGACTATATTGTGAAAAAGGATCTTCACCCTTTGATCTTCATTCGCATCTTGATTTCTCTTATCCCCCTAATGCTTTAGGAACACATCATCTAAGGCCTCAATGTCTGCTATAGATCTAGGGGGTAATTCTCTGAACCATTTTCTAGCCTACCCATCTAGGCTTTGGAAAAAAAACCTCATCCACACATCCTCTTCATAGATATCCAGGTTATTAACATAACAATAAAAAGACTCTAGATGCTCTTCAGCTGCTACTCCTTCTGTATCAGTAAACTTAGGCATGTATTCCTGATAATCTCCTGTAGGCATGACATTTAAAGGAATAGGAAAGACCAAGGGTCCATACCTAGCAACAACGATTCTTTCTATCTTTGTGAGGGCTTGCTCGCCTACCATGATTGGAGTTAGGTGTAAGGATACTGGTAGACTGAGTGGTATGAATCAATGTAATGGATGACAGAAACAGAGGAATATGATGGACTGTATGGGAGGCTTTGTTTGGATTGAAATCCGAAGGGGAAATGAATGACTAAGGAGCTTTATGAATCTCTGAAGGTGACTTTCACTAGCAGAGATACATGGGATTTCTAAGGCTTACCTGGTCCTGATGCTCCTTTCTACGAAATTTTCTTCTGCTTAACGATCTTCTCAGGGTCAGGCACTGGTTCAGCTCGTGATTTTTGAAGATTTCTCCGAGCGTGCCTCACAAACTGAGTCAGGACTATACTGTGGAGTCGCCAAAGGTTGGTATTCCGCTATTGGAGTCGCTAGATAGATGATTACAATCTGATGTGCCCAGACCTTGTCTATCATCAAAATCTGGAACTATGTCGTTCACCCAGGGAAGTTGAGCTTCAATCTCCTCTCCCGGCAACGGCGCCAATTAATGTTATCACCCCAAGAAACTCTCCTAGGTTGTATCTCAGAGATGCTCGGGAAAATTACAAACTCAACAAAATTGTTGGAAATGGGTGGATGAATGGAAGGAATGATGCATATTCAAGCCAGATAACCACTTCTACTATGCTTGACTCTAGACATGGGTGAACACCCCCAGACTACAAGGCTTTAGACCACCAATTACTCACAGTTTGAGGATTAAGTGAAAATGGAGAATACTGACCACACCAGCAGATGCACAAGACCATGTGATGGCTAGCTGCAACCAGTAAAGAGGTCTACAAATCTATTTCCTAATACACAGACATGATGACAACTCTCTAGCACTAAGTAAACATAAATCTGCATAACACATTCAATGATACATACTAGATTCTAACACAGAGGTGGGATGACAACCCCTCTAATGCTAAACATCAAGAGCACATGAAAAATGCATAACAGGCACAGCCTAGAACATAGCAGAAATGGAAAGTGAGCAATTAACAACAAAAGAAGCTTGTATTAGCTGAAAATGAAGACCAAGTGCTGCAAGTATCACAGTAGTTACAATCTCCAGAAGTTGAACCTTACATCAAAACAACAACCATCAACCCTCATCACATCTGTGGTCTGGGTATATATAGATTTTCGTTACAAAATATCCTGCTTTGCTATGCGTGGAGGGGTCATAATGGACCACAACCACTTTTAACTCTCTGATGGAGTCTCTCGTACAATCTGACTGTGTTCTGCAAATTAATTTGACGCTCTCTGGTGCTCTATTGTCCTTCTCGAGTAGGTGGAGTGTTGTGTGAGAGGAGCGCCATAACTGATAAATGCGTTTAACTGCTTGAGGCTGGTCCTTTTCTTCTTGGCCACTCTATTTGTTGAATGCGGTCGTTGAGGATTTGATACAAGCAGTACCGGGATTGGCTATGCTGGTCCTTCGGATGCACAGAGAAATTAAGGAGCCTAGAATTCTTGGCGGTGGGACGAACTGAACGAAGGAACGAGGCTGACCATTGGATTGCATAATTGAACGGTGGAGATTGGTTCGCAGAAGCTATCGGGAGACATGAGATCGAGATGGACGAGGGCCATTGGATCTCAAATGGATGGCGGTGATCTATCGGCGGGAAGAATCGGGCAGAAGCAAGGCAGACGATCGCGAGCCGTTGGATCTTAGGTGGATAGATCCAATGGTGATCGGGGGCGGAAGCTGTGCAGGAGATAGCGAGCGGGGAGGGTGGTTTTGGTGGTGAGCGGTATTGCTCACACCGACATTGACAAACGGGTGGTAATCGTACAGTGAGGCATGATTCCATTTATCGCGCGACGTGTGGCGGAGGAAAATCACTTTCCCCGTGGATTAATGCGCGGGCGGTTCACGGGATGGAGAGGAGAGAACAACATTGGATCACGCGATGGACGATTGAACGATGGGGCAAACAAACGGAGTTTAATGCACGGGAAAAGGCGGAGACGGTTTGATCAAGCGGTAGATGATCGGATGGCGGAAACTCGATTGCACGAACCTTGACTGATGTGATGCGAAAGGGCTCGTGAACAGCGCGCTATCATATGATTACAGTTATATTACCATTTGAACTCGGCGCCTGGGGGCTAAGGAAATATGGGTTATGCAGAGTTTAGAGGAACAAAACAGAGGCAGCAGGGTGAAAGGAAGTAAGCGGGGGAATAGGGAAAGGCGAGGATAACCAGTGTAGACCATCTCTAAGCCAGCAACCAAGGACCGAGCTTATTCCTCTTCCTTGAAAATCAGAAACATGTAGCAGAGCTAACATAACCTCCTTGTGCTCCTGGCTAACACTTAACTAATTCTTTTAAGGTATATAAGGAATAGAGCTTCATATTGTTCGTCCTTTACCCATGTATAGGTTCTTTGTCCTACGACTACGTTCCGTTATTTTAAGTCTAAAATTATGATTTATAGAAGATTAACTTTTGTACTCTTTCTCTATGGAACAATTTTCTTCTCCATAACTCTTGCTCGTTTTCCCAGTTTAGGATATACCTCATTCGATGACTCACGACAACTATGGCCTGGTTTAAACCTGGAACGACTTTCTCGAGGTTGGTTCTTAAATTTATTAATTGGGATTTCATTTTACTAGCTTCTCTAAACCCTGGTGAAGGGTACCTCCTCACCGCTTTAGAAGTTTCAATAGTTTTGGTGGTTGATTGCATGTTTTTTCCCCTTTTTCTCTGAGGGAATTGCTCAATATTGTGGTTTGCAACACGATATTCTCATCATTATGGTTACTATTATGGGTTTGTTTTGTAAAACAAAAAAAAGTGGTTTTTGGCTAGGGTTTTAACCCTCGTATATTGTAAACTCTATATTGTTTAAAAATAAGTATGGAAAACTTGTTTTAATGTTTATAAGAGGATTTTCTTTTCTATTATTTTTTGGTTATTCTTGTTAAAATTATTTTTAATTATTACACTAATACTTCTACTATAGTTTTCTTGATACATTCTACAACGTGTACTATTGATTATTTGTACTGAGGGTTTTGTTACATGTTATAGTTTTCAAGAAAGATTATTTTTTTAGTTTCTCGTTCAAATTCTTACTCTATTAATTTTCTGCATAGTCAAAACTTGTTCAATGATGATTACCCAACAAGTAAATGTATGTTGAAACTGAGTGAATGCATAGGTGAATTTACACAAGACTGTTGTTTTGGAACCTTAAGATTGGAGTTGTTTACCTTTTAATGGTTTTCTTCTTAATTTTTCTATTTGTGCACTCGACCGTAACGAGCCATAATTTCTTCTTGGCCTATTTCCACCCATTAGGTATTTTGTGCTTGCCCATCTAGCTCTAGAATCATCTGATCACTCTCAGATACAAACAAAACCATATGTTAATTAGAAAGATATGGCTTATCCTAACCGACAATATTCTACATTTTAACTATAAGTTCTTCTAGTTCATGATACGGGTTATTGTCTCTTAGATTTCCTACCTTCCATTTTATTTTCCCTATGATACTATATCAGCCCCAATTTCCACCTACTGTTTACTCCATAGGGTTCTGATTTTCTTTCCAGATATTTGTTAATAAATTAACAATAATTCTTTCTGTAGTGACAAAACATTAATTCTTTTCATAATGACAAGACAATAATTCTTTCCAATCAAGGATTTATTGTTAAGAAAGAAAGATAATAAAACAAATCTATACAAAATTTGGGAACATTGACCACACTTATCTGTTTCAATTCACGTTTGTCCCAGAAACTCAATTAGGAAAAATCACACCACCCTTCAAATGAGGTCAACAATCACGTTTGATTCTCCCTGTGAGCTCCCTTCTTCTTGAACGATCATACGAACAATGGCTTCCTGGTTAGTTCTCTCTACTAGGATCCTGTCCCACCTTCAACTTTACACACCCAACTACCTTCAAGAGTTTTCCACTGACAATAGGCCAGCTCAAGAAACACCCCCTCGTAGGTCTCTGTCGAGCTTCGACTAAGTTGTTCAATTCTTCCTTTTTGGTCTCTCTTTGGGTTCTCTCTTGTGTCAACCCCTTCTTTTTCCCACTGAGGTTCTTCTAACCTCCAGAGAAGAGTAAATAAAAACCATAACAATCGCCAATAACCGTCTCTCCTTGAGTTTTACAAGATTCACCAAAATTCCTTCATTTTTTATTATCTTAAAAACAATAATTACTTAAGTATTAAGTTCCCTTTGGCTTTTCAACTAAGTTTGTTTTAGTTAACATAAGAAATGGTAAATAGTAATTATTTACAATAACCGGGTTGTTTACACTTACATAATAAAAATATCTATACATTATGATTACCTTAATTAAATTATATTATTATAAGCCCGCGGCGGAGAAATGTATGGTTAAGTAATTGGGGCCTTTCTTATTGTTTGTTACCTATAATATCCTTTTTATAATTTTTCCTTAATGATATTTATTTACTTTATTCATTTATTTATTTTAATTTAGTTAATTAATTAATCTAATTATTTAATTATTTAATTTTTTATTCTTAATATTCTTCTTTAACCCCGAGTGAAATTATTATATTTTCTTTAAAATTTAATAACCTATACAACATTATATAACTAATTATACGAGTATAACAATAACATTATACTTTTCGGTGGTTTTCTTTTCTTTAATTTAATACATCATATAACAATTTAATAATCATCTCAGCGGTTATTTTTATATTCTATTAAATATTGAGTTAATTTCTCTTTGTAACATTCTTATATTTCTTTTTTGACCTAATTATTTTTGATATTTTATATTCTCTTAAATTCTCCCTAAACATTTTTATGTTCATTAAAATAAATTATATTTTTAATGGCTAACATGATGCATCTGTGCTATTTATTCCTAATGATAGATTGATTTTTTCTTTTTGGTCTGGATGATGATTACATTAGAGGGTTCAAAATGCCTACCCCAAATATTGATGATGTGATTAATGTGTAAGTCAATTTCAAACAATTAATATGGATCACAAAACTTTTTGATAAAAAATCTAGTCATGTTAAGAACTAATATGACCCACTTGATTTTGAATACTTAGACAACCCTAAATCGCAATTTATCAAGCTACAAATCAAACCCCTTACAAATAAATAAACAAAAAAATTATTATTATAAAAAAATATTTATACAAATAAGAACTTCTATTAAATTATTATTATTTCTATCTTTTATTAAACTATTATTGTTATCGAAAATGAATCCAGTCATGTTTTTTTTTTTCTTCAAACTTTTTCATAAGTACCTACCTCCATGAGAGAGATTTTCAATAAGTTTTATTCGCTTTCACTCCCACCTACCTATGGCACCATCATCAACTGTAATGTCAGTCAAGTTGGTATCATGTATTTGGTGAATAATTGTAAGGTACGTTTACTATTCACCAATAAGCACCGTCCATTTTTATGGTAGAGAGGACACACCACATTTCTATATTTCAATTCAAATTCCTTGTGCCCACAAACAGCCTTATGCAGCGCATGCGTATGATAAGACAGGCTAAGGCTATGGCTAAGGCTAATTCACAACGCTTTTCGGCAATGAGAACCCCATTGGTAGAAATCACGGTGACTCCTGCTTTGAATTTTGAATTCATTAGTAAGAGACATTAATGAAAAATGAACCCCATAGTTTATGGATTTTACATGCGTTTATAATTTTTTGCTGCTTTGAATTTCTATGAAGAGATATTATGGAAGAATAAAAACATGGGTTTTATATGAATTTAAAACTATCCTTACCTGGATTACTTATTTGTAGAATCAAGTTAAATTCAGTGTATATATAACACTTTTTAAATTTTTGTTTTGCACCTTTCGGTGATCCCAAAACTCAAATTAAGTCTCAGCTAACGAAAAAAAATTCAAGTTAAAACTATATAGTATTTTTAATCGAACTAAAAAATAGACATTATATAAATATAATCTTACCAAACTTAAAAAAAAATAAATCACATAAATAAATAAGTCTGTGCAAGGACCGTTGTGAGGCAGTATATAAATTTGACATCATCACATTGTGAAAGTTCAGTGAAACTTCAAAAGCAATGCAAGTGGGGATCTTCCGTCTTTTAGAATGCTTAGTTACCACCGTTGTAAGGGTCCAATTACCACACGTCCATAAAAAAATATATTTAAATGCCCTAAAGATTGTATAACACCATACGTTCACCAAATTAAAAACGTCTTTCACAGAAATATATTCGGTGAAAAATCAGATTTTGTACAATGCAGCTTCAGCCGTGGCTCGTCCTCACAGCAATCGAATGGACATCAAATCCTTTCTCGGTGTGACAGAAAACTTAAATATCTCTATCTTGGTATCTTTTTCCATCAATTCCTGCATATCTTACCATCAATTCCTGCATATGATGGCTTATGAGTCTGATGTATCTTAATTTTTAATTTCTTAAGAGTTCAGAGAGACAAAATCTATTTTAGTTGTGAAAAAGATGTGCATCTTACAAAATTTGATCAGTTTTAACCATAATTAAATCTAGAATTAAGATGAATGTAAAGTGATTTAATTATTAATTATAACTATATTATCTTTTTTATTTAATTATAATTTTTATTTTTATGTAATTTGACCCAAATAAAATATACAGTACATTGATGGTCATCCATATTTATATTTTCAATTTGGAAATATTTTAAAATAAAAAAAACATGAATGAATTCAAAAAATCCTATCCATTATATCCTATCAATTTTTTATTATAGGAGTTTTGCTTTTGATTACTTATTATATTTGCTAGCAAGCATGGTATAACCCATTCAATTTTGACTACCTATTAGATTGTTTTTAATCAAAACTTTTGTCGTTTGAACAAGGTGTCCACCCCCATTCCAAATGGTCTTCTTTTAATAATATGTCATCCTAGATTCCATGCTTTTCTCTAGCAATTAGGATGGAAATTTTTCAGGAATTTAACACTGAAATTTGCAGAGTCAGAAATATGCACATCTTTAAATTTTCAAAAGACTAGTGAAAAAGGTGTCTAAACCCGGACTATCTAAAACATCTTGATATGGAGTTGGTCAAAAGGGAGAAAACATAAATAATATCAATGCAATGTTTTGGGGTCAAGTTTCTATGCTTTGAATGCAATCGTGTAGAAGTAGACCAATATATACTAACCACAACTAAATTGGTACTCTGGCCATCTTTTCATTTTCACAAGTGGTGTGAGCAAGGTGGCGACCCTCAGTCTATATCCTCTCATTTTAAATAGTGGATGTTTCAGAGTTCAATTGGAATTTAAAAGGCAATCTTGTGGGGAATTTTGTTTAATAATCAATATAAAAGCTCCATAGTTTTCAGTGACTTACGACAAAAATTTTTTTAGGTATTTAACTCTCAAAAATTTGTGAAGTCGGATGTATACCCATCTTTACATTTTTAGAAGACTTGTGAACAAGGTTTTGGCCCCAATAACATATGTGGTGTTTTAGATAGTCGAGCTGGTCAAAGTTATATTAACATTAAAATCTAAATGTCGAAGAAAATGACTTTGAGCTTAGTGAGCGTGACGGATAGACACAAGGATGTGTTAATTATTAAATTTTTTAAATTTGTGATGTTTGAAGTTAATGCAAGTATCCGTTTCCACAAGAATCATAAGAAAGGTCTAGACCCGAACTCCATATCGTGGTCTTTTAAATAGTCAGGGAGTTCTATTGGGATACATATCTAGTTGGTGAAGAAAATAACACTTACCTTTGGGGCCAGGCATAGACACGTGCTTATTAAAAAAAAATCTTGGGTTTGTTAATTGTGAATATTAATACTGATGCATTTTTTAATTTGGATTTGAAACTCACGTTTGATAAGGTATTTTGAGATATTCCTGCATTGTGATTTTATTTCTTCACGAAAAATTATGGGCTTTGTCGGTAAATATAATAATAACGTCAAAGTTTAAGTGTTAAATTGAGGTGGTCATGTAATTAATTCAAATGGGAGAAAACATAAATAATCTCAATCCAATGTTGTGGGGTTGAGTTTGGATGCTTTGAATGCAATGCTATAGAAGTAGAAAAGTAAACACTGAGCACAAGTAGGTTAGAAGTCGGTGCACCAATAGTCGGGGGTTCAGAGTTCTATTGGAATTCAAAATGCAATGTTGAAGGGAATTTTGTTTAGTAATCAATATAAACGTTTCATGTTTTTCTGTAACATTTATGACAAAAATATTCAGGAATGTAAGTCTCTAAAATTTGAGAGGTCGGAAGTATACCCATTTTTGCATTTTCAAAAGACTCATGAGCAAGGTTTGAGACCCTAATCCATATCATGGTGCTTTACATAGTTGTTTTCCAGAGCTCAGTGGGGCACGATTCATAGAAACAAGGATGAGTTAATTAATTAAAAAAAAAAATGTCCACACACAACTAATAGAAATGTATTCAAAATGAAATTTTGTAGGGTATTTTGTTTAATAATCAATATAAAAAATCCATGTTTTCCTATAATGTTTATAAAGAAAATTTTCAGCGTTTTAAGTTTCTAATGTAATGTCGGAAGTTGACCGATCTTTCCATTTGCACAAGACTCGTGAGCAAGGTTTGGATCCTCAACCCATATCATGGTCTTTTAAATAGTCTAGGAGTCAAATTTCTATTGGCATAATTATCTAGTTGTCAAAGAAAATAACTTTGACCTCTGTGAGGCCCAACGCATAGACACAAACATGTGCTAATTAAAAAAAATAAAATTAAAAAACAATTGTTCACAAACAAGTAATAGGATTTTGTTCAAAATGCAATCTTGTAGGGGATTTCTTTTAATAATAAATATAGAAACTCAATGTTTTCCTATAACGTTTATGATGAGATTTTTCAACGTTTTTAAGTTTCTAAAATTTGTGAAGTCATAGGTCGATCCATTTTCCATGTCCACAAGAACTATGAGCAAGGTCCCCACCCCCTCTATGTATCTTGGTATTTTAAATAGTCAAGGGGGTAGAGTTTTATTGGCATAAAAATCTAGCTAACGAAGAAAATAACCCTGACCCGAGTCGGGCCCGATGCATAGACACAAGCATATGTTAATTATTGTAGATAAATAAAAATTTCATGCAAAGTGAAAACTATTAGTCAAATTTAGAGGAAGAGAACAAAAAAATAGAGTATATTCAACTATTTATGGATTGAGGAATCACAAGAAAAAAAGAAGCATCTTTGCATGTCAAGATATATAAATTTTTTTAGAAGAATTAGAGCTGTCGTGTCTCGTTATAACTGTTAAGAGGCGAAGAAAGAAAGTTAAAATATGAAGTTTTATGAAATTGCAAGGTAGAAACTGAACGCAACTAATTGAAATTTATTCAAAATCCAATTTTGTAGGGACCTTTTTTTAATAATCAATATAAAAACTCCATGTTTTCCTATAACGTTTACTACGAAATTTTCTAGCATTTGAAGTCCTAAATTTTGTGAAGTCAAAAGTCAACCCATATTTCCATTTCGACAGGTTCGGTGGGCGAGGTGTCGACTGTGACTTCATATCATGGTGTTTTAAATAGTCAGGGTGTCGGATGTATCTTGGCATGAACATTTAGCTAGAAAAGAAAATAAGCCTCGCTTAGGTCGGGCCCGATGCATAGACACAAGTAGCTGTTAATTATTAAAAATGAATAAAAAAGTAATTCCTCACACGAGGTTGCAATGACTTTTAAATCCATTATTTCATGAAAAGTGAAAATTATTAGTCAAATTTAGAGGAATCCTAAAAAAAAATAGAGTATATTGAACTATTTATGGATTGAGGAATCATGAGAAGCAAAGAAGCATTTTTGCATGTGAAAATATAAAAATATTTATAGCGTAATTACAATTGGCATGCGTGCTTATAAATGTCCCCGAATGCAGAAAGCAAGTTAAACTATGAAGTTATATGAAATTGCAAGGTAGAAATTTATTGAAAATCCGATCTTGTAGTGAATTTTGTTTAATAGTCAATATAAAATGTGCATATTTTCATATAATGTTTACGACGAAAATTGTCAGCGTTTTAGCTTGTAAAATTTGCGAAGTAGGAAATCAGCACATCTTTCCATTTCCATAAGACCTGTGAGCAAGATACTGAGCCCGACTCCATATCATGTTCTTTTAAATAGTTAAGAATTTGAAAGGAACATGTTTTCCTATATTTACAATATTTTACAATGACGACATAGGTGGTAGTAGTAGTTGTTTTGAAGCATTTGTATGTGAGGAGATATTTGTAGACAAGGGATTTGAATTAAAATTTCCAATACGTCGATTTAATTCTTTTATGTTTGGGTTTTTTGGAAATGTGTTTTGGTCTTTTGAGTGATTCAATTTTATTTCAAATTATATTTCTATGTTTGAGTTATTTTAGTGTATTTTTCTTTTATGTTTGGGTTTTTTCTAGTGCATCTTGAACAATTTTATTTGAAACTATAGTTTTATGTTTTAGTTATTTTGGTACATTTTTATATCAATTTATTTTTGGAATTTTTTATTTATTTTTTTTATGTTTGATTTCGTTTTATTTTTTATTTTTTATTTGTAAATTTGAAAATTATTTATTTAAATTACAATTTTAGACAATGTAGTCTAAAATATTATATATATATATATATATATATATATATATATATATATATATATATATATATTAAAAAAATATACAACCAAATTAATTACAAATTCATATAAAATAATTAAATTCTTTTGTACTTTTCAACAATTTTATCAATTTATATTTAAAATACACCTTTGCACTATATTTAACTCTTGATTTATAATACATTTTATATGAAGATATTTTTTACTTTGTTTTCTCACCATTTTCTTCTTTCTTCTTATTTTTCTTTTTTTTTTTTCCTAATAATTTTAAATGGAGTTGTCTATAATGCGACTTTTTGGAGATTCCGGTGACGGAATCCGGCCGAAGAAATTGAGGTTAAATCTTGATTTGTTGCAGTTAAAATGGTTTTTTAACTTCATATTTGGATTCAGCAACGTGAAAAACCCTTGGGACGTCTTTATTGTGCAGAAACTAGCTATCAAACTTGCGATTCCAATAAATTGCTGCCGGATTTTGACCTGAAAAACCCACCGGAAAGGCTTCCAAAAAGTCTCATTATAAACAACTTCATTTTAAATTATATGAAGCTATTAAATTGTTGAGATTCATTGATTTTAATGATAGTTGTGGATGATTGCAAAATGGACTAATGTTTCAATGAGTGTTTTAATTATTTTGTCTAAATTTTATAAGATTAAAAGGGACTTAGCTTAAAGCAATGTGAATGCAAATTTAAATTTTATTTCATGTTTAATTTAATTTTATTCATATGTTTTGTAAATTAATTATTTGAATTATTCAATATTAATTATATTCATATATGACACAACATTTTCTCTTATATATATATATATATATATATATATATATATATATATAGATATATTAAAATTTCAATAATTATTATTACTATCGAATTTTAAGGTCATGACCAAGCCAAACACCAAATTGGTGTATGAGAGCCCCTTGTTTGTAGGCCAAGGGACCCACCTCTTCTCCACACGGATTTGAGTGCTAAGTCTATGAAGGCATACATAGTCTACCCCTCTCTAGTTTTGAACTTGTGAACTCTTAAGAGGAAACACATGATACTAACCATTAGGCTTACTCATGCTCTTAACCAACAATGATATATTCTTTATATTGTTTACATAATGCTAAAATGTTTTATTACCAAATTATGGAGTAGGTATTGTTTTTATATATAAATAAATAGAGTATTAAATTATTGTATTAAGTCATTTTATATTTTCTTATTTTAAATTTCACAGATGTTAAAATTGTCTATTCAGCTAGCATTCTTGGATGTCATCGTGATTTGGTCTCATTTATATTGAATTTAAGAAAAAAATTTGTAAATAAACATCAAAATTACAATAACGTTACAGTTAATAAATATATTGTCTTGTATCTTGTATCATATATATATATATATATATATATATATATATATATATATATATATATATATAGATATATATATATATATATATATCATTGTGCTATTAATACTTTTTTTGTTACTTATATTATTATTATTATTATGTAATGGTGTATAGTTAAAAATATTTTATTGTTCTTATTAGTGGTTTTTGTAAATCATGATGCATTGCTTGATATTCAACGAGCAGAGATTATTGAACAAAATATAATTGATTTAAAAAATAAAAATATATAATCAAAGATACAAATCACTCGTATAAATTATTTTATCTAAGTATTTTATGTAGATATATGATGCACTAGTTTATTGCCTCGATAACATTTATAATGATCCTTTGAAATATATATTTTTAGGTTTCCATAAAGTGATTTTTGTATTAGCTAAGAAATAATTGATTCTACATGTGCTTCTTATTTTATAAATATGGGATCCTACTGATTAAGATGTTGTAGACATCTGTGCAAATTTGAATTTTCTCCACATTTTAAAGTGCTAAATAGTTTCATCTAGGTGACAGAATAACCAAAAGTTGATAGATTTTTCAAAATTTTAAATGAACTTTATTCTTGTCCATTAATTTGGGGTTAAATTACAAATTATTTATGTCTAGGAGGAAAGATAATCTTTTTAATTGTTTTTTGAATAATGGAATAATATTTATGTTTTTATGTAGCAACTATGTGCATTCTCCTTTCAAAACAAGTGAAAAACAATAAAAGACAAATGGAAACTAGAAGGAGTTAAAGAACCTCACAACCTTTATTATTTACAATTGTGGTAATTAATAGAATTTAATGTCTGAACACTTAAAGACAATTATAAGTTTTTTCAAATATTTTTAGATACTTATATTTGACTTTTTGGTCAATTGACATTTGGTATGGTTGGAAGTACAATATCTAATCTATTTACATTTGATGATCTTCAACTAACAAAATTAGTTTTTAGAACACTTTTTCTTGGTATTGTTTATAGTAGTTGATACTAAAAGTTCTTTAAAGAGTGGCATTCTTTAGATTGTTAAACCATTATTTGACTTGATGATGTATTGGGTTCAGGTGATGTCTACTAGTTTGGGTGGAATCTATTAAAAAACAATGTTATGCAATTGTGAATAATTTTGAGTCATGGAAATTTGTGTAGTTGTGCAGTTATCAAAATCATTGCAGCAACATATACAAGAGGAGGAGACCAATAATCACAAATTGGATTTTGTAAATAAAACAAAAAAGAAGAAAAACAATGAGCATTCTAAATGCAATCTCCGTGGTAGGTGGATTAGTTACATTTTAAATTGGTGCAAATGTTGGTGTTGTTTCATGCAATATCTTTGTTCAACTCCAAAGAACATTGAATGATTGTCAAAGGACAACATGGCACAATTTGTTTTGTGTGATTTAAATGATAAATTTGTTGGTTCACTAGGTCTCATGTGAGATATAATTTCACAAATTATAATACAAAATCAACAAATATTGCATGCACCTCTAAATCGCATACTCATTTTTGTTGTGTATGTCTACTTGGAATCTTTATTCCAAGATGAGCGGCTATAGAAGCTTAAATTATTTCATTTTTAGTCAATTTTAGTGCAAAATATTTCACTCAAATTGACACATTTACTAAAGTACATATGAAATTTAATGTAGTTATAGTACTGTGATTACATTTGAGCGATGATTTTTATTTGCAATCTTTGTAGTCATATGTGACTAGAATGTTATTTCTTATTTATGACATAGTAGATAATGATTTCAATGGATAGCAAACAATATGATACAAAGCCACATTTCCCACTTTCATATGAAATTTAATGGAGTTATATTAATATGATTACAATTGAGGAATGATTTTTATTTTCAAAATCTTTAGTCCTGTGTGAACTAGAATGTTATTTGTTATTTATGAGATAGCAGATAATGCTTTCAATGGATAGCAAACAATATGATACAAAGCCACATTGGCCACCTTTGGTCATTGTTATCTGCACATGATATCTATATATATATATATATATATATATATATATATATATATATATATATAGATATATATATATATAGATATATATATATATATATATATATATATATATATATATATATATAGATATATATATATATATATATATATATATATATATATATATATATATATATATATATATATATATATATATATATATATATCGACACACACACACACTCCAGTAGCATTGAATGCATTGTTACTTTGTCTCTGTACACAATCCCTATGTAAATTGCATAAATTGATGGCTATAGTGTTGTAAACTATACTATTAATAATGTATATAATGCTACTTTTGAAAGCGCTATGGTTCTAATGTACTCTCATTCTAAGTATGTCAATCTCTTAATTATTAGTGGTTGATCATGAATACATTTGAACTATGTATAAGAAATGCATGGAGGAAAAGTATATAGAACTGATGTGATTAGTTTTATTGTATCATAAATCATAAAGAGACAATTTACATAGAAGAATTCTAAAATCATATATAGAAAAAATAGTAGATTTTTTATGGAAAAAAATTTCATACATAGTTGTGCAAAAACACAACAATGTGTGGTGTGTTTTATTAATGAAAACACATACAATGTTTCTTTGGTGCTTCTTGGTACATAGAAATATCAATTATTAGTTTTTCTAGTTGTCACTTTTCCAAATAACTCCATGCATTGTTTTTGTCCACCAATTATGTCTCGGTTTTGTTCCCCCATATGCACAAACTAGCTATGACACTCACTCCAAATGTTATGACGTGCAAATGTCAAAAGACTACAATGTTCATGTGTTAACCATAGGTATGCTCAATCAATTGGAGCTATATTCATTTGCACCAAGTCTTAAAAACAAAAACTACATTATGCTAGGAACCTAAATACTTTACATTTTATTTGATAACATAATGTCTTTATAATGCAACAATAGGTTAGTAACTTAGACATTGTGAAATTGGGAGCTTCATAGTAATAAGAATTTGAATATGTTTATTATTTCAATAAACTTTTGAATATGATTATTATTTTAAGGAGCTTTAAGTTTTTATTTTAAATTAAAGGTTTTTAATGTAGAAAGTTATATTGTAATTGGTTTTTGAAACTAATGTTTGAATTCTATTTGATCTATACATTTTGAAAATAATTTACAGAAATTGTCAAAGTTTTTTACAAAATTTTACAAATTAAATATAGTGTTTTGAAATTTGTTAAAACGATAATAACACTTTTATTGGTATTATTTTAAATTATATAAATATATTTAGTTTTAAATTATATTTTGATTGCAAAAAATGCAATCTTCAAAGTTCCTTATGCCCATTTCCTCTACTTCTTTGTCACAGTGCTAGGTACTCATTTTTGGAGTATTGTCAAACAAAAACCAAGAAAAAAAGATAGTCACAAAGACAATGTAGACTACATAATATATAAGAGGTCTAAAAATGTTCTTCTATGATACCTGGTAATTGAACATTCAATGTGATCCATGCTCTTAATGCTATAAATCATTGTCACATGTGAACAATTTGTCACATTATCTCAATAGATTTCATGGCAATGAAAAATAGTTTTGTGTTGAATGGATCAAAATTGCAAGAAATTTATCACAAGTTATCTAGATTCCATTTACATAGATTAGAGCATTTATTCTATTATCTTGTTGACTGTTTATTTGAATCATTTTTTGTTGTTCTTCTCTTTCGTTATACCTAAACTTAAATATGACATTGCATTGCAAACCACTTTTGACATTGCTTATCTCATGAAAATGATGATTCATTTCATTAGTTACATATAAAATTGACTCCTGAATATCTTCATGATCTTCAACATGTTAATGATCTTGAAACGTGCTGTGAAGGATTGTCTTCACCTTATTCTATGTGTTCTCCATCTACAATTAGCTTATGGGGGTATGTGTTCTGTATCAAATGGTTCTCCAAATGGTTGTCAGTTCTAGTCAATGTTTAGCTATTTACGAATGTCCAAGCATATATATGGTTCAATCCATACATTAATGGCTATCAATATAATAATTTGCTACATAACCAAAATACTTCATGTGGACATTTTGAACCACTCTTGTTACAGAGCACTGTAGATATTGTAGCTTCAATAGATAAAGAAATTGTCGCATGCATTTTTCCATACCAATTCTCACTTGGACATTTTGACATATTGTCAATTGAGCAAATCTTTTTTGAACAAGGCTTCTTGATCTACTGAAAAAATTCCAATGAATTCCATGACTCTGTGTTTGAGTCTATTTATACACTTGCACCATGGTTTGATATGTATAATATGAGAAAAATAATTGCACAAACTTTTTACAATTGTTTCATTTGCAATGAGAATAGAGCTGCCAATTTCTAAAAACAACAGTTGAATGCTAGAAACATTGAATAAGAGAAATGTATCAATGATTGGTAAGCTTATATTATAAACTTATCAATTCCATATGCATATTGACACATAGAGGGAAAAGGTTTTGCAATACAATGGATATCTGAACTACTTGATGTTAACATATATATTTGGAATACAAAAACAAAAAGATATTTCCTTTGGATTCTATTGATCAAACACTTGGTCCAAAGTCTTGTACCTTATGCATGTACAAATATCCACATCACATGCACATTTCCATGCACTTATGAAAATTCAAAATGTTAAAGATATTAATCACAATGAAAAGATACCATAAGTGCTCCAAAGAATCTCGAAAAGAGAAAGCTACAAGTCAATCTCAAGTGTGCCTTCTAGATATCTTGTTAGCAAAGAATCTAGTTTTACTAGATATTATACTCAACTAAATAATTTTTCATTTGGAAATACAATATAAAAAAAAAGTAAATTATTTTAAGTATCGAATGATTTTACTCATCAAATCAAGACAATAATCCTTTTTCAATGGAGACAAAAAAAACAAAGAAGTCTCTACCTATTTTTCCAATGGATATAATAAGAGATACACCCACTTACATTAGTTGAAATCTATACAATACAAGCGTAAGAAGCTTTAATAAAAGACGCATACAAGTGACATGTAAAGTCAAATAAAGAAATTGAGACATATTTTCAATCAACCCAAAACATGCCTACATATGCATGTTACATTTGTGATAGTTTGTCCTCTATAAAGGACATCCAACCCATTGACAAACACATATTATCTACTATTTATTATCTGATGCCTCCATCAAACTTGAAATCCATAAACTCAATGAACAAATATGAAAATATTGTAATAATGAAATACTCAATGAAAAAAGAAAAGCTAGGCTAAGGGGGGCAGGACATTTTTAGCGGCAAGAGGGGAGCACAAAGAACAACTAGGGTTGAAAGTTGTAGGTGTTGATCTCCATGGAAGGGTGTGGAGGAGGGAGCTCCACTCCCTCATACAAGCAGGCTATTGCTAGCCGAGGTAAGAAGCCAATGGAAGAAGTTAGAAGTCTTGCTGACGAGGGGAAAGACAGTAGGGAAGAAGAGCAGGAGGGAGTCAAACATCGTGAAAAGAAAAGGCACAAAACCAAGGCACAGAGAGGACCTTGTAAGCCAAAATCTGAGGTTACACCTAGAGTAGTCCTCAATGATCTTGCGCCATAAGCACACAGGGACCACATGCGAACTTATGCTATCATTTGTAAATTCATGGGAGTATGGCCCACTGAAAAAGCTTTACAGACATGGATTAAATACCATTGGAAACCAAAAGGGAGCATTGACCTACATCTGGGGTCAAAAGGATTCTTTACAGTGGTCTTCACTAATATTGAGGATAAAGACATAGTGTTTGAAGGAGGGCCCTACTTCTATGCAGCTGCTAGCCTCTATATGAGGTCATGGATGATGAACTTTGTCCCAGAGTGGGAGACTTTCACATCAGTTCCGGTTTGGGTAAGACTTTACTCCCTTCCTCTTGATTACTGGCAAACAGAATCATTAACAGCCATAGGTGATAAATTAGGATGTTTTTTCAAGGCTTCTAAAGCCACTAGAAGAGGTAAATATACTTCCTTTGCACGGATCTGTGTGGAAATGGATCTCTCCAGAGCTCTACCAGATGAGTTGATCTCGGAAGTTTTTGATGATTAATGGGTGCAAACAATAGATTATGAACATATTCCTTTTAGATGTCGCAGATGCCATGAGCATGGACACCTGTTCAGAGATTGCCCTCTCAGTAAAATAGAGAATAAGAGCAAAACTTCCCCAATGAAAGATATGGAAAGCTGTCAAAAAGTGAGCCACAAAGGAAAAGGAGGAAAAAGGGGACTTAAGCAACATCAAGCAGAAGGGCCTCAAGTTATGCTGAATAGGTTCCAAGTTCTCGAGGAAGAAGAAGAGATGATAAAAGTGGATCAGGGAATAGAGGAAATTCCAGAGGACAAGGAGATAGAGGAGGACAAATACCAACCAAACAACAATAACATACAGAAAGAGGCTATGATGGGTGGTGCAGAACTGGATACGGACCAGGAAATGACCCAGAGTGAGATGGAAATGGAGGATCATGAACTATGGGAGATTCTAGATAGAGAGCACCTAGATTTGGAAGGGTCCTTGAAACAGGGAACCATGGGAGGGTTAGATTCATTACCTCAAGAAGAGTTCTCTAGATTACATCATTTGTACTTATGGAAAACCCAGGCTAAGGGGGTGGAAAGGCAAGGTAACACGACAAACCATGGTAAGGAAGGTGTGAAATCTATAAAAAAACACACCACGATTAGCACCTTGAGGCCCAGGAAAGAAAAGAGGCAGAAAAAATAAAAATGAGCTATTGATGGAGTGTGGAAAGCTAATGATAGATTTGGATAAGATGAAAGACCTAACCAGTTAGTCTTTAACAAATATTTAATGATGAAGTTTACTTCTTGGAACATCAGGGTTCTAGGTAGTAAAAGGAAGCAAAGATTACTTAGTAACAAAATGAAACAGGAAGCTCTGGATATTATTTTTATCCAGGAAATTAAATTTTCTATTCAGAAAATAAAAGAACTTCATAGTAAATGGCTCAATCGTTTTGAGTTTCTAGAAGTCAAGGCAGAAAATCTAGCAGGCGGCATTCTTACTCTTTGGAATCCCCTAAATATTGGTATAATAGATGCTGAGGCTTCCCGAAATTATTTATCAGCGGTCATTCAACCTGTGGGGGATAGGGAGATCTATCTAGTAACGAATGTTTATGGCCCTCAAAGAATGGAAGAAAAACTTAGATTTCTAGATTCTCTTATGGATCTCAGAGAGAGATATGTTGGGATTCCATGGATTACGGGTGGGGACTTCAACATGATCAAATCACTATCGTAGAAAAAAGGGGGCACCAGAGCTCTAACCAAAGATGCCTTAGCTTTTCAATCTTTTATGGACACTATGAAGTTGGTTGACATTGATTCAAGTAATGGTCTCTTTACTTGGAACAAAAGAAGAGGAGGAGGGTCTCTTGTTGCCTCAAAAATAGACAGATTTATCATATCAGAGGACCTTATACTCAATGATAAAGGAATGGAAGCAAGTATTCTACCCTTTGTAGGATCTGATTACTAGCTAATTCAACTAGAGATCAGGGGCATTGGTACTTGCAGGAATAGACCTTTTAGATTTGAGAATATTTGGCTCACCCATATAGATTTTAATAACAACATTTCAAGTTGGTGGTCTGAAGATTTGCATATTCAGGGTACAAGTATGTTCCTTCTTCACAAAAGACTAGAACATATCAAGCTCAGGCTAAAAGAGTGGAACAAGAAAGAATTTGGCAATATTTTTGAAGGAAAAAAAGCTCTTGAAAACAAACTGTAGATACTCAACCAATCCCTTATCAAGGATGGCTTTGATAAAGTCAGTAATGACAGAGCCACCAAACTTCAGCACGAGTGGGAGAACTTATGCAAACAAGAGGAAATATTTTGGGGACAAAAGTCTAGAGTGCAATGGTTAAAAGAAGGGGAATGAAACACTAGATTTTTCCACAGGTCAACCTTGGCAAACCGAGCTCATAATAGAATCTGCTTGATTAAGGATGAGGAAGGGCAACTATTCAGCACCCATGAAGAAATAGAAGTTGTATTAGTTCAACAATTTCGTGGGATTGCAAAGGAAACCATTTCAAATAGAGAGCCTTTCATTAAGGATCTAACAAGACATATACTAAGACTAGTGTCTAGAGAGGATAATTGCAACCTCAATAGGCAAGTAATTGAAGAGGAAATCAGTGAAGTCCTTAAGGAAATGCAGAATGGTAAAGTACCAGGTCCTGATGGTTTTAATGTGGATTTCTTTAAAGCCTACTGGAATATTGTTAAACAAGATATTCTGAATGTAGTAGAAGATTCCAAGAGGAATAGAACTATTCTGAAGCACTCAATACCTCCTTCATTTCACTGATCCCTAAACAGGATAATGCCCTAACTCCTGATAAGTTTAGACCCATAGCATTGTGCAATGTGGTTTACAAGATTATATCCAAGGTTGTAGCTATCAGACTCAAACCTCTTCTCCGCACTCTAGTTTCTGGGGAGCAATCTGGTTATGTGGAAGGTAGACAAATTCTCAATAACATCATTCAAGCACAATAAGTGGTGCACTCACTGACTAGCAACATGAAGGCTGGAATGATCATGCAACTCGACCTAGCTAAAGCCTATGATAAGTTGAACTGGACCTATATTAGGAGGGTTCTTATTGCTTTTGGGTTTGATCATAATTGGGTTAGATGGGTCATGGCTTTGGTAACTTCTTCTAGCTTTTCAATTTTGGTAAATGGCTCTCCCTCCGAGATTTTTATTCCCTCAAGAGGCCTAAGGCAGGGAGATGCACTCTCTCCCTTTCTCTTTATACTCATGATGGAAGGACTTGGTAGATCAATTAAGTAGGCAAAATCAAGGGTCTTCAACTTTCTAAGAATGGACAGACTTTGACTCATCAACAATTTGTGGATGATACCATGTTTCAAGGAGTTCCTACAGTCAAAGAATATTTGGCATAGAAACAACTTCTAATTGAATTTGGCATGGCCACAGGTATGGAGGTTAATCTTTTCAAATCTAAAATATTTTTCTTTAATATCGATATTGCTATTCAAAGGAATATCTCTAGAATTATAGGCTTTCAAAGAGATTCTCTTCCTTCGAAATATTTGGGAGTCCCTCTTACTACTAAACCTCTTCATAAGAGCATCTGGGAAAAGGTGATTAATAAGATGCAGGATAAAATCAGGAATTGGACCATCAAACCTTTAAATTTGGCTAGCAGGTTGGTGCTTACAAAGGTTGTTCTCCAATCTATCCCAGTTTTCATGCTTTCAGCACTCCCTGCACCAAAAGGAGTCCTACAACAATTCAGAACCATTCAAAGAGACTTCCAGAAATGGGCCTTAGTTGCTTGGGAAAAGATATGAAAACCCAAAAATCAAGGATGTGTGGGTTTGGATGAACCAGAGGTTCTAAGCAGGGCTTTAGGAGCTAAGTCATGGTGGAGATGGGTCAAAGAACCAAAGACCTGGTGGGCTAGTATCTGGACAGAAAAATATTCCAGCACTTGGGATAATAACGATCATATAAGGATGTCTAGAAATATAAAGGGATCACACATCTGGAATAAGATGTGGGGGAATAGAGGCTTAGTACAAAAGAATAGCTTCTGGGAAATCATAGAGGGGGATCTAGCACTTTTTTGGGAAGATAAATGGCAACAAGAACCATTACTGCTAAAAGAGGAATTTCTAGACCTCGAGAGAGAGACAGACATCATAGGGTTATCAAAGGTCAAAGATTTTTGGGACCAAAACAATAATGCAAGTAAATGGAGAAAGTGGAGGAACATGATTTACAGGGAAGATAACCCCTTGAAAACTAAAGCTGAGGCTCTCATGTAGATACTGGAACAAAGGAAGATTCTAGTGATAGGGGGGCATGACCAATTGAGGTGGGGCAACAATAATGAGGGTACCTTTAATCTTAAGGAGGCAAAACGCAAACTCCTTGAGATGGATTCTCTTGCTCCAGATAGAATATGGCAGAATCTGTGGAGGCATTAATGCTGGATGAAGATTAAACTCTTCATGTGGCTTGTTTATCATAAGAGAATTCTAACTAGGGATAACATAAGGAAAAGGGGTGTTTTGGGGCCTTCCAGATGCCAGCTCTATGAAGCCCAAGAAGAAACCATGGAACACCTCCTCAATAATTGTATTTTTACCTCTAGTTTGTGGGATTCTTTTGCCAACATCTTCCAAAAGAGCGATAGGGATAGAGGGTGTATCGTCAACACCCTAACCAAGTGGAGGCGTGATTATTCAGATAATGAAATTCTTGGCTCATCTTGGGCTCTTACACCTAGCTTCATAATTTCAAATCTCTGGAAAGAAATGAATAAGAGAATTTTCAAAAATGAAAAAAGATCCTTCCAATGTCTTTTGAAGCAGACCTTGACTCAACTTAAGGAGACGGTTGGTACCATAGTGCGGAATAACCCTAAAAATCCACCTTCAGATGCTGACATGATGATTCTAGGACAGTTGGGAATGTGGGGGATTATGTCGTAGGGCCTGAACAGAAAGGTTATGGTTATGGATTCTAAGCAGGAATTCTGGCATCCTCCCCCTTTGGGATTTCTGAAATATAACATAGATGGGGCTTCAAAAGGTAACCCAGGAAATGCGGGCTTTGGAGGGGTTTAAGGGATGATTCTGGTCATATCCTTTCCATCTTCCATGGAAAATTAGGTAGAGCTACAAATAACATGGCAGAATTCATGGCCATGGAGTAGTTCTTAGAAATTCTGGTGCAGGATAATTGGCGGAATGTTATTATCGAAGCTAACTATGAGTTAATTATCAACACAGTCAAAAAAATTAGTTGGGGCTTGGAGCCGGAGAAGGTTTCAAAACGCTGGAGATTGATCCAGGTCTTTCAAAGGATCCAGCTCCACCTCAGAGACCTACGCACGGTTACTTTTAACCATGTGCGAAGGTAGGCCAACGAACTTGCTGATTTACTGGCTAATCAAGGAGTGAAGTGTACCATAAACAGGCTTGCGATGGGTGGGCATAGATTGCCTCAAGATGGTCTCATGGATCAGTGCAATACCCAAGGGGATGAGGATATGATGGTGTACCGCATCAAAACTATGGAAGCTTTGTCCAACAATTTGGTTTAGTTATGAGGTGGAAGTTTTTCCTTTTCTCGGTTTTTCTTACGTTGCTTGGAGGATTCTGCTACCAGAGTAGTTGGTTGGAGGGAAGGGGTAGTACGTCACTCAGGCTCACTTATGGTTGCAAAGGAGAAGGTGGTAGCTGCCAGAATCCAGGTTCCAGTGGCAACCAAAATATTCTTGATTCGCTGTATAAGGATGCAAATCTGCCAGTTGAGTGGTTTCCAGTGTATCAGGGGCCTCTCAGGTGGGAATTGGTTCTCAAGATTTGGGAGCGATCCCACTCACTGTGCTACACGCGGCTGAGGGGTGGTTTTGTTTTTCGACCTTATCTCACGTTAACCAGCAGTACTTTTGCTCGGTGCGATATGGTCCTGTGCCGTCAGATCAGACACGACGGATCTACGGCTATGATTCATTGGGCTTGTCAGTGGGGCCATAAGGTTAAAAGTAGGACTTCTAGGTGGTGTGATATTCACCTCTACTGTTGGATCATGTTGGGAGGATCGATGGTCAGGAATCTGCCCGCATACGTGTCCAAACTGTTAATTGGCGAGAGTCTTGGCTCAGCGAGGTCCTCCTCTATTGGGGCTAGGAGTTCTGATGGTGGAGATTAACAACTTTCTCCCCCTTTTTGGATTTGATGGGTTGATTTTGTGGCCTTAGTAATTTTTGCCTTTTTGGGTGGTGTAGTTTTGTGGGTAGTGGTCGGAGTTTTCACACTTAACTCGTGACCCTTGGTTTTCTAGAAAGTAGTTTTTGATTAAGTTCCATGATTCCATGTGGATGGTTGTATTCTATGTAAATATTTCTTTGATTTAATGATAATGAAGGTACGACTCTTGCTTTAGAAAAAAAAAAGAAATTTACTCAATGAAAAAGCACCTAAATTTTCATCACCTCTTCATATTCGATGAAAGAAAAAATTGATCTGCTGGGAACAATGATAATAATGACGAGGGAAGTGAATCAATATTCACGCTAATTTTAAACTTTTTATGCCAATTTTCTTTTATTATTCGAACTTGGAAACCATCCATATAATCAACAATAACATGTAATATGGTAGCAATAGTAGATCAGCATACAAGCACACACCATGAACATCATACACATGAGAAACAATTTACGTCGAAACCCTTTCGAGAAAACACCACCAAAGATTTTTGTTATTATTGATGTAAAATAAGTGTACCTACACAGTTAAATCAATCTCTTTTTGTGAGTCACCACTGACAGGAAGCACCGACTCCCTTAGATTGTTTGCTAGCACCCACTAGCAGGAAGTGCCAACTCCCTCCTTTTGTAGATCCTTGTGTAGCTTACCAGAAGGACCATGTGAAGCACCAACTTCAAGGACTTGTTGCAAGCACCAACTTGTAGCTCCTTGGATTTGTGCAAGCACCAACCTGTAGGAAGAACCAACCCCCAAGCCTTCTCAAGCACCCACTAGAGATGGAATCAAAAAATTCCTGTATGTAGAATCCAGACAACACTCAAATAGGAACCGAATGTTCTCTGTAATTTGGAAGTCACTCTTCCTGATGTCAGCTTTATTCTCTTCACAGTATTTGGCCCACGCAACACTCTCTGCACCTCTAATTGCTCTTCTCACTCTGTATCGTGAGGCTGATCTGATCAACAACAATCACTCATCATAGCTCCTCAAAACGCTCTAATGTTCTTGGCCCACTGCATGATTTGCAACAGCAAGAAGTTTCACTCGCAACACTCACCAGCTCAACTGGACCACACAATCCTCTCTTCTCTCTTTTATTCAACTGCATATAGTAAGCTCTTGACCTTCTTTCTCTGCACATGCAACTTTGGCCTTAATCACAACAATGAAACTTCTCTCAGGGTCTCTTACCTTTGCATAGGCACTCTTGGCCTTTCTCTATAGAACTGGCTCTATTAGCCTTACACAACAACACATGCACAGAGATTTTCCACTTAGCTATCTAGAAATAATGTTTCTTCCCCCACTTTGCTCATATGAGCTCCTTGGTTTTGTTCCTCTTCCTCCCACTAATCAATGTTTCCGCTCTTATCATGTATTCACACCGCCCAAGTGTACTTCTGCATGCCTTTTCATTTTTTTTGTTGCGTCCGACATTGTCTCTGCCAAAACATTAAACATGAGAATGGCCACTTGATTGTTTTCTCCATACTCAGAATTAATTCGTACTCCACCTGCACACTCCAACCAGTAAATGTCCTCTCTATGAAAAACTCTCCTATCATTGATGTTCTCCATGCATGCTTAATCATGGTTTCGCACAATTTGGTTGTACTTTGGAATGGATTCTTTGTGGACCATTGTCCTTGTTGGCTTGTCCCAGAGCTTTTTGTAGATCCATATGACTCCATCAACCAACTCCATCAATATGCATTTGTTATTCAGTAGTTGACCCATTCATCTACCTAACTCACTGAGATGTGCATTAGAGCACAAAGATGGCTTATATCACCTCAAGGTAGACCCAAGACTCTTTCTTGAAGATTGTGGTCCTTGCTGCCTTGACACAACAATATTTGACATTCACGATTAATCTTGAGACCATCTCCTCTTCTCTTGCATTCAATCTCACAGATGCCAACCCAGATGCCTTTAACTCTCTATATTGTTTTATCAAATAAATTCCACATCGTTGCTTTATAGTGGTGCAATGTTCTAATACTCCTCAGTCCCTTGGCACTCAGTTCCTTTGGTATTTGCTTTCTCATATGACCAGGCTAGTGACCATCGGCTTAATTCCATATCAAAGCCCCCTTTGTATTGTAACTTCTACAAAGTTCTAATTTCATCTTGGCTCCTTCTGTTTAGCCCTCACCACATTTCTCATCATAGTACCAAGAGTTGTGACCTATTTCTTAGCCTTAAGTTGCTTGGTTATTTTGTTCCCGCCTAGGGCCATTCCTCCTTTGATAACTGCTCTACGCCCTTGTTTCTTTGAACTCTCATGACCATGTGCCAGCTCAATATCAGAAGCCACCTTTGTCAGAATGTTTCCAAATTCCGACTGTTCTATAGTTTCGACATCTTCAACCTTCGATATGCCAACCTATGATATGATGTCATCACTCCACATGGCGACTTCTTAGTGGTGACATGTGTCACCCAGTCTGGCCCATTAGAGTACCCAATAAGGTTGAATATGCCTACCACGTGTCCTATCATATAGCCACATCATCCCCACGTCAAATGCCACTGTTGCTTATGAGATCCAATCATATGATGTCATGTGTCTTGCTAGAGGAGAGATAAGAGAGCCTATCAGCCTTTGGTTTTGCAAGGGAATCATTTGTTAATATTCTTTGGCATTCCTCGATGCTTTTTAAAGCTTATCAGAACTGTTGGACATCAAAGGTTCTTAAAGTACCTCAGTTAAGAATTTATGATACTCTGATATCTCGATCCTCTGATATTCTGATATCTTGTTATGACGATGTGTTGAGATGGAAATCGTTGAGATTTTGATATCCTCCAACCTCTGATACAACTTGCTCTGATGTACCAAATCTCTGAAATTCTGATATCAAGATGTCCCGAACTTCTGATATGCCTAAGAGCTGATACGTCAACCTCTGATATTCCTGATGCACTGATATACTCACCTCTGACATGTTGTTCTCTGATATGCCGATGGGTTGATATGCTGACCTCCGACATCTTGTTATTCAATATGGTGACATGTTCAACTCTGATATGTTGATATGCTGGATGTATGACATTCCTATCTCTGATATGCCGATATTCTTTCCTTCCTAAGGCTTCAAATCCTTGAACATGAGTAGACCATATCATTTGATTGAGGAGTCCACTTTCGGACATCCACATATCATTGTAAATCATGTTCACATCACTTTCCAAAGGAGAGGGTCTGATGTAGGCTTTGAGTCCTTCTTCTACTTAGAATATGACATCAAACTTCTATGCTTTTTGACTCTTTGGACAATTGAAATCACATGCACCATGATGATCCTCTACATGAAGCCTGTAGCTACCATGGACTTCCATTTAGTCCATCACTGTAATCATAATATTATGGATTTTCCTCTAAGCCTATTTCTATGATGATTCTCTACTTAAATCTTGCATTTATCATAGAATTCCTTCTGAGGCATGCACAACCATGGGATTCCCCGTGGGCCATCACTAGAAACATCTGCTACGAAAAACATCAATGCTAGTCTGGTTGACATCAATGTCAACACTCATGCCAATAGTTAGTCAATGCCAACATCCCAACACATCTCCCCAACATGAATGTTCACATCAATGCTAACACACTTGCATATATCTTGACTAGGCCATTGGGCACCCAGACAATGTTGACTATCCAACAATCACCCCCTTTGGCATTGATGATAACATCTCATCCTTATCTTCATTTGATGGCCAAAACTCATTCTTCTTCCACACATATCATTGAATGAGCCACCAATGGCCTTCCTTTTTCTGCACAGGCGATCATAACTTCTCCACAAATTCTCCCCCTTTTTGGCATCAATGGGAAGGGGCTACAATCTACCATTTTCTCCCCATGAAATCACTAACTGTGTAGATCAAGGTCTAATTATTGATATGTGCAATTTTCTTTGCAGACATCTCTTCAAGGACTATCATTATTATTGCTCCATAAACTAAGCATATTTGATATGCACCCCCTTAACATATATTGCCTCTGATTTGAATGCCTCTCGTTGGTTGTTGGTTGAGTACTCTTCTCCACTAATGCATCTTTTGTACCAATTTAAAAAAAAAAACATTCCAATTAAACTACTCATGGTATTGTTGTTGTTACAAATACCAATTAATAATGATGCATTTATACTCACACTTCACTATTGCTGCTACTTCCCAGGCTATGATCACTTCATTTTAGCATCTCCACTTATCCTATTGAGATCATACTTATACAATAGGGAATTCTTCTCAACTAATACCAGTTGCACCAAAGGAAATGATACAAATGGAAAAATGTACTACAAAAAATTTAACACTTCTAAAAATAAATGCCCATTTGCACACAAGGTTACTCCACATGAGCCCAAACTATCAATTAATATAGTGATACTAGTTGAGGGTTAAGGGACATGAAAGTCTTGCACCAATTATGTTTCATGAACAAAATATTGTTATGCATAATCAATGTCACAACTTAAATGAAATAATGGTATTTCACCCAAGACGAAAACCTTTCATTTGCTTAGCAATCTTCCTTTCTGAGGCTGCCAATTGTTGCCTACTACTACTTATTAAAGAAGCTCCCCTGAGCCAATGCTCTTTTACCTCCTGCAAATGCTTTCTTGCGTCTGCATAGGGACTAGCCCTATGAAACTAATTTGAATGTGACCTTCCTGTCATTCCACACTTCAATTGCAGCCCATCTTATTCTTCCCACAACATAAGATATTGTTGTGTACCTTTCATGCTGGCTACACTCCTCCTTTTCAATGTTGATACATTCAAAATAAACCAATTTATTCTTTTAATCACCAAGAAAGCATAACGATACCTTCATCAATCAGATGCACATTTCTGTTCATTCCTTTTAGATTTCTGCATCTAACATATTCAGCCTCCCTTGAGGCAATTCTCTTCCTTCACTGAAGAGAAACAGTGGATATACTCCCCCTGAGCAGATCATCCTCCTTCTTCTTCCATACCTTCAATGGTCAAGTCCTAATAAAGGATTTACTCTCCATCTTCTTCTTTTTCCATATTTTGGATTTCTCTCAGCTGCACATGGGTAGAAGAAACTTCCCTTTCACCTCCTCTTTCTTGACCCAAATTATCTTGATGCCTTTCTGGCTTACATAGGGGTCCATCAATGGGTAAGAGGATCATTCTTCCGATTTATTCTTCTTCTTTTCACCTTTATATTTTCACACAGAGAACTAAAGACAAGTCTGTATTTCTCAAATCCATTGTTTATGCTCGTCTTCAAATCTTGAGATGCTACATTCGCATGCATACACTGAGGAGCATGCCATTTATTCTCATTTGTACAACCAACTCTCTTGTGCTCGAGATTTCCACAGTTGTAGAATTCAAGATGGCTTAAGGTCGGGCCATAGGAATTACTCTTTTTGACAATGCTTTTGTCAAAACTCCTATCGCAGCCAACATGTATTCTCCTAGCCTTTTTGTGCATTCTTGGGTTGCTGCTACACAACACATCTTGTTTCCTTGCATGCCATCTACAGTCTATGGCTTTATGTCCAAAATTATTGCAAGAAAAACAATACCCATAAAAAGTCTTATGTTGACAGAGGTTACCTTTTCTTTGAAGGCTCTGTCATTGAGAAGGAAGGGTCCTCTATTGGCTCTTCATGTGTCTTCCATGATAGCTTGCATTGTTGTCATGCACTCTTTCTTGCAGCTTCCTAGACCTCTTCTGCTGTACTACTGGCTGCTGCTTCTTAGCCTTTTATTGTTTCCTTTACTTCTTTCGCTGCTACTACTGTCCAACAACCTTTCTTTCTTTGTTGTTGTTGGAATCTTGAACTCCCTTTACATGGGAAGTTGACCCTTCAACCTTCACAATATTGGAGCTTGGTTTTTCCTTGAAACCCAAACCAACCTTGCTCTCCTCAAGCTTCTGATATTGAGACAACTCTATTTTTTACTTTTCTAAGTCATGTCTCAATGAGACTACTCATTTTGTAGTCTCCCATAGTAAGCTTCCTTCTCACCCAGCGGATTGGTTAATTTTCCATTTAGTATTCTAGCATGTTCTTGTTGAGAATTTAGATCAACTAATTTTTTTCTCAACCTTTCATTCTCAAGCTCATAAATTTTCAGTTTCTCCTCTTGCTTGAGATTTGCCTATGGTAGGTCCTTGATCTCCTTTAGAGAAGAGATCAACTTATTTCTAAAAAGGATCCTTCCATCTAGATCCTTTTCTTCAGAATCAAAGGTTCTAGCTAAGTTACCATAGAGATCTAAGCCCATATCTATGTTCACGGAGTCTTCGACATGCTTAAGGGTTATTCCTTCTTCATGACTTTTAGTGATACCCATATTCTCTCAAAGGGATATACTCTCTTGTCCTTCAGAGGATCCCTTGTTTTCTATTACTACTATAATGGGTCTGTCTTCATTAAAACTACTAGATGCATGGCTCTCTCTATCTTCAAGTGATTCACATGAACATATAGATAACGAATGACCTATTTCTTTACATTTATCACAAAGGAATAACATACCTTATGAGAAACACGGTCTCTCTTGTGAGTCTTCCTTGTCATTAGCAAGAGTGTGATGAGTAGAAAATTATCCATGTTCTAGTTCATTTCTAGAGCAGCAGGACTCCTCAACCTCTTGTGAGCCACATGGTTATTTCCACGATACATACATTGTAGTATGTCCAACATTTCCCTTTCTGTCTCACAATTTCTTACTTTATCAACATATGGCTTGAAAACACTTTCATGATGACCTCATTGGCTTTCACATTCTCCTCACTCTTTTCTTTGTTTAATACAGAGAGCCACATATCAACATCCAAGGCCATTAAATAGGCTACCATTCTAACCTTCCAGATCTCATAGACCGATCCATTTTAAAATGGAACTCCTTCTGTTGTTATTTAGGCTCGATTAGCCATTATTTCCCTTTGATCTACCTTCTAGAGATTAAGCTATTCCTAAAGGAACTTGGCTCTGATACCAATTGTTGGAAACAATGATAATACTAAGAGGAAGGGTGAATCAGTATTCAAGCTAATTTTAAACCTTTTATGGCAAATTTTTTTTCTTCTTCAAACTTGGAAACTATCCATATAATTAGCAACGACATCTAATATGGCAGAAATATCAAATCAACATATAAGCACACACCATGATCATTATACACCTGAGACACAGGGATTTATGTGGAAACCCTTTCAAGAAAAAACCACCAAAGCTTGTTGTTGTTATTGATGTAAAATAAGAGAACCTACTCTATTAACTCAATCTATTTTTGTGAGCCACTACTCACAAGAAGCACCAACTCCCTTTGATTGTTTTCTAACACCCAATAACAAGAAGCACCAACTCCCTCCTTTTGTAGATCCCTGTCGAGCTTACTAGAAGCACCATGTGAAGCACCAACTTCATGGATTTGTTGCAAGCACCAATTTGCAACTCCTTGGATGTATGAAAGCACCCACATGCAGGAGGCACCAACCCCCAAGCCTTCTCATGCATCCACTAGGTATGCAAGCACCAAATTCCTCTATGTAGGCTCCAACCCACACTTAAATAGGAAATGAATGTTCTATGTAACTTGGCAGCCATGTTTCCTAATGTCAGCTCTGTTATCTTCATAACCTTTGTCCCACGCAAAACTGTCGACACCTCTACTTTCTTTTCTCAGTCTCTAGCAGCACACTGATCTTCTCAACGAAAATCACTCATTACAACTCCTTGCAACAATTTAATGTTCCTGTCCCTCTACATGATCTGCAGCAACACATTGTTTCACTCACAACACTCACCAACTCAACCAAGCCACGTAGTCTTCTCTTCTCTCTTCTCCTCAAGTGCATACGGTTAACTCTCAACCTTCTTTCTCTACACATAAACCTTCTACCTTACTCAATATAGCACAACTTCTCTCTCAATCTCTTACCTTTGCGTAGGCACTCTTGACCTTTCTCTACAGAACTGACTCTGTTAGCTTTACACAATAGCATACACTCACATTGATCTCTAACAAAAATGTTTATTCTGCCACTTTTCTCATCTAAGATTCTAGATTTTGTTACTCTGCTGTCCATTAATCAAGTATGTCACTCCTATCCTGTATTCACACTACCTGAGTGTACTTCAGCATGCCTTTTCCATTTTTCTATGGCGTCTGATTTGGTGTCTCCTAATGCATTAAACATGAGAATGGCCACTTGACTGTTTTCTCCATACTAAGAATTAATTCTTAGTCCACCTACCCACTCCAACTAGGCACAATCCTCTCTGTGAACAACATTGAGGCTATCCATGCTTAATCTTAGTTTCCCACAAACTGGTTGTTCTTTAGGATGGCTTCTTTGTGGACCATTATCCTTGTTTCCTTATCTCAGAGGTTTCTGTAGATCCATTTGACTCCATGAACCAACTCTGTAGATCTACATTTGTTCTTCGATATCCAACCCATTCATCTACCTAACTCACTAAGACGTGCATAAGAGCACAATGGCTTGTCTCACCTCAAGGTAGACCCAACATTCTTTCCTCAAGATTGTGGTCCTTGCCACCTTGACCCAACGATATTTTCCAGTTACCATTAATCCCGAGACCCAATCCTCTGCTCCTACATTCAATCTCGCAGCTTCCAACACATATGCATTTAACTCTTTGTATCATCTTATCTGAGAAATTCCACATTGTTGCCTCACAGTTGTGCAATGTTTTGATACTCCTCAATCCCTTGGCTCTCAACTCCATTGGCATTTGTGTTCTCATATGACTGGGCCAACGAGCATCGACTTAGTTACATATCGGAGCCCCCGTTGTATCGTAACTTCTACAAAGTTCCAATTTCATCTTGGATCCTTCTACTTAGACCTCACCACATTTCTCATGATAGGACTGATAGTTGTGACATATCACTTAGCGTTAACTTAATAGGGCGTTTTGTTCTTGCTGCAGGCAATTCTTCCTTTGTTAACTACTTTTCACTCTTGGTTCTTTGAACTCTCACGACAATGTACCAGGCGAATATCGGAATCCCCCTTTATCACAGCTTTTCCAAACTCCAATTGTTCTAGAGTTTCGATGTCTTTAGCCTTCGATATGCCGACCTCCAATATGACATCATCACTCCACATGGAAACTCCTTAGTGGCGACACGTGTCACCTAGTTCTGGCCCATTAGACTATCCAATAAGGTTGAATATGCCTTCCACATGTCTTGTTGTGTTTCTACATGATGTTGACATTGTATGCCACTATAGCTTATCCGAGCCAATCATACGATGCCATGTCTCCTTCTATAGGTGAGAGAAGAGGGCCCATCAAGCTTTGGTTTTGCAAGGAATTCCTTTATTAATCTTCTTAGGAATTCCTTAGTGATTTTTAAAGCTTATCAGAACTGTTGGACATCGAAGCTTCTTAAAGTACCTCAGTTAAGAAGTTTTGATACTCTGATATTCCAATATCCCTTTATGTCAATGCGCTGATACGCCGATCTCTAAGGTTTTAATATCCTCCAACTTCGAATACAACCTACTTCGATGTATTGAACCTCAGATATTCTGATATCACGATCTCCAAGACTTTCAATATGCCTAAGCACTGATATGATGACCTCCAATATTCTTGATGCACCAATATGCTAACTTTCGACATCTTATTCTCCAATATGTCAATGCATCGATATACTGACCTCCGACATCTTTTTATCCAATATGTCGAGGTGCTAACCTGTGATATGTTGATATGCTGGACCTCTGACATTCTGATCTTCGATATGCCGATATTCCTTCCTTCTTAAGGGGTCAAATCCTTGAACTTCAACAGACCATATCTTTTGATCCAGGAGTCCAATTTTGGACTTCCACATATCATTGGAAAACTTGTTTAGGGAAATTTCCAATGGAGGGGATATTATGTAGGCTTTGAGTCCTTATGTTGTTTGGAATATGACTGTAAACTTCTCTACCTATTGACTCTTTGGACAACTAAAATCACACCCACCATGATGATTTTCTACATGAAGCCTACAACTACCATTGACTTCCATGTGGTCCATCACTGTAATCATCATTTTATGACTTTTCCACTAAGTTTAGTGTTATGATGATTCTCTACTTAAATCTTGTAGCTATCATAGGAATCCTTTTGATCCATGAACAACCATGGGATTCCTCCTCGGCCATCACTGCCAACATCTCTTGCGACAAGAATCCAAGCTAATATGGTTGACATCAATGCCAACACTCCTACCAATAGTTATACAATGCCAACTACCCAACACATCTCCCTAGCATGACCGTTGACATCAATGCAAACACAGTTGTAGATATCTTCATTAGGCCAACTGTCCAACATGATCTATGTTGCATAATTGACATATTTAGAAGAGAGATTAGTGGCACCAAGAATGGATTTTGCATAAATAAGGAAACTTGGTTACAAAATATCACAAATTGGATTAAGAGGAACAATCATAAATGTTCATTCTAGTCTACATAGAATTCAAACATCATTACTATAGAAAACAAATAGTAATCAACCATGAATGGAAAAAACATGTTGATAAAAGGAGGAAAAATCATCAGAACAATAGTCCAAAAATGAAGGAACTAGACTCACCAAATGCAAATAGTGATCTAGAGCCAGAAACTCAAACACTTGTACATGGTTATTCAAAGGTGCACCTCATCCATGATCTTGATTCAAGAATAATACAAATTGCACCTTCTTAAGGGTTTTGTCCCCTATGAATTTTTTAAGATAAATTCTCTCAAGAACTAAACTTCCCAACATTGTTCTTCGGATCAAGTCACCCTATTGATGTTATCAATCACTTTTGTATCAAAAATTTGCACAATGCAAAGTATTGCACACGTCTGTGACTTTTCAACACATATTACACGCATATTTTTTAAAGCAATATGCATTTTAATAAACCATGTTTCTAACTCAACTTGGATTTCTATTCACAAAACATAACTAAAACGACAAAAAATAGTTGTTAAAGATGTAAAAAATAAAAGAAATCTTCCGAAATTATTAAAATCGCCAACTGCATATCAATGTTTAAGAAGCATTCGCACACCCCCTGACTATTTTGAACATTTACGGAAATATATATTTGCAATGATATGACATCTTGGCCCACTAACTTTCTTTGTCACATTCACTAGTGCTGAGCATCTTTGGGAACCATTGATAAATGCACTAAAACTACAAAGCACTGACTCCATAACAAATAAAAAAAACAACTTTGATGATGAATGCATTGTAACATTGATCAAACTTCAACCATTCATCTGTAGTCAATATTATAGGCATAGGATCTTGTCACTACGTTCCTTGATAACAGAAAGCAATGAATTATTTGGTCAAGTGCAAGATTATTCTTTTATTACAAAGTTACAAAGTAGAGGAACAAAGGATGACCATGGATTACTTTTAGACTCAAAATGCGCCAATATATCAACATTCCTCTTATGTCGATTCCATAGCCTTCATTGATCAGTATTTGAATTCTAATTCAATAATTTTGTCGAATCAAATGATTCAATTTCAAACTCATCACCACACAAAAACTTGTAGAAAACATAAAAATTTTACTTGTAGATTTGGTTTCCCTATTCCACCAATTGATGAACTTGTATCTTACAACCTTTGTGTGGTGAAAACAATGATATCAAGACAATGCAATATAAACTTTCATTTTTTCTATAGAATAAATCCTATTCAAGAAACATAACATTTGACATGCTTTTACCCAACCTTGGAATTACAAAAAAACAATGCATCGTGCTCTTATGATTTTGTATTATTCGACCAATCATACTACTTAAAAGAAATCCTTGTGATGTGTGAATACATGAATTTGAAAAACAATCCCTTCATTATGGAAAATAAACAGAGATTCTCAATTTATTTTAGATACCTATGATGCACAACATATTACAACTCTTATATGACAAAAATGGATGGATCCATGACAACTACATTCAAACAAATTTGAGAACATTGCATATCTTCTGGAGAGAACAAAATTGAAACTGTTCTCAAACTTGGAAACACACTGCTAAATATAAAACAAATTTTAAGTCCACAAGAAGTCCACATTGCTCTGTCATTACGCTTGTATTCAACTTTTAGAAAAACAATTTTCATTAACATTGCTCCAGTTGAAAAACAAACATATGTTACAAAAAGACCTATTTTGTTAGAACAAGAAACCTATAACTTTGAAGATATTTTTTGCATGATAACCATTGATAAATATGTTGCATGACCCATTTCTTTTAAGCAATTTTTCTTGGCATAATATGTTTCCTCTTAATCAATCACAAAGACAACATTTAAAAAAAGAAAACATCCATTTGTCATAAGATTCATTCGATACAAAGAACACATGGACCCAAAAAACCATTATAGATAAAAAATGATTCTCTACATCCGAGACAGAGAGTTTGAATGCAAAATAAATAAAAATGAAGAGACATGGGCTAAAGCATACTATTCACATAAACACATTGTCGATGTCACTGAAAAACAATTTTATCGTTTAATCACACAATGGGGTGATATTGAAATTTCATCTACTACAATTGCATCCCAAAGTGATGAAATATTTATTCTTCACTTTCCATTAGAATCTGACAATAGGACTTGTTCTAATGAAAAATATGACATTCAACAAGACTTGCAGGAAAAAATGCAATTCAATAGCACTCAAACTAAATATACAAAAAACAATGAATTCATTAAGCATCCCTTTGTTTCGGACACATTAGCATACCATGAAATTATGAGACAATTAATTCAAGAGCAACAATCAATAATCAAACAAATAGTTGTATGGAAAAAAATAATCCTCATAAGAAAATCTATTTGTTTGTCACTCGAGGTGTAGGTATAGGAAATACATTCATTGCATAAGCACTGTAAGATGCACTAATGCATCTGTATAACAAAGACCTACAAAGTGACCCCTTGAAAAAAAAGGGTCTAATACTTGAATTTACTTGAAAAGCATCATATATTGTACATGGTATCACAATCCATTCAACTTTCATTCGCCACTTTCACCATGTCACATGGTGCCATTGGCTTCTAACACGCTTGATATATTAAGCAAATAATATGAACAACTTAAATTTTTGTTGATAGATGAGGCTTCATTAATTGGCTCTCAATTGCTATATAACATTGACAAGGGACTTCGTAAAATCATGCACACTCCAGCTTCCCCATTTGGGAACCTCGACATAATATTTTATGGTGAGCTATGTCAAGCACAACCTGTATGTGATTGTTGGATAGTTTACCAACCGTGTCTTAAAGGAACTGGTTTTCCTTACAACTTTTGGAAAGGAAATGTGAAAACTTATGAGCTAAAATAAGTAATGTGATAAGACAATAAAGAATTTGTATCCATCTTAAACAGAATTAGGACATGTTCGCATACTGATGATGGTCTTGTATTATTTAACAAACATTGTTATACATCGACACCAGATTATCCAACTCTTCCATACCTCTTATATTTAAATGAAAATGTACATTAACATAATTAAAGAATGTTGTCTCTCATAAAAAAAAAGAAGAAATCATATTAAATGAATATAATAGAACAATTGAATCAACAAATACAAATCACAATAAAAACATCAAAATACAGTAGCCATCTACCATTGTCCTCAAAGAAAATACGCTTATTGAACTAATTGGCTGAAATTACGATATTCAGGATGACTTGGTTAATGGTGCTAAAGGAATTTTTAGAACATCCACGACATTTGAAAATGGTGCAATTTGGATTGAATTTGTTGATATAGCTATTGGCAATATTCAATGGAAAAAAAATGGCACATCTGTACAAATATGGAATAATGCTTACTTGGACAGCTGTTACTAGAGTGTAGAAATAATGAATCAAACAACAAAATTACTTTTACAAGAGAACAATTCCTTGTTCAATTGGAATGTGCACAAACTATACATCGATCACAAGTGTTTACAAAGGACAAATTGTCTTTTGACCCAAAAGGAGTTAGGAAACAAGGACTCGTCTATACTGCACTTTCTCATGTCAAAGATATTAAATCATTGTATTTGTTAAACAAATTCGAACATATGAACTTTTTCCTCAATTTGAAAGATGTTGTTGAGGTAAAATAAAATTATAGAAAATGCTTCTTATCAGCTTCAATAGAACATATATCAAAGTATAACAAATGATGATTTGACAATATGTTCATTGAACACTCACAGTTTCTCATTGCATTTTGAGGATATCATTGCTAACTATGATCTAATGAGTGTTGAAATTCTTTGTTTCCAAGAAATAAAACCAAAATTGCCTCCATCAAATCCATTTTTGTCAATCAAATATCACTACATACATTTATACCATTTACATGGAATTCTCATATACTACAGAAAAAATATTGTAGTTGACATGCATTTCACTTATATAGGAAGCCAAATTGAATCAACAATTGCAACATTCCATGTTGAAAAAAAAACCATTACACTTTCAAATGTATACACTACACCAAATGTAAGAATTGAAGAAATAATTATTTTTGTCAAGTTCGTTTTAGAAAACACATGCAACAACTACCCAATTGTGCTTGTTGGTGATTTCAATTTGGACATGTTGCATAATACCCATCAACAAGGAAAAATACTTTTGTTTATGCAAAGATATGGCTTCAATTTTCATACAAAATAAATTAACAACTCACTATAGCTCAATGTTAGACAACCTTTCGACAAAAGTTTCAGCTAGTACTATTTATTTCCATGTCTTCCATTCTTATTGGACAAATCATCATACAATTTGTCTTACCATATCTTTTTTTCAGCGTGAATCATTTTTCCAATGTTCATGTCCTACAATTTCATTGTTCACTTGTCACAATACTTGTCACATTATCAAATGTGCACAGTTGACAAATGGTTTCATTTTTAAACATTGAAAAAAAAAAGGAATTATGCACCACAAGAAACAACAAAACAACAAAAAATTCAAATATCAAATTCCTGTAAATCTTTGAACCATCAACATAAATTTGTTTAGTTTTTCTTCCATAATTGTAATTTTTTATGTCATAGTTAGCACAGAATTTATGCATTTTGGCTTTCATTTTATGGCATTTTGTTCTATATAATGAATACTATTATTTTCTTTATCTTCCACTTCATATTTAATTATTTCTTGTCCAACTTCCTTTGAAAAAAATAAAAAAAATGTGTTTTTGGCCATACTGATTCTTAATAACACATTCCAGTAATGAAATTCATGTGTACTTGTCAATGAAATCTATAAAACATTTATTTATTATAACTTATTCACATTTACTACATAGCCACCAAAAATGGCTAATAGTAGTATAACAATTTCATATATATATATATATATATATATATATATATATATATATATATATATATATATATATATATATCTATATATATATATATATATATATATATATATCACTATAGAGCATACATTATTTTAAAGGTTGTCTAGACACTTGTTTCAAACTTAATCACTTTCATTTTCGTTTTCTAGCAACAATTGGTTCAGTCATTTTAAAAATATCATGGAAACACCTAGCTCTGGAAAACAATCATTCGAAGAAGAAACCATGGAAGATGAGAATACAAAGAGGTTATATTTGTGTTGCGTTGAATATTTTTATAGTCAAATGACATATTTTCATTAAATTAAAGGCATTTTTTTTAAATCATATTTTTCTAACTTTTCATATAAAAAAACCAAAAACAATGGAACCAACATCCTTGCCAATCATTGAAATATGCTCAGGATCATATGCAAATACTTTTGAAGGCAGTATCTTAGTTATTTATGGGCCAACACAAACTAAATTCCCTAACTCTTCTACAAGGGAGTGATTGCTCCTTGCTGATTTGGTCAATAGCCACGGTCAACTGACTATGCCAGTGAACATGAGCAACAATCTTATAGAGTGTTTCGAAAACACGTTTACTATTGGAAGCAATGTTTAAATTACAATTTTTTCGTGTGATAACAAAAAAGGGAATTTATGAATGAGGAGATTCAAAATGTTGTATAGTGCTACAGGACAAAACCACAGTTGAATCAATTGCACAAGTTTGCAAAAAATGTAGATTAGCTCCAGATACAACAATGCACAGTCTTCTTGTCTCAAATGACACATATTCAGTTGGTTCAATAGGAGCATTAGTGATAAGATGTTAGCAAAAAAAAAATAAACTTAAACTCAATATAAAATATGGTGAAGTTGCAAATGACAATGCAATTGTAAGTTTGCTGCTACAATAGCTATACTTGCATTTTTAGCAAAAGATAATAGTTTCATTAAAACTACGTTCTTATATCCATGTGTTCCATTGTTATCAAGGTGGAAATTATCTCATCATTTCTTCCACAAATTGCTTAAAAAAAAATATGTTATCTCATTCACTGCAGGTGCTATTGAATAATAGTCATAAAGACCATTTTTAAAAAATATGGTATGAACTGGAATCAAAGACACCTTCGCTCTAATTGTTCAAAAACATTGTTAGAAATGATGTGAAAGGGAGTCAACAGTTGCACTTTAGATCAACAACTTTTGTTGACCAATTGAATGATGAATTTGCAAAAGTGCATATATTATATTTTGTTATGTCAAGAACACAAGTATGTTTCCTAATAGATTATTTTTTCAAGTAATAATAGTTTTACTTTGATGTGCAAAATCTTGCATTTTGTTGAAACATATTTGAACCTAACAATTCTATTTTCTGATTAAAAAAAAAAAAAACTGATCGAAGGAGTGTTGAAAGCCAAAAATGTTTTCTCTCCTCCTTTACAATGAATTTGTAGCAAATGAAAACAACTCGTTCATCCAAAGAAAACTAAATGCAAAATATGTATGGATGACACAACATTTAACTATGAGGAGAGTGTTGAATGCACATGGGAAATATATAGTTACAAAATTGATTGTATGTTGCAAATGCTGCAGTTAAAAGAATATTGCACATTTATTGTTGAGACAAGCTTTCAACAATACATGCAAGTCATATCATCTATAGTTTTCAATTTAAGAAAACTTTGTATTTGAGGTCTTTTCACTTTAACATTTAACAATATTATTGTTGAGATAAAAGAGTGGTGACCAACACAAATAATGCTTCCTTTCTACACCAAATTTATACATTTTGACAGTTAAGATATTCTTCCTCTTTCCATTTTCACTTCATGTATTTCAACAACTCATAATTCGCAAATGGTTGCACCAACACTAATGTATAGTTTTTCTTTTATTGTCAGTTGTAGAATTACAAAACACAAAAAACATGTATTTCAGTGCTTTATGATATTTGCTACAATACCTTAATCAAGAATATTTTTTTTTTATATATATAATTAGTTCTTGTTTTATTTTTCCTATAACTTTTGAATCAAACATCTTTTCCTGTTGCAAATGAAAAGAGAACCTAAGATGCACATTATGAAATATAATAATTCAGTTATATCAAAATTTATTCTAGGCTATGGTATTGTTTTGTTAATAAGAACATAATATCTTAGTTCCATAATAACATAATGTAGCTCCAAAATACTTATTATACCATATTATATATATGCCCATCTTTTTCTCTCCATTGTTAAAATATTAACTTGGATTCTCATTTGTTCTAAATTCTGGAACTGTGTTGTGTTAGGAAAAAAGGGCGGCGGGGGGGAGGGGGGGGAAGAGTTGCATGTGTACAAATGTCTTCATTTCTATATATGCTCAATCAAATGTTATGTGCTAAAAGAAGGCACAAGAAGAGAATTGAGATATTTGTGCTATTCTTTTCTTTTACCATACATCAAATCCTCCTTATTTTCCTATTTGTATAATTGTTTCTCATGTTGTGTTCATTTGATGATTAGCTTTTTTGTTCTCGTTTTCTAAGCTATATAGTGTTTCATTGTAGTTATATAGAATTGTAAATTTATTATGAAATGAATTAAGAAAAATTGTATCTCATTTCTGTTTTTTATTTTTTCTTGTCTCCTTTTAAAATGCATGTCAACTTAAAAAAAAATACAAATTTAACTATAGTCTAAGCATATTGTGGTTTTATTGATGCTAGATGATTCGACTATCGTTCTCAATAATATTTTTCTTGTTTTTCCTGAGGCATAGATGCAAACGGATGTGCATAGTTACTACAACCAATTTTTCTTTGGAAAATTTCTGCCAAACTAGTGCATCATTTTGCTAATAGGACCATAATATCTCAGTCACATAACAACATCGTATAATTCCAAAAAACATTATCTTACCATATTATATACATACCCAATTTTTTCTTTCAATTGTTGCAATATTAACTTGAATTCTCATTTTCTGTAAATTCTGAAATTGTGTTGTGTCAAGGAATAAAACGGGAAAAAAGAGAGGTGCAAGTATGTCAATTACTTAATTTGTTAGGGTCCAACCCTAACCCCCCTTATTTATGTAATAAGGTCGAGTCATAGTTATAGTTAGTTAAAGAGTCAATAAAGCCCATATTAATAATTGTAAGTGGTTGACCGACATTTAAAGAAGGGACCACAATTAGTTGCAAATGGGCCATGGTATTAGATAGATGGTATTAATAAGAACCATGGTATTACATGTATGAATCCTATATAAAGGATAGAGACTCCATGTGAGAAGCATCGTGTCTTATTTTGTAATTGAGCCCAGCTCTATTGGAGGTTTCCCCCTCGAAGAGGCAGGTGAACATTCCTTTCCTTTCTGAATAATAAAATACATGTTGTTATTTCGTATTGTTCTATGTTCTGGGTATATTTCTTCACATATTTGGTATTCTGGTATCTTCTCGTAGGTCAAGATCATAAAAAGTGGTATCAGAGCACTTTCCAGGGCCGGTGGGATCTCCAGTTTTAGCAGAATTTTTGTTTGGCTAGAGACGTGTTCTGACGTCTTTAAACCACTGGATTTATCGTTGAGCGCATAAAAATGTGGATTTGGGGAGGCATTCACGCAAGAAATACAAGAGGTGTTCATGCTTGTTGGACTCCCTTGTAACCCCTATGGGTACCCCTTTGAGTAGTAGCGCATTAGATAGAACCGCGCACTGACTGTCTTCCAAGTACCCTCTGGGTATATCGGAAGCCCCCTAAGCTCTCTTGAAACCTCACCATAGATAAATCATCAGTCGTCTTGCTACTAAAGTACCCCGAGAAAAGCACTCTGGGAGATTACTCGTGTGGACGATAGGGTAGTTGAGTTTTACAGCTAAGAGTACGGTTGATCCTCCTTGGTTAGTGCCCTGAAATATTGGGCCAAGTACTACTATGGGACCCTTATGTATATTGTGATCTGTAGCACCTGACACTCCTTGAGACCATAGTTCCCTTGTCTCTCTCTAGATCACACATCATTTTTGCCAGATCAGATCTAGCATGTTGGGTTTTGTCGCAGCTGCAACAATCACTTCTGCCATTCATATCTTTCAGATCTATCAGATCCGCCAATCAGATCTCTCAGATCTGCCATTCAGATCTAGCAGCAAGGGTTCGATCACTGCCACATTCCTATTCATACTCTGCAATTGAGGGTTTCACCGATAGATCTGACTATTTGTGTGGCTCCTATACCTGGGCATGATTCTCGCAGGACATTGGGTAGAATTAACTTTTCTGGGAATCGGCTACTGTAGTATTCCTAAGCGAGGAGTAAAACTCCTTTCGGAGTAAAAAAAAAAAAGTCTGAGACCCTCCCGGGACGCTTATAGGAGACTTAGCCCATAAGAATCAGGTCGACGAGCTGAGCAAGGTGGTACCATTCACTTGTTAGTGTCAAAATTTTGGGTGGTCCCAAATTTTTTTTCACAGTAACGACAGGTGCACTAAATCTATGCATCGTACAAACAAGAGCTCAAGCTATGGTCAATGAGAAGATAAACACCCTTGAACAAAAGTTGGAGGCATTAACGAAGCAGATCCAAACCTTAAATGACACAATCACAAAGGGCAAGTCAGGGGAACAATCAGAGGCATATGATTTTAATGAAAACCTTGAGGGAAAGTCTAGCCATTCTCTTCACTTCTATGGAAGCCACCAACAGTCCCAGCCTCGACCACCCAAGCTGGACATGTATAAATTTGATGTCTCTAATCCGGCCATATGGCTAGCACAAATCGAGCAATATTTCACATTGAATCACATCAAAGATGATGTGACGAAGCTAAGTGTGGGAAGCCTGTACTTGGACCAAGAAAGATGGTAATGGTGGTAGTGGCATCAACACTGCTATGCAAGGGAAATGACTTGGTAGATATTCTCAAAAGCCCTTTCTAATCGCTTTGATCATGAATCTAAACTTTTTGGGTTGTCTTACTAAGCTTCGACAAACAGGCACAGTGCAAGAATATATTAAAGCCTTTAAAGCATTAGCCTTCCGCACAGGAGCTCTAGTAGATGAATTCTAAATGGAATGTTTTATCAGTGGTCTCAAAGACACCATACAAGCCCACGCCTGACTGCAACAACCAGTCTCATGGCTAGCATCTTGCAAGACAGCTCATGAAGTAGAACGCGCGTTAGCGGCCCAATCGACTCATCCAAATTTCATTGCCAAGGGACACCCCACCCAGGCTTCGAGCACTACCCAAACACTTAAGGTTCAAAAGGTGCCACCAGCGGAAATGGCGGAAAGAAGAAAGCAAGGATTGTGTTACTACTATGATGAGAAATACTCCCCGGGAGATAAATGCAAGGAACCCAAATTATTTCAAATTGATGCTACTGATCATAGTTCATCTGAGGAAGCCCCACCATTTGAGGGACCAAAGGAGGAAGATGATGACAACCAGCCAGACAATGAGCTCCCTGTTGTGGGGAAAAATGCCTATGCAGGACGATCCTATCCACCTAAGGTGTGACAGTGCCTTAGCAACAAACAGAAACAACTATTCTAGTATTCTTCCTTTATGAATTAAGAATGAAGAGAGATGGATGGACTAACCGGTGTCTTCCGTTTGTCCCTCGATCCGGTTTCTCTTCTCTTTGAGAGTTCCCAACTACTTGCCTTCTTACTCGCCCAACTTCAACAGGTTCCTGCAAGATCACAAGAAGGGAACACTACACAAAGACATAGATTCATATTCATAACTAGTTCAGGATTAGAAATAAACCAAATACACTAATGCAATCATACATCAAAGACACATCAGCATATAGGAGAAACCAAGATAGCTTTATTGATGAATAACAAGGTTCAGGAGGAGATACAACCAAGAGAGTTCCAATCCAGCATCTCCTTCCCAGCAAATGAAATTCCTATCTTCACCTCCCTCCAAAGCATTAAGCACCCAATGATTCCAATCTCAAACCAACAACAATTCTTTGCAATAACAAAATTCCAGCCTCTAGATCTCATGGAGGAGAGATCCATATATAGATGTTTGGAGTGAGGATGAGTCAGCTTGCAATATGAGTAATGTCCTCTCTCTCTGTCAGTTCTTACTTCCACTTGGAGACTAAGAGCCTCTTACTCATCACTTAGTCGAACTCAGCAAGGCAAGTGTCACGGAGGAAGATTTTGGAAGCTTCCACAGTCTTGACACCTCTCACAAGAGACCCTGACATTTGTCATTTCCCGCTCAACGCACCCTGGTAATGCTTCCACCTGCGTTGCAATGCAACTAGCTAGGGTAACTTCTGCATTTCAACGCAGGCAGCTAGTGGAGCTTCTGAATTGATCCTGAATTGACTTGTTTTTGAGCAGTTTCTGGTGGAGAACTTCTGTGAATTGCTGTGGTTTGTTAGCCTTGTTCCTCTAGGGATAGGAACAACATGTTTAGGGACTTTGGATCCCTTGGATTATGGACATTTCATGCTTATAGCTGTAAGGCACAAAAATGTCTATAACAGTTGCCCCCTAAAGTATGAGGCCGTTTATCGGGTGAAATGCTTTATTAGGAGGATCTGAAGTTCTTTCATTGCTGGGAGGAGACCTGTAATACAATACAGTACAATACATTATTTTCATACTTTTTTCATGATCTAGCCGAGGTGGGAATTCCCATGCTCAGCTTTATAAATTCATTTTCATGTACATATAACAGACAATCGTCTGATGATAGACTGATGATTCTGAAAGAGCCATCATCCTTTTGGTAGGATGATTATCTGTGTTGCAAAGTTGTACATTTCCATGTCTTTATTTTCTGAATATATATCGCAGCCCGGATGGATGAAACTAGATCCGGGGTCTTCAATCTCGTCCGATCTTCACTCTAAGTACAAGTCGATCCATGTGAGAATTGCTCTGAAGTCGAACATGGAAAGACATCACTTGATTACTAGTCAATGATGTAAACTGTTAACAAGCGCGAGAGGAATCACCGATAATGATGATGACCCTCAAGGTACTGCAGTACAATTCACGTGGTGTGAATAGAGGACTTGGCGTCGAACACCACACAAAATCTTTCGGTCGAAGGTCATTCATGTATACCTGTCGCCGGAAGTGAGAAACTTGCCATTGAGGCATGCAAGCTTCAAAGTACTGAAGGGGGTGTTCCTAGATCAACTTCTTGGATAATGAGCTGATATCGGCAAGAAGTGATCCGTCAAAGGAGGGCCTTAATGAATCCCACATCAATGACACGGAACGGAGCTAATGATTTTGATGGAGGTGAAAACGATCTGATGACATATGATTCAGGGTGGCGGTCATGAAAGAGTATAATGTATGGTAGTGGATGGGACACAGGTGACTTCTCTGAACGACTTCTCTTGAACATATGGCGACATTGATGCGATGGATTGGTAGCATTACCCCAAGTATGGATGGTATGGCGAGACCATGGTGATGTGACCGGTGAATGAAACAACCCAACCCGATTGTGGTACGGAGGAAAAGTGTCATGTTCAAGAGCGACTTGCTACGATCAAAGTTTTCTTGAGTTTCCCCCAATTTTTCCCCAGTCATTGCTGACCAGTACCTCTTTATTTTTGTCAAGCTTGAGGAGGATAAAATATGCTTGTTCTATAACTTGCCCTTCGGGCAAGCCCATCGCTATGTTTTAACGAGCCTAGCGATAGGGAAACTCGTTCTCGTCTAAAGAAAAGTTTTTCGCTATTTAATGCATTTAACGAGTCTAACGACAAGGATAACTTGGTCCTTTTCATTTTTAGAGAGTCTAAAAAGGTACATAAAGTTAACTCCAAAAGTCCTTTTTCGTCATCTAATCCCTTAAGTCTGAAAAATTATAAAACAATACAGAAGGGATGGATTTTCGATATCTTTAACGAGCTGAATAAAACAAGCGCTCGATCTTTTTGTGCAATAATCCCTCAGGTCCAAAAAGATTAAAATCTAGAGGAGGGATAGCTCTTCTGGTCACTTTAACGAGCTAGAAGGCCAAAACTCGGCAATCTTCTCATATTTTACGAGTCAGATGAAAAGATCTTAAAGAAGACTCGTCTTTTGAGGAACGAGTGATAAAAGCGTAGCAGCTAATTCCAGGGAAGGATTGGAATCTCCAAATCATGGCAGTGTCACAAGGATGGCTAGTGAAATCACTCTTCGCAGCTGTTCCTCAAAATGGGTAAACAATCATATGGAGGTGAATGATCGGCCAATGGAAAAGTGGAGGTGGTGGGCAAACACGACCAAGGCTTTAATGGCTGATGTCGCTACATTCACGGTGGTTATTTACCGAAATATTTCATTTTTTAGCGTGCTTAAATGCGGGTGGAAACATTTGCTTGGTCTTATGTTTATTTTTTAACGAGCATGAACTATGCGCTAAAACTGCTCGGATCTTGCGTTTATTTTTTAACGAGCATGAACTGTATGCTAAAACTGCTCGATTAATCCAGTCATATGATAAGAATGTCTCATTAAGATTCTATTTTTTATGGAGCTTCATCTTACAAAGCTTTGCTCCGGATCCTTTCGTTATGCAAGTTCGGAAACGACTAATCCTACGAGTTTAAAGGGTTAGACCTACAGGTTTAAAGGAAGGACCTAAAAATTTAAAAAATAAATAGTCACCCCTTGCTTGCACTCCAAAAGGTTTGCATTCCCCCAGGTATAAAATATGATTTCAAGGTTACCCCTCAATTTGCAGACAAAACATTCGTTCTATCGGGAGAGGCCTACCTCTTTCAGGCTACCCAAAGATTGTTCTGTTATTTTTTCAACAAAACACTTCTTCGGCGGTGTCTACCGAGATAGACAAAGGTGAGGCGCCAAACACGTAGCTTTGACAAGAGAATCGTATTCTAGAATAACCCCTCTTCCAACCATGGACGGAGTACAGACTAGTCATATTCTCCCGCGGAAACCTACCCTATACCCAAAGTTTTCCTGCCGAAGCAGACCAGGACGCATGCCCCCTGGGTTCCAGTCATATCCTTCCAAATCACTCGTGCTCATCGGGAGGACGGACCGTGGGTTGAGACATTTCTTGCGTGAAGAGACCATTTAGGGATGGTATATGACTATTTTCGATGCGTGATCCGGGAAATGAAAGTTGGTCCACGAGCTTGACCACTCTTCCTTCATGCGGAAAACACATTACTCTAAAGAGTGAGGAGACGATGGCTCCCATGCAATAAATATAGTCTCGTCCAAGGAGTAGGTTATAATCCAAGGGTCCTTGAACGACCATCACGTTCATTTGAACGGTCTTCCCATTCAATGTTATTTGCACATTGGGAAGAATCCCCAAAGGTCGACTGGTTCCTTTATCGAAGCCTGTCAGATTTCTTATTTCAGGCAAAAGCGCTGGCGAACCAAGCGCTTTCCAAGCAATAGAGGAAAGGATACTCACAGATGCCCCCTCATCAATGATGGTGCCAGCCATTACCATTCTGTATATTTGAACGATAATTCTGAATGGTATGCTTGCTGGCAACCGGGGTCTGCCTAGTTGGTTCCAATCGAAGGATACAACTAGGTTGCTTGGTGGTGGGACCGAATAGACGGCCGGATATCGCTCTGACGAAATTCCTTCCTGTGATAAAGGAATGGGCAAATTTCCCCCTTGTTCGTCGGAATCTGTGTTGATGAAGAGAATTTGGACGGTGGTGTCTTTACTCTCCTCTGTGATGGTATCATTCGAAGATAGAGCCTCTGAAGGCAAAACCGGGTCAACTGCCGCTTCAACCTTTTGAATTTCGTCAGGTATGGATTCAGACGGTTCATCCTCAATGATAGGTGCTTCGGCTGACCAGCTGGGCGGGCCAACCGGGTTCTCAACTGGTGAAGGACTTGGCAGGAGTTTTTGATATCCAGGAGGAAGTTGTGCTGGTAAAACTGGGCGATCTTCCAAAACTCTTTTAGCCTTGTCTAAGAAGGGACAACGGTGGATGGCATGGTCGCCTTCACACAGTTTGCAGGGAAATCTAGCTCTCCCTCTCTGTCCTGTGGCTTCACTTTCACTAGTTGACGGTGTGCTGTCAACATGGCTATCAGAGGTTGACGCTACCGAATTGTGCAATCGGGGAGACCAGTCCCTTAGTATCCGAGGGATGCAAGGACAATCTCTGTGAAAGTGGTCTCCCTTGCATATGACACATGGCGATTTAGGCCTGGTTAGTGTAGTGTGTGGATTTTCATTAGACGCCATTCGCTTGCCCCCGGTCGCTTTTGGCTCCTTCTTCTTCTTCTCTTTCTTCTTCTTTTCCTTCTTCTCCTTAGGAGCTTGGCTTTTGGCTTTGCCAGCTCCATCAAGCGAAGAGGAAGGAGGAGAGGAAGAGTTAGAGGAAGTGGAAGGCTGGTGGGCAGCTCTGGACTGGTCTAACTGCTGATTCGATTGTTCAGGAATAGTGGTGTTTTGAACAACATTAGTTGAGAAGAGCCAGACAGGCAAGCCGATTGTCAGTCCTGGAAGTGACAATGTGGCCATATGGGGCGCTCCAACATCTCCCCAAGAGGAGAAAGGACTAGGACTTCCACCAAGGGGAATTCCTTGGTTGGAGGGCTCCATTTTCTCAAGTGAAAGATCAACGCGGGAATAAGGGTGATTTATTATTCCGTTAAAATAAATTTTAATGACGCTTTAGACACAACTTGCTTTTTCAATTTTAAAGAGTTGAGAAAAAGCTAAAGATGACTCTAGTCTCCTTCGATGTTTTAACGAGCCCGAAGTGACAAATGCTCGGATGGACTTTTTCCGTTATAGAGTCTGAAAAAGGCCAAAAGGAACTGCTCTGGAGATCTAGGTAGAGGGTGTGCCAAACTTTTCGCAAAACCGCAAAATACTTTTTAAGGTACGGGTGGTCAATCTTCCTGAATGTTGTGTTCAGTGCATTGCAATCAGTAGGGCAGCCGACACGGCTTCCTAAGGATAAAGGTTTTATGCCTATAGGGGTCTCCCAATATATACTCGACAATACGTGGGAGCACAATCCGTATTGGCGCTATCGTCCCTCAGGAGGAATCACCCACCATCAGCGAGATCGACAGTCACCAGGCTTTACGACGCCGGAACACGTCTCTAGCCTAGACCTCTATGTTGTGCGTTATGTTACAAAGCGTTATTAAGTTCATTCAGTTTATTTTATGTTGATCTTTCTTAGAAGTTTGCCTTTTGAGGTTCACCACAAGATGTATAGATAACTTCCTAAATGCAATCTAAAAGATGATAAGCAAATTTTATCTCTTTTTCAACAATGAAAATCCTAGCTACAAAGGGAAAAGAAAGACACCATCTTTTCTTGGAGAGCAATCAGCACACTCTAAATGCACTTTCCCTAAATCAATCATGCAAACTATCAAGATGTAAATGCACAATGCAAGTGTTTGTTTTCCACTTTCTTAATATTGATGCCTAAAAAGAAAGCTTTTTGCACAACTTTGAATTTGCTTTTAAATGACAAATACAAACAAGTTTACTTTTTCGAAATCAGAAAGGGTAGAAGAGATTACAACACTTAACGATTTTCGAAATGAAGACTTGTTTTGACACTCAAAAGAGACAAACTCAAACCAAAAGCAAAAATGAATGTATAACCAACTGTAAACAGCCAATGAACTCTCTCCTAAGATCGTCATCAACAGATCTGAATCAAGGGCTACAGGATGACTATTTCACTCTTGCAAAGGGAAACTGTAAATGATGCCACAAACACATAAAAACACTCACAGTCTTTTGTACAAAAGGAGGCGGAATTCAAGCAGAGAAAAGGGGTTATCAGACATGTACCTATGCTGGTTACAGGCTGCAAAAATCAGAGATCAAAACAAGGCAAAACAGAGCAGAGAACCCCAGCTGCACAAGGCCTAACTAGATCAGCGCACCTGTATAACAGGGAAACTGAATTTCAACGCAGGTAGCCTTCACGGGAACTGCGTTGAAATGCAGAGTCTCTTCACAGAGCCTGCGCTGAAGGAGAAAAGAGAGTTCCTCACTGGGTTCTGGGTCACGGTTTGCTATTTAATCTACAGTTTTAGGCCAAATCAAAGCAACAAGCAAGGTACAATCAAAGGGATGCTTTGAAGGAGGACTAAGATCTGTCACAAAGGATCATCAAATCATTTGTGAGTCCATTGTTCAGATCATAGACAAATCTAGTGATTGGATCAAAGCAGCAGCTGTCTACTTTGCATCTGATAATATCAGATGCAGTTCAATTGTTGCTGTTGAGTCTATGAAACAAACAATGATAGAAACACAAATAAAATGACTAAACAGTATTCCCCAGCGGAGTCACCAATTTGTTGTGGGGAAAAATGCCTATGCAGGACGATCCTATACACCTAAGGTGTGACAGTGCCTTAGCAACAAACAGAAACAGCTATTCTAGTATTCTTCCTTTATGAATTAAGAATGAAGAGAGATGGATGGACTAACCGGTGTCTTTCGTTTGTCCCTCGATCCGGTTTCTCTTCTCTTTGAGAGTTCCCAGCTACTTGCCTTCTCGCTCGCCCAGCTTCAACAGGTTCCTGCAAGATCACAAGAAGGGAACACTACACAAAGACATAGATTCATATTCATAACTAGTTCAGGATTAGAAATAAACCAAATACACTAATGCAATCATACATCAAAGACACATCAGCATATAGGAGAAACCAAGATAGCTTTATTGATGAATAACAAGGTTCAGGAGGAGATACAACCAAGAGAGTTCCAATCCAGCATCTCCTTCCCAGCAAATGAAATTCCTATCTTCACCTCCCTCCAAAGCATTAAGCACCCAATGATTCCAATCTCAAACCAACAGCAATTCTTTGCAATAACAAAATTCTAGCCTCTAGATCTCATGGAGGAGAGATCCATATATAGATGTTTGGAGTGAGGATGAGTCAGCTTGTGATCTGACTAATGTCCTCTCTCTCTGTCAGTTCTTACTTCCACTTGAAAACTAAGAGCCTCTTACTCATCACTTAGTCGAACTCAGCAAGGCAAGTGTCATGGAGGAAGATTCTGGAAGCTTCCACAGTCTTGACACCTCTCACAAGAGACCCTGACATTTGTCATTTCCTACTCAACGCACCCTGGTAGTGATTCCACCTGCGTTGCAATGAAACTAGCCAGTGTAACTTCTGCATTTCAACGCAGGTAGCTAGTGGAGCTTCTGAATTGATCCTGAATTGACTTGTTTTTGAGCAGTTTCTGGTGGAGAACTTCTGTGAATTGCTATGGTTTGTTAGACTTGTTCCTCTAGGGGTAGGAACAACATGTTTAGGGACTTTGGATCCCTTGGATTATGGACATTTCATGCTTATAGCTGTAAGGCACAAAAATGTCTATAACACTCCCAGCTACACCTGAAGAAGCAGTTATATTGCTTCATGCTTTGGCAGGAATTTCTTCTCCCCGAAACTCTCAAAATTAGAGGTTTTATTAAGCATCGCCCTGTAGTAGTCTTTATTGATAGTGGCAGTATGCATAACTTTATCTATCAAAGAGTTGTTGAAGCAATGCATTGTTTTGTCAGAGTAGTCTCTAATTTCCAAGTCGATATTGTTGATGGGGGGCGGGGGGGGTAATGAAATGTGAAGGCTGCTGTGAAAATGTCAAACTTCAAATGGGGGATTATCACCTAAAGACCCACATGTTTACCATCAACATGGGTGGGTGTGACATTGTCTTGGGTGTTGAATGGCTCTACACGCTCAGCCCAGTCACAATGGATTTACAGGAGTTATATATGAGCTTTAAGTAGAATAACCACACACATACCATCTGTGGACTCCAGGAAGGTACTCCTTCTCTCATTAGCTTGCATAGGATGGAAAAATTGTTAAAAAAGGGCCACCATGGAGTTATAGCCCAATTTAATGCCATCCAGGCCTTCGAACCCACTTCTCTTCATATTCATCCTGAGATGCAACAGGTCTTAAACAACCATCTGCAGGTCTTTGACAAGCCTCGTGAGCTTTCACCCTTAAGAGCGGAACATGATCATAGCATTACTTTGGTCCTAGGGGCACAACCACCAAATGTGCACCCATATAGATATCCTTTCTCCCAAAAGAATGAAATTGGAAAAATCATCAAGGAACTCCTGGAAGCCAGTGTCATTCATCCTAGCATTAGTCCTTATTCATCGTCTGTGGTCATAGTGCTCAAGAAAGATGGGGAATGGCGTATGTGTCCAGACTTCAGGGCCCTCAACAAGCTGACGGTCAAAGATAAATTTCCCATCTTGGTTGTTGATGATTTGCTAGATGAACTAAATGGGGCTCAATTCTTTACTAAGCTCGACCTTTGCTTAGGCTATCACCAAATTCGCATGAAAGAAGTAGATATTCCAAAGACTGCTTTCTGAACTCATGAAGGCCATTACGAATTCCTGGTCATGCCGTTTGGTCTCTGTAATTCCCCATCCACTTTTTAGAGCTTCATGAATCACCTGCTCAAACCATATCTCATAATGCTTGTTCTTTTTTTCTTTGATGACATCCTCATCTACAGCCTCACGTGGGAAAAACATCCTCAGCACGTAGATCTTCTCTTGCAACTACTCTGGAAGCATAAATTGTTTGTCAAATTGTCCAAGTGCTATTCTGGCATGGAAGAAGTTGAGTATTTGGGCCAGATTGTGGGGCGTGAAGGTGTTAGGGTGGATCCCAAAAAGATCGAGGCAATGCAAGATTGGCCTCAGCCAAAGACCTTGAAGAGTTTGAGAGGATTTTTGGGTCTCACAGGCTACTATCGCAAATTTTTCTGCAATTATGGTCGCATTGCTGGACCCCTCACTCACCTTCTCAAGAAAAATTCATTCCTTTGGAATGATGAAGCACAACAGGCATTTATAGCTCTCAAACATGCCATGTGTTCCACTCCCGTATTGGCACTACCTGACTTCGCCAAATATTTTGTGATTGAATGTGATGCTTCAGGTACTGGTATTGGGGCTATCTTACTACAGGAAGGTCGACCTTCACTAGCTAACAACTAAGTGGTACAAATCAAGGACAATCTACCTATAAGGAGGAGATGATGGCCATCTTACATGTAGTGGATACCTAGCGACCATACTTATTGGGGAGGCATTTCCAAATCCGCACAGACCATCAAAGCCTTAAATATTTTTTAGAGCAATGCCTATCCTCGCCACAAAAAAAATAAATGGCTAGCCAAAATGTTGGGATATGATTATGAGATAATTTACAAGAAAAGGCACAAAAATGTCGTAGCGAATGCTTTATCACGCCAATTTGAGGAGGAAAGCACCCTACTAGCAATCTCTCTTCCCATTCCATAGTGGATTGAAGAGGCTTGCAAGGAATGGTTTTCACATCCTTTTCTCTCCCAACTCATTACTAAATTGCAGGCGGATCCAAATTCCACAACGGGATACTCTTGGCAGGATGAGATTCTTTGCTACAAGGACAAAGTAGTGATATCACCAACATCCACCCTCAAAAGTCTCATTTTGGTAGAGTTGCACTCATCTCCCACTGCAGGGCATTCAGGCTTTCAGAAGATTTATGCTTGCACTCGATGTTCATTCTTTTGAACAGGCATGAAAAAGGACATTCTTACTTTTGTAGCTGAGTGTGATGTGCGTCAACACCACAAAGGAGAAACAATCAAATCCCCAGGCATATTACAGCCATTACCCATCCCTACCTCAATCGAGATGGAGGTTTCTATGGATTTCATTACTGGTCTTCCGAGGTCAAGCAACAAGTCAGTCATCATGGTCTTCTGAAGTCAGCAACAAGTCAGTCATCATGGTCTTCCGAAGTCAGGCAACAAGTCAGTCATCATGGTGGTTGTGGACAGACTTTCTAAGTATGCTCATTTTTGTGCCCTACCCCACCCTTTTACACCAGCTTTGGTGGCTCAATCTTTCATGGACCAGATCTTAAAATTTCATGGCATGCCCACTTCCATTGTGTCTGATCGTGACCCGATCTTCACCAGTAACTTTTGGTAGGAACTCTTCAGGCTGCAAGGTACCCAACTACAACTTAGTAGTTTTTATCATCCCCAAACTGATGGTCAAACTGAAGCAGTGAACAAATGTCAAGAGACCTACCTCGGGTGTTTCACTTCAGAAAAGCAACATCTATGGGTACAGTGGTTACCTATAGCCGAATGGTGGTATATTAATAACTATCATGCCACCACAAAAATGACTCCATATTAAGCCATTTATGGTCAACTCCCTCCTTCACCCACTTCTTATATCCAGGGATGCTCGAAGGTACAAGTAGTGGATCAACGCCTACAGAACCGTGCAACCATGTTGGCCCACCTCAAAGAGAATCTCCATCGAGCTCAAAATTGGATGAAGCAATAGGCAAACCAACATCGTTCAAAGTGCAAATTTCAAGAAGGGGATTAGGTATTCTTGAGGCTACAACCATATAAGCAAACATCACTCAAAGACAAGGATTTTCAGAAATTATCTCTAAAATTCTACAGGTCGTATCAAATACTTCAACGCATTGGAAAAGTAGCCTACAAGCTAGCCTTGCCACCCACTGCAAAAATCCATCCTGTCTTCCATGTCTCATGCCTCAAGAAAGTGGTTGCAAACCATTGCAGAATTCAAACCAGTCTACCAGAACTGGATGAAGAAGGTTTAATCTAGCTCCAACCTGAACAGGTTCTTGACATGTGAGAATGGCACCTCCGCGGCCGCACGATCAAGTAAGTCCTCGTCAAGTGGAAAGACACCTCTCCAGCAGATGTGACCTGGGAACTAGCCACTATTCTTCTGCAGTTTTTGCAGCTTCACCCTTGAGGACAAGGCTATTTTATGGGGGAGGGCATGTTAGGGTCCAAGCCTAACCCCCCTTATTTATGTAATAGGGTCGAGTCATAGTTATAGTTAGTTAAAGAGTCAATAAAGCCCATATTAATAATTGTCAGTGGTTGACCCGAATTTAAAGAAGGGACCATAGTTTGTTGCAAATGGGCCATGGTATTAGATAGATGGTATTAATAAGAACCATGGTATTGACCCATGGTATTGCATGTATGAATCCTATATAAAGGATAGAGACTCCCCGTGAGGAGCGCCATGTCTTATTTTGTAATTGAGCCCAACTCTATTGGAGGTTTCCCCCTCGAAGAGGCAAGTGGACATTGCTTTCCTTTCTGAATAATAAAATACATGTTATTTCTTATTTTCTGTGTTCTGCGTATATTTCTTCACATATTTGGTGTCCTGGTATCTTCTCGCAGGTCAAGAGCATAACATAATTTCCGTATATGTTCAATGAAATGTTTTGTGTAAAATAAAAGGTCTCTACACGAGAATTAAGTCATATGTGGTCTCTCTTTTTGTTCACATATATCAAAACTTCCAAAAAAATTATTTCTCTATTTCCACAAGTTTTTTTTTCAGGTTGTGTGCTTTTATTGATTGGCTTTCTTGTACATAGTTTTTTTACTTCCTCATCTTTATAGAGTTGGATTTTAGTTATATATAATTTCAAATTTATGATCTAATGAATTAAAAAAACGTACATCTTATTTATGTTTTCTAATTTTTTGTTTCCTCTTATAATAAATATCAACTTGCAAAAAATTACAAATTTAACTATGGTGTAAGGAAACTGTTATTCTTCTAATCCTAAGTGTTATAACTATAGTTCCAAATAATTTTTTGGCTCTTTGTACCCAGCCATAAATCGAAACATGCATGCACGGTTTTTGTAGCCACTTGTTATTGCATTGCAAGCTGTTTCGATTCTTATTTATCATAACACATTCTAATAGTTTTGAATATTTGGCCTATGATAATGAATCTTTAGTGAATGTTGAAGGATATATGTACTATTTGGAGTCAATCATCCAATATTTGTAGCACAATGTCATTGCTATCAATAATAAATATATTAGTTATTTTGACTTTGATCTCTTATGATAATTTTTTCATTGATCTATATAATTTTACTTGGAGATTATCAAAGATTCTACTCCCTCACTAGCATAGTGTTTTTCCTAACAATATTATCTTACGAATTTTGTGTATTTATTATTTAATGTATGCAATTTACTAATCTAGATATATTGTTAAAAAGATATTGAGAAATTTTTAAAATAATCTCTGAATTATTAGTGACATGAATGCTTATTTTCGATCTCTCATGTCAGTTTAGGCTCTATGATTTGACTGTAACAATATCCAATCAATATCATTGATATAAATATCACTAAACTTCTATATTTGGACTCACCTACTTCCAAAATATTGAAACCTCTTGAATCATTAAGCCAAGTTCTTTTATCTATTTATTCATTAAGCATAGTAGAACCATGTCCAACTTTAATTCGGTTTCATTAGCCCCGAATTCGAGAGAGAAACTGTTATTTCCATGAATAAAAGAATGAAAAAACGTATGTCAGATGAGCATTTAGTTTAGGCTCTATGATTTGACTATAACAATATCCAATTAGTATCATTGATACAAATATCACTAAACTTCTATCTTTGGACTAACCTACTTTCAAAATATTGAAACCTATCAAATCGTTGAGCCATGTGCTTTTATCTCCTTATTATTTAAGCATAGTAGAAGTATGTCTAGTGTTAATTTGGTTTCATTTAGCTCTAAATTCAAGGGAGAAAGTGTTATTTCAATGAATAAAAGAATGAACAAACATATGTCAGATGAGCATTTTGCAACAAAGTTACATAATGTAACAAAAAATGTGTCTACAATTTCTCTTCCACCACCTATTCTTCCTGTTGCAATATTATCATTGAATCAATGAACTTAGCTCAATGACAATTGAAAACATGTGCCACACACTTCAAATAGTGGAGTGAATGAGCGAACATAAAAGCATAAATTTATGAATAAATAGGTATGGATTTTTTAGGCACTTCTTACCTATTATTTAATATTCTTGGGAAGTTTTGTCAAATGCACTTTGATTACAGTGATATGACATTTGATGTGCTCAGCATGCTAGTATTATCCACCCATATAGTCATGGAACAATTAATAATTCAATCATTCTTGACGCTGAAACTAGTCTCGATGCATTACGTATTTTAATATTTTAATGTTAATATCATAATTAATCTCACCATATTTAATTTTTCCCATAATGTTTTTGTTTTCAATCTCAGTATTTCTCTTATCATGTGCTTTTGCAAATAATCCATTTTGTTGGCTTTCTTATGGGTTGCATATTATATTGTTCGTCTACTTGAAGAATATTACAAGTTGTCACACTCAGTCACTGAATCTAGAAACTACAAAAACAGGGATGATGTGTAACTCATTTCTAGGTAAACCAACAAGTCATAAATAGCATGCTTTACTCTTGTCCTTTTTGAAATTTTATTCTTTACATTCATACAAAGGTCTTTATTTTAGAAGATAAATTATGATATATTAATTTTTTCACTAGGTGGCTACAAGGTATCCCTATGGGCTTGGGCTCAATATTCAAATCTTTATGTGTGTCTAATTTCCTACACAATTATAGAAGCTATCAGTATGATGTAAGCATCAATTCTAGCCTACGAGCATCATGCATATGCTTAAACAGTTTTAGGGTATGTTTTGGTTAGGCTAAGGATTATTTTGATATATAGTGAAGTCTAACTATTGTTGTTGTAATAGAAAATTAAAAAAGAAAACACGCTTTCATGAACAAGGGAAATATGTTATTTATCATCTATCAAGCAATCTATACATGTTTATGTTTGATGTGTTAAATCCTATATTGTCTCAGCTGCCAACCTTGTAGGAAATTTCATGGGTTTTGAACATTGTAACCACCATGTCTTTTGGATACTTTTCTATTGGGATCGCTCTTAGCATAACACAATTTGCAAGTTTTCCTTCCTTTTCATATCTCTTTGTATTTTCTCATCCAATTTAACTACAACTGTAACAACCCTGGTGAAAATTCCATGTAATAAAACTAAATAAAGGAAAAATAATAACCACGTATGATGGGACACTTATTCCAAGTTGAATGTTGGGCATAATGCTAGTGATGGGGATCACTTGTGATTGGTTATGGCTAAGGAAATTGGAAAAGACAATGGCTATGTCTTTGGAAAGGAAAAATGGCATTTTTGGCACAATTATTTATGAAAATAATGGAAATTAGGAGAAAAGGGAGTTGAAAGGTCACATGTTTCATGTGAGGAGGAAAATGATGGAAAATAATGGAAAATGAAGAAAATAGAGGCCTCATTCATAAAAAGGCTTATGAGGATCAGTTTGTAACATTTTTTCAATCCAATGTTGGGGCTCTCTTCTATTCTCTCTCTCTCTCATACTCTTAAAGACTTAGAGTTTTCTTGGAGCACTCTTGGTGGGTGTGGCACACTTGTATTCATGGAGTAAGAAGGAAAAGGAAGAGGAGGAAAGTGCAAGAAGGTATTGACATTAGCAACTACATCATATTTTCTTGCAAGTACCGAGTTCTATGTATCTTTCCTTAACTAGTTATTTCTTGCATGGCACATGCATGCAACTTATTGGTTGTGATCTGTCATTGGCATGGAGGACTGCCTAGATTGACAATGGATTCCCTAGCCTTTCCATTTACTAGATAGCCATGGTGATTGTGGGTTTACTTTCATTGTTTTTTCTAGTTGGTTCACATGGTTCCTTAGTTGGGGTTGAGTAATTAGTTCCTGGAAGCCCTGGTTGGACAAACGCTCTAGAAGCCCTGTAACGAATTGGGTTGAGTTACTAGTACTCGAAGCCTTGGATGGGAAATTCTCTTGAAGCCCTTGATCGATTGAGTTACTAGTCCTCCAAGCCTTGGTTGGACAAACACTGTGGAAGCTTGGCGAAAAATGTGGGTTGAATTACTAGTCCTGGAAGCGTTGGTTGGAACAAATGCTCTGGAATCCCTCAAACGCTTGGATGGAGAACAACATGATGATGGTTTTGTGATTTCTGATCGTGAGGTGGAATCATTGTTTGATGAGTTGAGGTAGTGTTATGAAACCAGCTCAATAAAAGATAGAAAATATAGATCAACGCCTTAGAATTTAGCCTCTTCGAGGGGGCAACCTCCTTTACATTACATAAATGAACAATTCTTGGATGATACAAATGACAAAACCTCCTTTCTATATGTAGGAGTCTAAGGAGTCACAATATAACCCAGCTGACCTAACAATAATAATATAAAGCCACAAAAATAACAATAAAGGGATTCTATGGGGCACAGTAATAAAAATATCGGGATAATAGGGGCACAACAATATTAATAAGGGGTGCAACTACAATATTAATGGGGTAATCACTAGTATTATAGGGACCCAACATGCCCCTCTCCTGCAAAAAAGTGTTGTCCTAAACGCTTGAGTAGTTCTAGATGCTTCTGTATAAAATTATCATCCTCCCATGTGGAATCTTCAGCGGATAAGTTCTTCCACTTGATAAGATACTCCGAAATTGATCGATTTCGTAGCCGTCGAGTTCTTGTTTCTGTGACTGCTTCCGGTTACAATATAATTTCTCCTTCCTCGTCAAGTTCTGGCAATATTGTTTGAACTAGGATCTTGTCGCCTATAACCTTCTTTAAACATGAAACATGGAAAATTGGGTGCAATCGAGAAGCTGCAGGAAGCTCCAATTTGTATGCCATAGTACCAATATTTTGTAACACCTTGTACGGACCATAATACTTTGGTGATAATTTATTATCCTTCTTAGCTTGCTTGAGGGACATTTTCTTATATAGTTGTAGCCGTAGGAATACCCAATCACTTACATCAAAACTCATTTTGCTGTGATGTTGATCTGCCTCTTGTTTCATTTTGTTCTGTGCCAACACGAGGTTATCCTTTAAGAGTTGGAGGACTTGTTGTTGATGTTTGATGTGATGTTCCACTGCTTGAACCTTAGAATTTTCTCTTAAATATGATGTGATCGATGGTGGCTGATATCCATAAATTGCCATAAATGGGGTCAATTTTGTTGCTGTATGGAAGGAAGTGTTATACCACCATTCAGCTAGAGGCAACCATTTGACCCATAGTGTCTGTTTATCAGATACAAAGCAACAAAGATATCCTTCCACAAATTTGTTTACTATCTCAGTTTTCCCATCAGATTGAGGATGATAAGATGAGCTATGAGCTAACTGAGTACCAAGACAAGAAAATAATTTTGTCCAAAAATTTCCAGTGAAAATGGGATCTCTATCACTTACAATAATCTTTGGGTTTCCATGTAGCTTTTGAATTGTTTCCATAAATGTAGTAGATATTGTACTAGCTTTAAATGGATGTGATAATGCACAAAAGTGTGCATACTTGGTACGTTTATCAACTACCACCATGATGACACTCTTTCCCTCAGACTTGGGTAAACCTATGATAAAATCCATTGAAACCTCCTCCCAACGTTGGCTTGGAATGGATAAAGGTTGTAATAGACCCGGGGTCTTAATTGTTTCAACTTTATTTTGTTGGAAAACCAAACATTCCGCCACAAACTTTTGAATATCCAATTTAAGGCCATCCCAAAAAAATTCCTTCTTAACCCTGTGGTAAGTTCTTAAAAATCCTGAGTGCCCTCCTAAGGGAGAAGTGTGCAATTCCATAAGAATCTTTTGTTTTAGTTGGGAATTCTTACAGAGGTATAAGCGATCTTTGTACCATAAAGAATCATTTTGCCAACTAAATGTATCAAACATACTGGAATATTGTTGTAACTTTCGAATAAGTGCCCACACTTCTTCGTCATTCTTCCATTCCTCCCTTGCTTCATTTATCCAATCTGGTTGGGTAATAGAAATGGCGCACAACAATGCTTCCACATCCTCATCCTTTCTTGAGAGTGCATCTGCCACCACATTTTGCTTCCATTTTTTGTAGATGATTTCAAAGTCATAACCCAACATCTTTGTGACCCACTTTTGTTGCTCTTCAGAGGATAATCTTTGTTCTAAAAAGTATTTAAGGCTATCATGATCCTTTTTTACCTTGAAGTGTCTTCCCATTAGGTAGGGTCGCCATTTCTTAAGTGCATGGAGTATTGCCAACATTTCCTTCTCATAAATAGCTTTGCTTAAAAACTTTCCCTTGATTGGACGACTTTCAAAAGCAATGGGTCTTTCATCTTGCATTAGAACAGCACCAATTCCATTTCCTGAAGCATCACATTCCACAATAAAGGTTTTTGTGAAGTCCGGTGTAGCTAAGACCGGTGCTTGGCACATTGCCTCTTTAAGATGTTTAAAGGCCTTTGTTGCTTTCGGAGTCCATGAAAATGAATCTTTCTTCAATAATGTTGTTAGAGGTGCTGCTATTCTCCCATAATTCTTAATGAACTTGTGATAATATCCTGTCAACCTAAGAAATACTTGCAGATGCTTTATGGATGTGGGGATTTTCCATTCCTTAATGGCTTTAATTTTGCTAGGGTCTACCTTAACTCCTTCATGAGATACAATATGACCCAAATATTCCACCTCTTGTACTCCAAAGAAACATTTGGATCTTTTTGCATATAATTGTTTCTCCTCCAATAGTTGTAGCACCCTGTCAACATGTTCAACCTGATCCCTCCAAAACTTACTGTAGATTAGTATATCATCAAAAAATACTAACACAAATTTTCTAAGGAATGGTTTGAAAATGGAATTCATCAAACCTTGAAATGTTGAAGGTGCATTGGTAAGGCCAAAAGGCATGACACAAAATTCATAATAACCCTCATGAGTTCTAAATGCTGTTTTCGGAATGTCTTCAATCTTCATTCTGATTTGATGATATCCTAAATGAAGATCCAACTTGGTGAAGTAAATTGATCCATGCAATTCATCCATTAATTCATCAATAACAGGAATGGGAAACTTATCTTTAATAGTGAGCTTGTTGAGCTCCCTATAATCCGGACACATGCGCCATGATCCATCCTTCTTGTGCACTAATACTACTGGAGTAGAGAAAGAACTTTGACTTGGTTGAATTATACCAGCCTCTAGCATTTCTGCAACCATACGTTCAATTTCACTCTTTTCGGCATAGGGATATCTGTACGGCCTGATGTTTGGAGGAACATTTCCAGGAATTAGATGAATAGCATGATCATGATCACGAATAGGTGGGAGACCTTTGGGAGTCTCAAATACCTTGGAATGATTGTTCAATACTTTTTGGAGATATGGAGAAATAGATGATTTCAATGTGGAAACATCTAGCGAACATAATTTTTCAATTACACCCCTTTGTTCCTTTTTTAGAAGCTTTGTCATACCGTTAGAGCTGATTATCTTTCCTGCCTTCCTTGCAATACCCCTTAATTCAACTTCCTTTCCTTCCACAGAAAATTTCATGAAAAGTTCTTGAAAATTAAAAGCTATTGTACCCAAGGATTGTAGCCATTGGACTCCTAGTACAACATCAGCACCTCCCATTGGAATGGAAAGCATTGCGCTAGTCAATACATATTCTCCCATCAATAGCTTCATATTATGGCACTTTCCAGAGCAATTTATTGTTCCTCCATTTGCAACCATCGCTTGACACTCTGGTGCTGGATATAAGAAGCAATTCAATTCTTTTGCTACCTTACAATCAATAAAATTGTGGGTACTTCCTGAATCAATCAACACTATTAACTTTTTCTTCTTGATTTGTCCTTCTATCTTGATGGTTTGAGGAGTGGTAATTCTAGCCAATGCATTACAAGATATGGTTGGATTCATTTCTTCTTTATCTAGGCTTTTTTCTTGGAGTATATCCTCTTCTTTTGACCTTTCTTGCTCCTTTTCTTCTTCCTCTTCGCAATCTATGTAGAATAATTTCTTCTCAGCACACTTATGACCTTTAGTGTATTTGCTATCACAACTATAACAAAGCCCTTTTGCTCTTTTTTCTTCCAATTGTTGTGGTGTCAACCTTATAGGTTGTGGAAGACTAGGGGCAACAACACTTCCATCTTTATAGTGTGAGTGGTATGCTTCCTGGTTGCCATAATTTTTCTTTCCATTTTTCTTGCTAACCTGAATGCCTTCTCTAATGAATCAGGTTCCCAAAGGCGAACATCATGTTGGATATTATCCTTTAAAGACCCTATGAACACATCAATCCTATGTTCCTCTAGAATATATTTTACCCTTATGTTCAATTTTTGGAACTCCTTAATGTGCTCCATTATTGAACTCTTTTGTTTGAGACTTATCAATTGGATAAAAAAATTGTTGCTTTTTGTATCCTCATAATGTGCTGTCAATTCTTCCGTAAAAATTGCCCAAGTGATAATTTGTTTACGAGAGCAAAGCCATTGATACCACATAAACTGATTTGGTTCCAAATATAAAGTTGCAATACGTACCTTTTGTGTGTTTTGCACATTATTGAGATCGAAAAATTGCTCCATCTGTAATATCCATGTTGCGGGATCCTTGCCATAAAACTTCCTCATATTGATTTTTGGAAGATGGTGGGTCTTCGATCCCACATTAAAGTCTATGAAACCATGATTGACATTTATTTTTTTCACATCATGAGTTTCCTTTACAACCTTTTCACCATTAGTAAGTATTTCTTGTAGAAAATTTGTCAAATCTGTCTTCAAATCTGCCATGTCTCTCTTCAAATCTGTCTTCAAATCTATCTTCAAATCATCCATATTAGCTTCCATGCCCTTTATCTTAGATTCCACGCCATTTATCTTAGCTTCTGTTAGCTTTTGTGAGCGTGACATTTGTTGCACTTGTTCTTGTAATTTTGATATATCATGTAGCATTTCTTCCTCTTCTTCATGAGTCATGCTAGGGCTTTCAGGTTGCTTACTAGGTGTTTGCATTTTCTTTCCTCGAGGCATCTGTTACCGATAATAATGCTCTACTATGTCCTTTGAATTCCTTCAAAATAAATTTTCAAACCAATCTTAAGCAAAAATTTAAAAGAATCTACACACCCTTTTTTCACTTTGTAGGAGCTCGATATTGCTTCTGATGTATCTCTGTAATTTTGGATCATCCAATTCTAAAATTGCAACATGTAGTAGCCCTCTATGCCCTCTTTCCAATGCCACCAGTTTGATCCCAATTGGATTCTCCAACGAAGATTTATGTCAAATCTCCCATAGTGACCTGATTATAGACCAGTTCAGTAGAGTGAACTTGTACGACGTGCCACGTGTCCCTGTTTCGACCTTTGGCTCTACAAAAGATATACAAGAAACTACAGTCCATCCTCTTTCAGTACCTTCTTATGAAATTTCAATCCGATGCTCAGAGAGAAAGTTATGACGATTTTCCCCAGGTCACCTGTTTGGAATGAAATTTAGGAGTCTACAAAAAGACCAACTTCCTCAGCTCATATCTCCACAAATATAGCACAAAAAGATCTGAAATTTGGACCCGAGATTCAGTGAGATTTCTTCTAAAATGGTTTTTTTTTTTAGCTTGTGAAACATCACAGAAAAAAAGTTATAGCGAAAGTTCCCATATGACATGTTTGGAGCAGCGAACCCCTAGAATCCAAAGCTTTGATACCAAATGTTATGAAACCAACTCAGGAAAATATAGAAAAGATAGATCAACGCCTTAGAATTTAGCTTCTTCGAGGGGGAAACCTCCTTTACATTACATAAATGAACAAGTCTTGGATGATACAAATGACAAAACCTCCTTTCTATATATAGGAGTCTAAGGAGTCACAATATAACCCAGCCGACCTAACAATAATAATATAAAGCCACAAAAATAACAATAGAAGGATTCTATGGGGCACAGTGATAAAAATATGGGGATAATAGGGGAACAAAAATATTAATAAGGGGTGCAACTACAATATTAATGGGGTAATCACTAGTATTATAGGGACCCAATAGGGAGGCAGCCTCTAGAAGCCCCGAATGAGTTTTAATTGATGTGTTCTATGACATCCCACATTCATGCTTGGAATATGGCACAAGGGTAAATGGCTGAAGAGAGATTTGGATCAACCATTCTACGTATGGGTTGAATGTGGAAGTCCCATCCTGGATCTGGCTTTCTCTTCATTAATGGAAGGTTATTTCTCCTTGTATTTCTATGAGCATTTTGATGGATTAAATGTGGTCTATATGGCTGCACTTTCAAGAGTATTTTCTGTTGCTATTATGTTGGTTATGAATGTGTTTTATGATAGAAACCATGTGTGGCTCTCATCATGTTTTTACCTGTAATTGAATGATCAATGTATATATGACCTAATCGATGTAATGGTAGTTGATGTGTTGAGGCATCAATGTATCATAGTGATTGTCAACTAAATATGAAACCCCTATGCTCAAAACTGTTATTCACGCCTATAGATTACATATTCGTAATATGTTTGACGAAATGCCTACCATGACCAGTAGGGGTCCAATCAAGATCTTGAATAAGTATTTTCTTTAGTACTGTCATTTATATGTTATCTTACTGATTTGAGGAAATGGTTCAATTCTAGGCAGTAACCTAGGTTTTTGGGCTTCAAAAAGTGGCTCAAATCCCAGAGTCGCTGGCATAGCACTAACAATTTTTATCCCTAGCTGCTGGCAGGAAAGCCTGTGAGAGTGACTTTGGGTTTATGGTTGCCCTCATGCCTATAGAATGGGAGTGACTAAGGCGTAATTTGTCCAAAAGATTAGTGGGACCCTAAGGAAAGTTGTCTAAAGTATTGGACTGGTTCCTTAGGGTACTATAGCTGATAATTAATGTATGCATGGTGTGTTTCCGTTGGTTCCACTTCCTTAACGTGACTTAGGAGGTCGAATCATATTAGAGTGGCCTCTCCTCACATGTTTACCCCGACTGGACAGTTGCTTGGGTAGATGTGGGAGGAGGGTGTTATAGAGTGGTATCAGAGCATGGTTCACCCCTCCAACCGAATGGGCTATGTGTTGGTCATGCATGCATGTCAGTTGCATGTGTATCTCTCACACTGACATTCCATGTGCTTGTTGCATTTGCATGATGTTGTTGATGGTTGTAGTGATGTTGTCAGGTGAAACTTGATGCTTTGTTGAGGAATGTGTCGTCCTAAGTGTATGATTGGTTACATGTCGATTTATGTTACTTACATGTATCATTGTAGTATGATTGGTTACATTCTTTCTTTATTGGTTGCATTCTTGGGTGCTTGGTTGCATGTACCATTCTTTTCGATTTAATTTCAAGTATTATCCATTCCTACTTGATCATATGTGTTTATGCATTTGTGTGGACAGTTATGCATCGCTTATGCATGTTCATGTTTTCATGTGGTCAAGTGTATCATGATGTAGTGGTGGTTGTCATGAATGAGGTCATAGCATGTTGTTGTTGAGCTCATGCATTGATGACTGGACACCAGCTAGAATGATGGTTGTATGGTCATATTATTATGTTTTATATTTCGATATGTTGTCATGATTATGTTATACATGTATCACGTTGTTTTTTTGACCTTGCAAACAAGGTATCCTCCCCGAGTTATACTAAAGTACATTGGTTTATTGTGGTTTGGTTTAGGTAACAAGATACACCTTGCAGGAAGAAATATCAAATGGATAGCAACGTGGTTGACTACAAAGACTCTCCCTATGAATCCAAAGAGGAGTATGGTGTTGGGAACCCTTCTAATTTGGTAGTTACACTGAGAAGCTTAAAGGAATAGATAAGGAGTTGTAAGGAAGATAGTGACAGAATCATAGAGGCACAAGAGAAACAAGCAGAAGTAAATGCAGTAATACTTCAGATTTTGTCAGATTTGCAATGATAGGGACCAAGTCAGATTAGCTATGAGTAGGAGGATAGAACTAATGGGGCATATGGTAGTCGCTCGCATGGTGGTGACAAGTAAAATAAATATGACACAATTAGAGACGGAAGATGGTTTCGCACTCCAGATAGGAGAAGGGATAAACACATGTATGATTATAGTTATGATTCAGATAAGCACCATGATCGTCATTGGTATCATCCTTATAGGAGAAGTGATAGGGGATATTTATCAGATGGGTTTAAGAAAGGGAAGCCACCAACATTTGATGGAGATATGAACAAACCACAAGATGTAGAAGCATGTGGAAATTATTTAGGTTGCATGACTATTCAGAGAACATGAAAGCTAGAGTGGCTACATTAAGTCTCAAAGGTAAAGCAAACATTTGCTGGGAAGATATGAAGAATGTAAGATGAATTCATGAGGAGGATTTGACTTGGAATATGTTTGAGTGATTATTCAATAATAAATACTTATTAGAAGGATACTTCGATGAAAAGGGAAAATACTTTTATAAGCTAAAGATGGGATCTATGACAGATGATGAGTACAATAACATGTTCTTGGAGTTACTAAGGTATGTGCCTTATCTCATAGAGGAAAATACCAAGATTCAAAGGTTTGTTAGTGGGTTACCGGTTGCATTTAAAGATAGAATTGAACTTGGTGAGCCTAGATAATTGGAGGAGGCCATTTAGAAGCTAAGGCATTTCTATGAACAAAGGAAGCGCAAAATTGAGAGTAAGCCAGACTAGAGACGTAATGCAAAGAAAAAAGGAAAATGGGATAGAAAGAGAGCAAGACCTCAGGATATAGGTAACAAGGAGAATGTCGCACCACCAAAGAAGTTCAATGCATCAGATAGAGGACATGGATTTCAGTCATGAGAACATAACAAGGAGAGAGGATGGAAGCTAATGCGTGTTGTATTTGTGGCAAGGACCATCACAAGAGATATTGACCACTGAATCAGGGTGGTAGAAATCAGATATAAAGTGCATAGGAAGCACAGACTATTGGGGTTGTTGGTCAGAGTATTCCACATATCTATGCAACATTCGATAAAAGACAGGTAGAGCATCAGGCATCTGTGATTGAGATGGACAGTAAGATTTGTGATCAAGTTATTTATATTTTGATTGACCCTGGATCTAACTATAGCTATGTTAGTCCTAGTTTGGTGGAAAAGTGTGGTTTGAGTAAGGAATTTCATGCAGCACCTTGGTTAGGAAAATTGGCTATAGGTACAAATAAATGAGTTCATCATTGACCAAGATCTTGTGCATTTGATTTGAATGGTATGCCTACTGAAACACATTTGAATGTATTACTTTTGGGTTCACCCAATATGTTGTTGGCAATGGATTGGTTGTATCTTTATAGAACCAAGGTAGACTATTATGATAAAGCCATTGAGTGTGTTGATGACAATGGAGAACCAAGAGCCTTACATGGTAAGAATAAAGCTACATCAATTAGGATGGTGATAGTTATGCAAGCAAAGTGTAGTCGCATGCCAAGGGTGTAAGTTATTTGTAGTGCACATTTCTAGCGATAAGGGTAAGGAAGTTTAGGATATAGTTGTGTTGAGAAGGTACCTAGTTTTAAATAGTTCAAGTATGTATTTCCTGAGGACATTAGAGTGTTTCCACCTCATAGGGAGTGTTGGCACCCATTTGTGTCCCCAAATTTCCTACTTCTCACCCCTATTTTCCCTATCTTTTGTTTGAAAAGGTACTCCTTCCACCTACCCTACCATCTACACCACTACCTAAACCTTGCTAATATATGACCAAAGGTAAATGAATCTAACTGACATTGTTTTTCTATTTATGATTAAGTTTAAGTAGATTTTGAGTCATATTCTTAATATGCTAACTATCTATTTACAGATTTAGCTATGAAGATTAGTGGAAGGATTGGCAGGTCAGCACAGGGATGGAAAGGATGCCTTTTCATTAGCATCATTCTCATTTTTCTACTCAATAGCGAGTCCTTGACCTATACTCAAGACGGTAGTGGCCAGGTGGACTCCTTCCACATTCCTTTTTGACTTCTTGAAAATCGATGTACACGACTCAAGGAGATTTTGTTATGCCGAGATTGATGCTTTCAAAGTTTAAGATCTTTCCAAATTGGAATAGAAGCAGATTACTGTAATGTTAGCAGTTAGTTATCTCTAAGAGAAGCAATTCGTTGTAAGCAAGGCAAATCCTATTTGAAGAAAATCGAACATGCCCAGATTAGTTCTAGTTTGCTGAAGATTTCCATAGTTATATACACTATTAGTTTTACATTTAATAAATTTCTTTAAAGGTTGATGAACGAGGGTGTTTGTTAGCATGGTTGATTGTGAGTCATGTTTTTAATGCTTTAAATTTCTCTTTTACTACAGTAAGTTAGCTTACACCAGGTGTGGAAGGGCTCACCACCTCTGGAAATAGGCTTGATTAATAAGTAAAATAATTAGGGGTGTGCCATCTCATAGTATAATATTTTGTTGAGTTACAATTGCAAACATTTCTTGTGTGATTTCATAGTTCAATTTTCAATCATTTAGCTATCGTTGCATCATAAATCGAATGATTGAAGGTTCGTTTTCCTAATTTTTCATATTTACAATTCATTCCATAGTTCGTTCTCATGTTTTAATACCGATTCATACTTTGTTCCTTTTATTAAAGATGAGAATATTCACATTTGTAATTGGATCATTCACGATATAGGAACATAAACAATTTTTGAGTTTATATGGAACAATTTATGTATGCTTATCTATATAAACTATGATGTATGGCATGGGTTTGAATATGGATTTCCTCCTGTGTATTTGAGTGAATGGTTTATGGTTTGAAGGGTATTGAATGCAGTTGCAAATGAATTCATGCTTGGTAGAAATAGGTATTGTGTTATTTGTTTTCGCAATTTGAATTCTGTAATTTATTTCAAGCAGTGATTGTTTAGTTTAAGTTGTGTGATTGATTTCAAGGAATATGATTTAATTCACAACATTTTTGGTATGATTTTATTCAAGTTATAAAGTAGCATCGATTTGATTCATTTAGATATCACGGGATACTTTAGTTGTATTCGAGGATGACAGGATAAGTTTTATTTCCATTCCAAGTATAGTAGCATAGGGATTGATTTTATAGCAGTGTGACAAAATTCATTTTCGTTTATAAACTCAAATAATTTTGTTCAGATTTCATTTTCCTTTAAGCATCAATAGATCGATTTAAGGTGATTTCAAAATCAGTATTTGTAGTAGATTAAGTGTGGTTTCACTGCAGTTTATTTCTGAACAATAATAGCCTAGTTAGAATAGAATGAGGGTGATGGTTTGGGATTTGATTTTAGTTTTCTTTGCAAGTTGTAGTATTGCATTTCTATTTCTCAAGGATTATGTTTTGCTAAAGATAGATGATTGCTTGAATCTACCTCTTGAAGAGTTAGAGTTTGAATTTCCTGCTTTGAAACGTGAAGAGGTTTAATTATTACTTTAAGAGTTGTGCTTAGATTGAATTTCATTGAGCCCTTTGTTTCAGTGGGTTTGTATTTTCATTGCCAATTTGATTGCATAAATTTAGAATAGGAAAAAAAGTGTTATAAGGTCTAATGTATTGAGTTAAATTGATTCCTTTGGATTTGTTTTGATGAAGTGGAGAATCCTTTTTATCTGAGCGAGATGAGTGCTAGTTTACTCAATTGATAGAAGAATGTTTTTATCACTCTATACTTATCGATTGTTATTAAGGAAAATTGCATACTCTAAACTTAACCTTGAGCCAAAAATGCAGTAGAACTCGTGTTTACGAGCCCTAGTTTACAATTAAATATTAGGAGGTTTAATTTCTAATTAAAACTCTCAACATTTTTGGCACAGTTGTCAGGGAGTTTTGTTTTGGTTTAGGTAAGATAATTATATAGAGTTTGAAGGGTATTGCAATGTAGTCAAAGGGTAGAGAGAGTAAGGTAAGACGTGAGTGAAGAGCCATGCATCCACTATAGTGGGGTTGCTCCAAAGTCTGATCATTTTTTCTTATCTTTGAACTTTTATTTCCTTTCCTTTATGCGTAGAAGTAGAAGTAGGCCTAGAGATAGTAAAGGCAGATTTATTTCTAGCTCAAAATTTCCTACAACTTTTGGTCCAACAACCACACCAATCACTAATCCTATCAATTGGTATGAAGGAATAAAGCAAGAAGAAGGAAGTGTTGACAACAAAGTGGCTTCGGAGAGGGAGATTCTGAATCAAGATGAGGAAACAGTTGAACACATTATTTTTGGGAGTACGAAAGGAATTGCATTGGAAGAACTAGTTGAGCTGCAAGACCACACAGATCTAGAATCAAATAACATCAAGGACCACCTTTCAGTACCTCTTGTTGACCGGGTGATCATCAACATACCTCTTCAAGAACCTGTAGTAGACATGGCCAACTAGGGAGGACATAACAAAAACAATGAGGAATGTCAGGGGGAAGGAGAAGGCCCACGTCATAACATATTCGGAAAAAACAATGAGGAACGTCAGGGGGAAGGAGAAGGCTCACATAATAAACTATTTAGAGGGAACCATGATGGACCAAGGGGAGTACCTGAAGAATAATAAGAAGAAGAAACCACCTCTAGATATCCTAACCTTGATGTAACGAGTAATATCACTATGAAAAGCATACCAATGGCATCTCTTTCAATCTTCTACGGCAAGTCCTTCGAGGACCCAGATTCCTTCTTCTTTGAATTTGACATTTTATGTACAAGTTATAATTATTATGAGGATGCACATAAGCTTAATCTATTCCCATCCACCCTGCAATATGTAGCCCTTAGATGGTTTATGAGCTTAAGTGAGCACACCATTTACTCATGGGATGATATGAAGCCTGTTTTTCTTAAGAAATACCAAGACTTTTGCAAAAGTAGGGATGTGAACGATATTCTTAGGATGAAACAATTGGAAGATGAGAACTTAGAAGAATATATTGAACGTTTTTTATAATTTCCATAAATCTTGAGGGGAAAATCTAGATGAGAAGATTGTTAGAACTGTTGTTTTAAAGGGGCTGAGGGATGAATGTATTGAAACCTTAAATATTCTAAGTTGTGGGGATGTTTGTAAAAAAACTTTTACTAAAGTAGTTGATCTATGTCGCACTTACTCACGAATTTAGGCTAAAGTAGGCAAGAAGCTCCCTGAAAATTCCCGAGATTATGTCCCCAGAAATCATAAATATGTACCCAAAACTATCACTATAGTTGAATTAGGAAACTTATTGGAAAACTTCAAAACAGATATCCTAAACCCCATTGGTGACCAGCTTGACAAAATAAAATTCAAAAAGAAATAAGAAGATGAGAGGGTTTCCATGGCAATCTTTTTTCCTAAATGTAGAAGTAGGAATGTTGAGAAGAAGTGTCCCATTAATATTATTGAGGTTTTTGGGATTTGTGCTTCATAAAATGTAACTGAGAAGTTTCCATCTCTTCCTAGTTTATAGGATATCTATAAGGTCAATGTTGAAACAAATCACTTTTCACAAACAAAAAAGAAACCCTCTTGGAGAGGCCCAAATCAAAACATGTTTCAAGATCCTAGGTTTCAAGGCTATGGTCAAAATAAACCTTCAAATTTCCAGCCATGTTACCCTCCTTGGGTTAATCATTAATCACAAAACACTCCTTAGAATCAGTATTGGAGTGGAAATCCCTATGGAAACACCTTTCAGCCCCAAAACCAACCCTATCTCCATACTCAAACATGCCTAGTATGTCCCACAATCCGAACATTCAACCTTATCAGCAGGGGTACAACCCAAATCATTATCAACAATCCTTGCTACCTCCTCCTCCTTTACACCAGATGTTACCTGCACCATCCAACCCATCATCCTTGTAGGCACCACCATCATTTAACCCGCCTCGTCCTACTTTGTTGCCTGCATAACCCATAGCTAATCCCAACGGTAATAAACAACCTCAACTTGTACAAAATGTGGAAGTACAACCTTTTCCCAACTATATGATCATTGTTATCCCAATAAATGACATTCAACTATGATCTGGGAAAATAGCCAATAAGGAAAAATCAGTTATCATTATTCAAGAAGAAGCCCCTCAAGAACAAACTAATCATCATCAACAAGAAAAACAAAACAAAAATAAGAACCAAATGAACCTTCTTACTCATTATTTTGTTAAGAAGGAGGAGATCCCAATCGAATATGATTCAGAATCACAATTAAGGAATGCTTGTGTTAAAATTCCATTATTACAAGCCATTAGGGACATTCCTATCTATACTAAAATCATTAAAGGTATTTGTATTAAGAAACCATGTAGGAAAAGACATAAGAAACAAAATGTGAAAATCATGAGTGAAATGTCCAAGATGATCTCAGATTTACCATTAAAATGTAGTGACCCAGGGAATCCCATAGTGACCATCAGAATCAATGAAGTACTCTTGCCAAACACACTTGTAGACTTAGGAGCAACAATTAATGCTATGAATTTTGAAACCATGACATCTTTACAATTGTAAGGGATCAAACCTACACATATTATTTTAGAGTTGGAAGATAAATCGATTATTAAACCCATGGGAACTTGAGAATACATAGTGGTCACCATTGTTTCCTAGCAGTATCCCATCGATTTCATTTTCATTTCTCCTAAAAAAACCAGGACACCTTGTAGTCCTAGGACGCCCTTGGTTAGCTATTGTTGATGCTATAATATCGTGCCAAAATGGAGAAATGGTCATTTCCAATGGCTCATATAATCAAACCTTGTCAATTTTGATAAAAAAGAAATTGTGATCTTTTCAAGTTTTATTTAATAATAGAATTTTGAATATGCTTTTCATTTGGGGAGATATTTCTGGCTGATCGTGGAGGAAAAACACGTAGAGCTAGGGTTTGCAGTAGGAGATCAATGTTGGGTACCATGGAGAGGTGAAGGGGGGAGGGGGAGTTCCACTCCCTCCTGTAGTCAGGTAGTCTCTAATTGTTCCAAGAAACCATTGGGGGCTAAAAACAGGGAGTTAGGAAAAGGGAAACAAGAAAACAGAAGCTCACATGGGCAGGGAGATACGTAGGAAGAAGTCAGACAAGAAAAGTAAATAGGAGGAGATAATCAGAATGTTGATACCAAAATTTGAACTGGGCCATGTAAGCCTAGGGAAACCATCGCACCCCGAGTGGTGTTGAGTGATCCAACACTATAGGCGCATAGGAAACACATGGTGACTTATGAAGTTATTTGTAAATTCATGGGGTTATGGCCAATGGAGAAGGCCTTAAATGCATGGATAAAGAATCATTGGAAACCTAAGGGGGATATAGATTTGCACCTTAGATCCAAGGGTTTCTTTATTGTAGTTTTTACAAACATAGAGGATAAAGAAAGGGTGTTTGAAGGAGGGCCTTACTTATATGCTGCTACAGGCCTCTATATGCAGCCTTGGGTGATGAATTTCGTACCAGAGCATGAGACATTCACTTTGGTCCTGGTTTGGGTAAGGCTCTATTCGCTACCTCTATATTATTGGCAGCCAGAATCATTAAAGGCCATACGAAATAAATTAGGGAATTTTTTAAAAATATCAAAGGCCACAATGCGAGGAAAGTACACCTCCTTTGCCCATATATGCGTAGAGATGGGCCTTTCTAGAGCTCTACCCGATGAAATAATTCTAGAGGTTTTTGATGAAGAATGGTTACAAGCGGTGGACTATGAGCATGTTCTTTCAGATGCCACAAATGCCATGAACACGGGCATCTATTGAGAGACTGCCCCTTAAACAAAATGGAAATCAGAACTAAAGCAACCTCAGGGAAAGAAACTGAACGCTTTAACAAAGTGGGGAGTAGAGGTAAAGGAGGGAGAAGGAACCAAAAGAAAGTCAGCGAGGAAGAGCAGTTTAGTCAGAATAGGTTCAAGATATTAGAAGAAGAAGAGAAGCATGATAAAGCAACCAGATACTAGAGGACATCACTGCAGAGAAGGAAAAGGAAGATAGCATAGATGATTTACTTGAAAGCAACCAACAAATGGAGGATCTGCCGAGTACTATGGAAGTTGACAAGGACCAAGAAATGACTCCGAGCGAGGTGGGAACAGAGGATCATGAACTATAGGATATTATGGATAGGGAACATCTAGATCTGGAAAAGTTCCTGGAGCAGTGAACTACCAAAGGAATGGATTTGCTACTTCAAGAGGAGTTTAATAGGGTGCAACAGCTATTCCTATGGAGAACTTAGGAAAAAGGTATGGGGGTTAAAAGAAACCATGGTGGTGAGAATAACGAAGTGGTAAAAACAATGAAGGCAAAATTGGGACTAGCTCCTACAAACCCAGGCAGGAAAAGGGGTAGGAAAAAACAGAATGAGTTGCTGATAGAGTGTGGAAAACTCATGATCAATTCAGGTAAGATGAAAGACCTAACTAGTTACTCATTTACAAGTCTTTCTTAATGAAGCTCACAACATGGAATATTAGAGGTCTAGGAAGTAAAAGGAAATAAAGAAATCTTAACAATAGAATGAAGGAAGAAAAACCATATATGATTTTCATCCAGGAAACAAAATGTTCAATAGACAAAATAAGATAGATACATAGTAAATGGCTTATCATATATGAATATCTAGAAGTCAAAGCAGACAGAGCAGTAGGAGGGATTCTCACACTCTAGAACCCTTAGAAACTTGGTATCCTAGATGCTAAGGCATCCAAGAACTATTTATCAGTGGTCATCCAACCTTTGGGGGACAAGGAAGTTTATTTTCTCACAAATGTTTATGGTCCACAAAATCCGAAAGAAAAAATCAGACTTCTAACCTCATTGGAGGAGTTAAGAGGAAGACATTCGGTTATCCCATGGATTCTGGGAGGAGACTTCAATATGATCAGGTCTCTATCGTAAAAAAAGGGGGGACCAGATCACTAGGCAGAGATTCTATAGCATTTCAGAATTTCATAAACAACATGAAGCTTGTAGATACAAAGAAAAGTAATGGAATCTTTACCTGGAATAATAAGAGGCGAGGAGCATCTCAAGTGGCCTTTAAACTTGACAGTTTCATTATCTCGGAGGACCTCATCCTCATAGGCCATAACTTGGTAGCAATGGTACTTCCTTTTGGAGGCTCGGACCACTGGTCTATTCAACTTGAAGTGTCCTTTATAGGAACTCCAAGAAACAGACCTTTCAGGTTTGAAAAAAATTGGCTTACCCATCCTGACTTCATTAGCAATATTGGAAAATGGTGGATAAATTATATGCAAGTTCAGGGCACTAAAATGTTCCTTCTGCAGCAGAGATTGAAACACATCAAACTCAAGCTTAAAGATTGGAATAAGAATGAATTTGGAAACATATTTGAAGCCAAAAAAGTAGTTGAGAGGAAGCTACAGGAAATTAATCAGAACCTCATCACAGAGGGCTTCAACAAGGAGAGAAAGGAACAGGCTGACTATCATCAACATGAATGGGAAGGATTATGCAAGCAAGAGGAGATATTTTGGAAACAGAAATCGAGGGTACAATGGTTAAAAGAAGGAGAAAGGAATACAAGGTTTTTTCATAAATCTACCATGGATCACAAGTCCCATAACAGGGTATCAAAAATCAAATATTTTCAAGGAAATCAACTCAATACCCACAAAGAAATAGAAGCTGCTCTAGTTCAACATTTCCAAGGAAGGCACATTCCTAAGCTGGTGACAAGAGAAGACAATTATAATCTAAACAATCCCGTGAATGAAGAGGAAGTTAGTGAAGTAATCAAAGAGATGCAAAATGGGAAAGCGCCAGGTCTGGATGGTTTCAATGTTGACTTCTTCAAAGCATGTTGGGACATTGTCAAGCACGATATCTGCGATGTGGTGGAGGACTCAAGGAAAAACAAAATAATTTTGAAGGCACTCAACACCTCTTTCATATCCTTGATTCCAAAGCAGGATAATGCCATAACACCAAACAGATTTAGACCAATAGCATTATGCAATGTGGTGTACAAAATCATCTCCAAAATAATTGCAAACAGGCTTAAGCCCCTTCTTCCAACTCTCGTGTCTGAGGAGAAAACTGGATATGTGGAAGGCAGGAAAATTCTCAACAACATCATTCAAGCTCACGAGGTGGTTCACTCACTTAAAAGCAATAGGAAAGCATGAATGATTATACAACTTGATCTAGAGAAGGCTTATAATAAACTCAACATACATCAAGGAATTTCTAATAGCATATGGCTTTGATCATAACTGGGTAAGATGGGTAATGGCCCTAGTAACCACATCCAATTTTTCAATCTTTTTAAATGGTTCACCCTCCAAAACCTTTAAACCTTCAAGAGGACTCAGGCAAGGAGACCCACTCTCACCCTTCCTCTTTATTCTCATGATGGAAGGGCTAGGAAAAGCTATCAAATTTTCCAAAGAAGAAGGCAAAATCCAGGGTCTCAAACTCACCCTGAATGGAGATGCTCTGACCCATCAACAATTTGTGGACGATACCATGCTGCAAGGTATACCCACGGTCAAGGAAGCTCTAGCCTACAAGAAAATCCTTATTGACTTTGCAAAGGTTGCGGGTACAGAGGTAAGCCTAACCAAATCAAAGATTTTCTTTTTTAATACTAACATTGCTATTCAGAGAAATATATCTAGAATTCTAGGCTTTCAAAGAGATATGCTACCCTCCAAATATTTGGGAGTACCACTAACAGACAAACCTCTGAGCAAAGCAATTTGGGAGCCTGTTATTAATAAACTCCAAGACAAAATCTGGAAGTGGAAAAACAGGTCTTTGAATTTAGCAGGAAGACTAGTGCTCACAAAAGCTATCCTCCAAATGATCCCCATCTTTATGTTTTCAGCCCTTCCAGCTCCTAAAGGAGTTATGCAACAATTCAGAAATATCCAAAGAGATTTTCTTTGGGGCAAAGGGGAAGAGAAAAGAAAATGGGCTTTAGTGGCCTGGGAAAAGATTTGTAAACCTAAGACACATGGAGGCTTGGGACTGGGTGACCCTGAAACACTAGACAAAGTTTTGGGGGAAAAACTATGGTGCATATGGCTAAAAGAACCTACTTCCCCTTGGGCCAAAATTTTGAAACAGAAAGATGCAAACAATTGACAAGAAAGGGATCATATTAGAATGTCAGGGCTCATTAAAGTCTCCTGCATTTGGAATAAGGCATGGGAGAATAGAGCAATTGTGAAGAAACATAGTTTCTGGGAGATCAGAGATGGTAACCTTGCTTGGTTTTGGGAAGATAATTGGCAACAGGAACCTAAATTGTTTAGAGAAGAATTTGTCAATCTCAAGAACGATACTGACACCAAAGGGTTACTCAAGGTAAATGACTTTTGGGATCAGGATAGAAGAGAGGGAAAATGGAGAATATGGAAGAACCTAGTATACAGTGATGACTCCCCATTGAAGGCACAGGCAGAAGCTTTAACAGCCATCTTGGACCAGAGAAAGATTCTGATATCAACATCTTCAGACCAACTGAGATGGGGAAAAAACAATGAAGGCAACTTTAACCTTAAAGAAGCCAAATGAATGTCCCTTGGGTTTGACTTTCCAAACCCTGATAGAGTATGGAAGGACCTATGGCAGAACCAAAGCTGGATGAAAATCAAACTCTTCACATGGTTAGTGCAACATAAAAAAATTCTGACTTGGGAAAACCTGAGGAAAAGAGGAGTATCCAGTCCATCTAGATGCTAGCTATGTGAACTACAAGAAGAAACTATGGATCACCTACTCAACCTCTTCCCTTTCACATCCACCTTATGGAATTGCATAGCTTCTATATTCAGACAAATAGACAAGAACATGGGCATCATTAACAGTACTCTAAAGCACTGGAGGAAAAGTTTCTTTGATAATGAAATAATCAACACAGCTTGGGATTTAGTTTCAGGATTTCTAATCTGGGATGTTTGGAAAAAATGCAACAACAGAATATTCACAACTAGGAAAGGTTCCTCCCAGAGTATCATGGCTCAGATTTTAAGACAGCTCAATGAGACGGTAGGAACTTGTTGATGTCTCGAAAATTGCTGCATCCACATTGCGGAAAAACACCCGGTCCAGACCTTAAAGTAGCTCCTTTTCCATTTGGTGTGGTGGCTCCGACTGGATGTAATGGGACCAGTTTCCCAGTGATATATGAGTTGATGGATTATTGGTTGGTAATGTATAATGGGAGTGATAAGTGCTCTATTCTAAAGTGCAAAAATATACGAAGATAACTAATCTATCCCAAGAATTGTTTCTCTGAGCACGATTCTTGATTGTTTTTATTAACAAGTAAACATGAAGATGAGTTACTCATAAATAAAAGTATGCATTCATATGATAATTACTTTGTTCAATTAGTTGAACAAAGTAATAATTAAAACGTTATCACATTGATCGTAATATATCACTCACATATATATATGAAAGATAACAATTCAGAGACATTCAATAGTGACAGGTTAAAGAATTGTTGTAGAAACATATACACATCAATAATAGTAAAGTTCATAAATGCTAATTCACATAGAAAAATAAAGCAAAAAGATAGATAATAGTACCGTATTCATTTGGATCTCCTCCGATTTGAATCACATTCAAATTCTGTCTTCTAAATCGTGAATACTTTCATAGGAAGAAAAAGTGCATATCTCATAAAAGCCTTCTTTGTCAAAATTTAGAATTCAGGTCCAGTCTTATAAAAATAAATATATCGGAAGCACAGTAGTGAAACTCCCGACTTAAGTCTTAATACAAAATGCAGGACCCTTTCTAAAAACATGAAAGGGTCTATAAATACTACAAAAAATAACAAACTATGAAAGTAATATGCTATGCACTGGTATAACCAAAACATAAAAATATGGAATTTATCTCGAAATAGCAGTGTTGTAGTTGGTTGAAAGGATTCACTGTATCGGCTTATATTCTTGTGATCACGGTTGACAAATGGCAAGCATTAGCTAGACCTCTAGTGGCTGACTCATACGAGGGTGTAGCTGAGTTGTAAATGTGGCATCGGCAAGTTTAGGGATCATGTGGTTGATCGCATCTGTGAGACACTTGATCACCATTTGTTGACTATGTGGTTTTACAAAGAAAAACCAAAACGTTTCCAATGTTAAGCTATGAATGCCTCCAATCAGTTTTCCTCTATGCATTAGCTCCTGTTTCCGCTGTTGTTCTAATGATTTCACCTATGGGAGTTTTCCTGGAGAGAATTCTATTATTAGATTACATAAATACAAACTATTGTTGATTAATTCAATCAAATTATTTGTCGTTGATCTTCATATGGATGTAGCTCTCTCAAATTTCATTAACTGAGACTCCCATTCGGAAAATAGGATTTCTTTATGTGACTCCTATATATTTGGCAGGTTGGAAGCTTTTCCTTCATTTGAATCTTGCCAAGATAAAAAATTAGTTAAGCTTTCATCTACCTTCTCTAATTCAAGCCTTGCATCTACTGAATTATCGATCATAGCTGCTGAGATATCACATAAAGGAATAGCCAACGAGATATTATAACACAGAAGGTCCAACTGCCAAGATAGAACCTTGGTCATCTCCAGGGCTTCAGTTCTTAATTCTTCTAACTTGGGATATCCTTTGAATCACTCTATTTGTTCCTTCATTTGAGCGATTTGCTCTTATTTTGATTTATTCACCTACTCATTCAATAGTTGTAGTTTGCTCAATGCTTGGGATAACTCTTGCTGCTTATGGATGGCCTGTTCATCAATTCTCTGCTTTTCATTAACTAATTTCTCATTCAACTTGTCATTAAGCTGTCTATGTTCCATCAACTGTTGTTCAAGCTGCTCTATTTTTTGTTGCCATTCTACCAGTTGTGCCTCTAGCTGAATGATCGCTTGGTCTTTTTCCTTCAATAAATGACTAACCTCTGAAACCTTATCTATTGTTTCCACTGTGTATGCTCTAGCATATTGAGAAATTTTGGTTAAATGTTCGAAGGGATTTACTTCCTCCCTCCATACCACATTCATTGTTTCCATCTAAGGAGTCAAAAGAGGAAATTGATCAATTTTCCTCTTCTTCCTCTGTCTTTTGAATATAGCCCTATGCTTAGGGCTGTAGAAGACATCTAGTGGTGGTATTTCTTCTAGATGCAAAACAATCTCATCAGTTGGAATTTCAGGGATGATCTCTATGTCTTTATGAAGCTTGGGTGGGCCGCTTGTTCCTGCAATCGGAACTATGTTGATTATTGTTTTCTGTGTTGTAGACACCTTTGGTGTAGTGAACCCTTGGGTGTTATCTGGATTACTGATAATAGAATCAAATTGTTCCCACTCCTTGATTAACTTAGAGTCAACACTAATGTGTGTATCAAGGGGTTCACTAAATGTTACCTGCTTTTGCTCCTATTCTAGTGTCTTCTTCTTTTCAAGAACCTTCTCCATTTTGGGAGCATTCTTAGTGATTTTATGTTCACTGTGGCCTTGTGGTTGAACCGTTGATGTCGTAGCTAATAGATCTAAAGGTAGGGTTTCCAATCTCTAAGCCCTGAGCCTATTGAATTTCTCTAATCCTTATGTTCCCAATTTAGTCTTAGACATTTTTTTGATCTGGGAAAATATCTCTGCTGAAGCAAACAAGTCATCAAAGCTATCATATTCATGATCAAATATGGCGATTTTAGCCTAAGAGGTAACATTGTAGGCAAACTTTTTAGGTTCATACTGCGTTTTTGGGATAGTTGCAAGATTTAACAACTTGATTTTCTCAGCCTCTTTCTATGCATGTTTGAAATCATGCAGGGTAAAGGTGCCACATGGAAGGGGAAATATAGGCCACATGTGTTTCATGGAATCCCTAAGGGTCTTTGACATTCCTGCAACTGTTATCTGATATGCTAATTCCCGGGCCAATAGTTTATCAGGGATATACAGAGGAAGAACATGAGGATCAACGAGACTACCGAAAATCCTTATATATGTGAAATTCTCTTCTCCAAACCAACTTCCCACTGCTGTTAGGTCAATTGCTACTTCCTCGGATATCCTAGGGGTAGGCTTATTGAATAAGGAGTAATATACAGGAAGAATAAAACCATGACAAATATTATACAAATGGTTCTTATAATGGGCCTTCCATAGCTCTTTGTGATAGATGTGAATGAGATTGGGGTCTTGGGGAGTCCATCTCCATCCGAGAATGGGGTATTCAGAATTAAAACAGATGGTGTCCATAATATAGGCACTGAAGTAAAAAGGAGGTATCACCCAGGAAGTCATAGACCTCTTTCTTCTATATTCAAGTATTTCGGTGCCCATTTTATCAGAGAGAATATTTTCCCAATCCATAATATAGTCATGAACTACAGCTTCCATTAAAGGAACCATATCTATAGATAACTTAGCGGAATTATAGACTCCGAAGAGTCTGCACATCAATGCGCCAGAATAACAATAAGGAGAGGCTAATGAATCTACAGAGTACATATTCGATGTCTTGTGCTTGTGTTTGGTAGGGAAGTGTCTCCATTGCCTGATAGGATCTGATTCAATGTCATTTTCCTTCGCAAAAGCTTCTAAGAATGCTTTATTATAATACTTCTCTAGCTTGGGTAAATGATACATTTGTCTGAGATCCTCTGCTCTAAATGACTCTAACACTTTTCCTTCGGCTGTACTAAACGTCCTGTTTGTAGTTGCAATGCTTTCAACAATCCATATGACCACGCCATTATATGGCAAAACTTTGGGACATGGTGCCATTCTGTGTAGGTATGAGCAGGCCAATTCTTTCAAAGTATTATTTGATTTACTTGTAGAATCTGTTGTAGCTTCTACTTCAAGTTCCTCAGGCTCTTTCGCTTCTAGTAAATTATAGATACTCTCCCAGCTTGCTTTTCCTAAATCGAGGCAAGTCGTATCTGATATCAATCCTTTCTTATTCGGCTCTGGTTCATTAACTATGACAGGGGACTTGGCTTTCTTCACCTTCTTTCCCATCTTTTCCAAATTCATAATTTCAGAGAAGCTCTGCACAGACAATGGAAAACGTAACATAGAAATATTTGTGCTGAAAGCTTAATACGGAATGAAAACAGTTAAGGCAATTCGTATATGATAAACTAAATGTAATTAAGAATCACCACGGGTGAAATCCTCGAAGGATTCACCCTTAACTGCAAAATTAATAACCATCATAGCCACCAATCATAGTAAATAAATGTCATAATTACCCGTCACATCGACCATATGCTTAATGATCCTTTCGAGCATGTCTTTGGATTTCCCCAATCGGCGATCAATGATAAATCACAAATCGCAATTGGAAGATTCAATGGGTCGGGTTTAGTGTTTCAGACTAATAGCTCTGATTGTGATAAAGGAAAATATAATAAGGCGGGCTATAATCAGCGAATAGTTTGGTTTATTGCTTTTAAAATTTATATTTGCAAAAAATACCTTTTAACGAGGTTTCCTTGAAATGAGCACCTACTGCAATCGGGGGATTCAGAGTCATCCTTGCTATGTGTTGTGTGATACCTCCGACTGCCAATTGCAATTACATTATCGGATCAGAGGTTTTAATGAGGACCTTTTTGAGTGCATCCTTTTATCATTGCGATATGCGATCTTCGATCGCTTTATCGCATCGGAGAGTTACTTATGATGACTTTCAAAAGGATATTTCACATTTTATCAAAATGTTTTGGGTAATAACTCTATTGCATCGAACCTTTTGTGTGATATGATTAATGCCAGGCAAGCGGTTTTATTGAATCACTAATTTTCTAAGTTTATTAAAAAGGGACCCATTTCTACTTAAAGTTTCATGTGTAAAAATTTTTAAAAATGGGGGGGTTTCTGTACAGCACAACAATTTGCGATCCACTGGAAGAAACAATTAAAATTTGAGAAAGTAATGCAATATTCTAACTTTCTTTATTTGAAAACCTTTGAGTATAGAGAAATCTAAGAACAACTAGATAATCATTAACTCTGAATATAATGAAAAATGTTTCTGCAATCTCTTTCTTATCTTGAAAATAAAAAAATTCTAAGTTCAATTAAGCTTTTATTGGTTGATAAAGATAAAACAAGAAGATTTCTCCAACTTAGCTTATATAATGACTCCGTTGTCATAGGTAGAGCCTCTGCTGCCAGCGAACATTTATAGTCTCGACAGGGTTACCTTTTAACCATTCAATCATTCATTGTCCCATCCATTTCAGAGTATAATTTCTGAGAGAATCCAAAAATATATGTTTCCACATATTTTCTTTATTGCATCTTCCATCTTTTTTATTTTTATTTAAAAAGATAAAAAGCCATTGTCCTGGTTTGGTGGCCAGCTATGACAATGCCATTCACTGGTTGTAATTGAACTAAACAAGCTAGCTCGTGATGAGACCCCTTGTCTTATAATTATAATCCATTACCCTGTTTTGATATGCAGTATTGGTAATTTTAGTTTAATTATTTCCCTATGATCATGGTAAGGAGGCTCGTAATGAGACCTCTTATCTTTTATATCCAACATATTTTAGAATTACACTCTGAAAAATCACAATCTTTGAGGATGGGATGAATGATTTACTCCTTAAGAGAATACGGATGACAGTGTAAGAGTTGTATATGCTAACTTTGGATAGGCCTTTTATTTTTATAGATAACCTCATTTGGGCTTTAACAACTTGGAATGATTTATAGTATTTTAAATTTTGAAAAGATCTTACAAAAATAAAAGAGGTTTCTAGAGTTTAATTCTATCTAATTCCCTAGTACTTCCTTCTTTTCCTTTAAGGCTTTCATCTATCAAAAGTAAATATTAACAATATTTTCTTTAAGCAACCTTCAAAATAGTAAAGGTCAATAGAAGGCTATTTACAACCTTATTTTCTAGCAAACAAACAAAACTGCAAATTCACACAAATATGACTGCAAATTGAATATTTACAAATAAGAAGGGTTTACCTCCTTAAGTAAAGAATTTCTTCAATATAAGCCCATTGACAGGAAGAGAATCTCTCTTTCCTGATAGATCTTGCAATATGAATGTTGATGGGCCTATCTTCTCGATGATTTGAAATGGTCCTAGCCACATTTTCTGAAATTTAGTGTGTTTACCTTTATCTTCGTGGGCTTTGTCCCATTTCAAAACAAGATCACCATTCTGTAAAAAATTTGGGCCGATGGAAGTTATATCAAAAGAGAAATTAATAACCTGTTGATTCTTTGTATGTGTAATTCTAGCTTTTCCCCTTTCCTCTTCTAATTTAAGGATTTGATTATATCTCAATTGAATAGAAGATGAGGGATTTTCTTCAATAAACTGTACTAAGGCTAGAGATGGGAGTGCTAAGTTTTTTGGTATGACGCTTCCTTTCCATACACTAAATTGAATGGAGAAGTGCCTATTGAGGCCTTCTATGTTATGCGATCTTCCCATAGTGCAAATACTAAAGACATGTGCCAATTCTTTGGATTTTGATGAACAGTTCTCTTAATGATTTTGATGAGATTTTTATTGGTCGATTCTGCTAAACCATTACCCTGAGGGTAGTAGTTTGCAGATTATTTCAATTTAAACCCTCTTTCAATAGAAAATTCATGTATGGTATTTCCAGAGAAATAAGATGTATTATCGAAAATGAGAGCATCAGGTACACCAAACCTGGTAATGATGAACTTATCTATGAAGTCGATAATTGCCTCAGAGTTGGTTACCTTCAAAGGAATTGCTTCTAACCACTTAGTAAATTAATCCGTGGCTGTAAGGATATACCTGTGCTGCTTGGAGAATTGTGGAATAATCTCTCCAATTATATCTAGTCCCCATTGTTCAAACGGTTGTTCAATGTTGACTAGTTGCAAAGGAAACACTGGCTTTCTTTGTCTTCCACTGGCAGTTTGACATGTTCTACATTTCCTTACATATTCATGGGCATCTTTCAATAACGTTGGCCAATAATAACCAGCATGTATAATTTTGTGAGTTGTTGTATCACCTCCAAAATGTCCACCTGCTGGACCATCATGTAGTTCCTGCAAGACCTTTTGTGCCTCACTTTTTTCAAGGCATCTTAATAAAACCAAATCATAATTCCTTCTAAAAAACACATCATCAATAATCTCGATGTTTTTAGCTTTCAGTCTTATGGAACATTTATTTTTATAGGAAAGTTTAGAAGGAGCATATCCACTTTTCAAATAAAATATCAAATCTGCATATTGAGATTCAGGATTGATGGTACTTATCTCATTGAACTCCTCAATAATGTTTGAACCTTCATATTCCTAAATGTTAGAAGCTCCTGCTAACAACCTGAAAAAACCTTGACCTTTGACAATTTTCACTGGTTTAATGTCCAAATCATATTCCTGTAATGTTCTGACCCAATTTGTGCTTTTTTCTCCTAACTCCCTTTGGACTAGTAATTGTCTCATTGCTGAAAATGGGACTATTACTTTCGTATGAGATTTTAAGAGAAAGGGCCTAAAGTGTTTAATGGATTTGAACATAGCGAAGGCTTGCTTTTCTACTTCGAAGTAATTAAGCTCAGTACCTTGAAGATTTGAACTAAAAAATGATATGGGTGCTTCCATGTTTTTGATCATTGATTTGTGCCAACACAGCAGCATAGGAAGTGTATAAAATGAAATGATTGAAAAAATTGGGAGTGTTTAATGCAGGAGCATTTATGATTGCCTGTTTGATTGAATCAAAAGCTTCCTTTTCTTTATGTCCCCATTCAAACACAGAGTTTTTGTTGATCATGGTCTGTAATGGTAAAACAATCTGTGAAAAATCTAGAATAGACCCTTTTACAAAATTTATTTGACCTAAAAATGATTGCATAAATTTTTTATTATGTGGAAGTGGAATATCAGAAATATCCTTGATCCTTTCTAGATCGATATAAGTACCATCTTTTGAGACAATAAACCCCAAGAGTTTACCTTGGTCAAGAGTGAAAAATGATTTCTTAGGATTCAATGAAATCCCATACCTTTTACAGCGTTCAAAGATTTATTTTAAATCATGTAAATGATTTGCTATTTTCTAGGAGAAAACAATAATGTCATCTAAATAGACAACAACTCACTTATTAATTAAACCTTTGAATATTATATCCATTACTCTTTGGAATGTAGCCCCAACATTATTCAAACCAAAAGGCATTTTTTGGTAGCCATATGTTCCCCACTTCGTTCTGAAAGTAGTCTTGAGTCTATCATCTAGATGCACCAATATTTGGTTATATCCAGAAAAACCATCTAAGAAAGACATTAATTCAAAACTAGCTATTGAATGAAGAATTTGCTCCATTGTTGGTAGTGGGAAGTTATCTTTTTGGCTAGCCTTATTAAGATTTCTGAAATCAATGCAAATTCTAATGTCATCGTTCTTCTTCCTAACAGGCACTAAGTTAGAAACCCACTTTGAATGTCTAACAGGAAAAGTTATCTTAGACTTTAAGAGTTTGTTTAACTCTGCTTTAATCTGACTTTCTAGGTTCGGATGAATTTTCCTCAATTTTTGTTGTATTGGTTTCTCTTCAGATATCATTGGAATTGTATGTTGTATGATAGAAGTATCATATGTTTTTAAGTCATCATAATTCCAAGCGAAAACATTTTTATATCTATTCAAAAGTCTTATAAAAGAAAGTCTTTCTTCTGAAGTAAGTCTTAATCCCAGATTGATATTTTATGGTTTGGCCTCAGTGCCAAGATTTATTAATTCAAATATCAAAGTAGAGCTTTGAAGTTTTGAATTAGTAACTTGCTTAAAACTATCCTTGATGTCATATAGATCCTCAAGCTTGACTACTGATTTAGGTATGGAATTTTCCTCAAGTCTTTGCTTTATTTGAAGATCATGCTCACTCTCATCAATAATCTGGTCATCATAGGATTTATCAGAAGTTAAGAAATTCAAAATGTCGTCGTCATGATTGAATACCCACCAATTAGTGAAATTGTCTGGAACCGATGGTCTAAAAATTAATTCAACTGAAAATCTATCAGGACTGTAATCCTCAAATGGGAGGAGCTTAGAAGAAACATTGGCTAGTAAATCAGCTGCTGCATTCTGAGATCTAGGAGTGGGAGAAATATTAAAGGCTATAAAATGAGATATAAGGTCTTGAACCAAGGACTGATAATGCTTAGGATGACCAGAAAGGCAATGTATAGTATTTCTTACTTGCTTAATAACAATTTCAGAGTCACTGAATACATTGAGATATTGCACTTTCAGGCCTATTGCTTTGTAAATTCCTTGGATCAACACCTCATATTCAGCAGTATTATTTGTACACTCAAATTCTAGTCTACAGGATAACATAGTTTTTTCTCCCTCAGGACTAACTAAAATACATCCTGCTCCTGCTCCATCGTTAGATTTTGACCCATCAAAATATAAAGACCAAAATATAGGTTTATCTACAGTTTTATTTACAATTTCCTCAGCAATATTAACACACCTTGATGTATCTGTATGAGAAAATTTTTCTATTTGAGATGTGAAACTATTAACTGAGAAAGGTGATGATTCAGCATTAAAATTACCAAAGAACGATTCAGATGAGTAGTTTAAAATAATGCTATTATTGAATGCTATAGGCTGGTTTTCTTGCTCAAATTCTATTACAGTATGAGTCATATGCTTCTCCCGATCAATCTTAATCTGATTTGGCTTTCCCTTATAGGGGAGCCACATATGAGACCAATCGGTAGAAATGTAACCATGGAGTTTCTCAGACCAATCCCTGCTTAGAATTAAACCATAAAACTCAGGGATGTCAGCAATCAATATATCAATTCTCTGAACTACTCTTGGATCAGCTGATAACCTAATGGTAACTGAATTGATTTCCCCCAAAACTTGAACCTTAGTTCTATCCAACTGAACAATATGCACTACAGATTTTTGAGGCTCAATATTCAATTTTGAACAGACTGAAGCTGGCATTATATTCGATGAAGCCCCTGAATCTATCAAGCAATTATGCAAGTTTCTATTGTAGATTTCATAGGTCAAGATAAAAGGAGGGGTATGAGAATTAGATTTGTCTCCGATCAACACAACATCAGTAGCTTCTATTCTATCGGATGGTGGCTTACCCATTCCATTAGCTACCTTGGATAGTACAGCATTTGGAAGAGGAGAAGAAGGTACTACATTTATTTCTTTGAGTAGCAATTTCTGTGGATGTTTGAGCTTGCTAAGCTCAAATATAGAGATATTTTCTCTAGTCTTCTTCATGTCTTCAATGATGTTGTAATCCATAGAGTCAGCAACTACTAATGTCTTGGATGATGAAGGTGGATTGGAAGATGATGGCTGATTTTGAGTAGGCAGTCGTGTAGATTTCTTTGTGGGAGCTTTATCTTTAGTAGCAAGACTCACATTTTTCTTCTTTTGAGTTGGTTGAACATGTTCTGCTGATCCTTTACTCCTGGTACTTACTGGGAAAGCTTCTTGTTCACTTTCAGTATCTGAATTGGGCAAGATGAAGTCCCACATATCATGAAATTTTACAATCTCTTCTTCCTCAGTTTCCTCAGATGATAAGATTGTATCTTCCTCTTCATCGTTCTATGGATCTAATTCTGCATTAGATATAGCATTAGGTGGTTTTCATTCAAGTCTTTCGAAGTTTCTAAATAGATTCTTAGTGGACGTCTCAGCTACTTGTTTTTTAATTTCTACCATCTCATTTGACATAGTCTTTAAAACCTTTTGCAGACCCTCCATGTCATATGGATCTTTAGCCACTTTCTTCTTTGAATCGTCTTTAAAAGTAACTTTTATGGACTTTCTCTCCTCAAGAGTGGTTTTCTTTTCTAAAGCTATTATACGTTTTTCAACAGTGATTGCTTATTTCATATTCTCTTCTAAAGTAGGCTTTGCAGCTCTATCAATGAATATTGTTATATTCAAAGGTAAGGCAGAGATATACCATTCACTTCGAACCTCTTCACTAGGTTTGGATGTGGTAGGAATCTTATTTAAGATCTTATTAAATCACGAGTTGAAATCTTTGATAGGTTCTCTTGATTCAACTTTAAGATTTGAGAGATCATTAATTAATGTCGTTGTAGACCTATCATCACCGAATTTAGTCAAGAACTGCTCTTGGAAAATGTTCCAACTAGTAATGGATCCTGATGGTAATGAGAAATACCAGGACCCAACTGCTCCTTATAAGGTATATGGGAAAAGTCTAACAACAACATCTTCTTCAGTAACTCCATTTAAGTTTATTGACAACATAAAGTTGTTTATGTGTTCTTCTGCTAGTATGCCTATATCTGGGTTAAAATTTGACAGCCATTTTTCGGGATGAGCTAGCAATTGACTCAAGGGTGCAAGCATTGAGACTACCCCTGGATTGTTTCATGGTCTCTGTGCCATTGTTGGGATACTAAGAGAGGAAAGCGCAGATGAAGTTACAAGTGGTTGGGAAGATGATGTTGAAGTTCCAGTACCCTGTTGAACAACAATATGGAGTGGAGGAGTGGATGGTTTACTTTGTAATGGATTAGATGAAATGGATGATGATGATGAAAGAGTCTCACTATCAAACCCTTCAGGTGTCTTCCTTGCTCATTTTCTTTTAGGCAAAGGGAATTTTGTGGGTTCAATACCAAGCTTTTCACTCTGTAGTCTGGTAAGAGGATGGGAAGGAATGTATTGCGAAGTCACACTGCCTTGAGATAACTCAGATTTCTGTGGTGATATTGAAAATCCTTGAAGTTTATGAATTAGAGATTGAACTTCAGGAGGTTCAAGAGTGGATTTATCTGAGATGTTTTGGGGTTCAGCAGTGGTTGTTGTTTTCTCAACTTCTCGCTTAGAAATTGGAGATCGTGAATGTGGGGGAGAAGTCGGAGGTGATGTGGAGGGAGATTTACTCTTAGAATGGACTATAGATTTGGATTTGTTCACCATTCATAGTTCATGCCCTCCTTCTAGTGCAAAAAATGTTGATGTCTCAAAAATTGTTGCATCAACATTGGGGAAAACCACCCGGTCCGTACCTTAAAGCAACTACTTTTCCATTTGGTGTGGTGGCTCCGAATGGATGTAATGGGACCAGTTTCCCAGTGATATATGAGTTGATGGATGATTGGTTGGTAATGTATAACAGGAGTGATAAGTGCTCTATTCTAAAGTGAAAAAATATATAAAGATAACTAATCTATCCTGGGAATTCTTTCTCTTATTGTGATTCTTGATTGTTTTTATTAACAAGTAAACATGAAGATGACTTACTCATAAATAAAAATATGCATTCATATGATAATTACTTTGTTCAATTAGTTGAACAAAGTAATAATTAAAACGTTATCGCATTGATTGTAATATATCACTAACATATATATATATATATATATATATATATATATATATGAAAGATGACAATTTAGAAACATTCAATAGTGACAGGTTAAAGAATTGTTGTAGAAACATATACACATCAATAATAACAAAGTTCATAAATGCTAATTCACATAGAAAAATAAAGCAAAAACATAGATAGTAGTACCGTATGCATTTGGCTCTCCTCCGATGTGAATCACATTCAAATTCTGTCTTCTAATTCGGGAATACTTTCATAGGAAGCAAAAGTGCATATCTCATAAAAGCCTTCTTTGTCAAAATTTAGAATTCAGGTCCAGTCTTATAAAAATAAATATATCGGAAGCACAGTAGTGCAACTCCTGACTTAAGTCTTAATACAAAATTCAGGACCCTTTCTAAAAACATGAAAGGGTCTATAAATACTACAAAAAATAACAAACTATGAAAGAAATATGCTATGCGTTGGTATAACCAAACCATTAAAATATGTAATTTATCTCAAAATAGCAGTGCTGTAGTCGGTTGAAAGGATTCACTATATCGGCTTATCTTCTTATGATCACAGTTGATAAATGGCAAGCATTGGCTGGACCTCTGGTGGCTGATTCATACCAGAGTGTAACTGAGCTATAAATGTGGCATCGTCAAGTTTGGTGAGCATGTGGTTGATCGCATCTAGGAGAAAATTGATCGCCATTTGCTAACTATGCGGTTTTACAAGGAAAAACCAAAACGTTTCCCATGTTAAGATGTGAATGCCTCCGATCAGTTTTTCTCTATGCATTAGCTCTTGTTTCCACTGTTGTTCTAATGATTTCACCTATGGGAGTTTTCCTGGAGAGCATTCTGTTATTAGATTACATAAATACAAACTATTATTGATTAATTCAATCAAATTATTTGTCGTTGATCTGCATCTGGATGTAGCTCTCTCAGCTTTCATTAACTGAGACTCCCATTCGGAAAATAGGATTTCTTTATGTGACTCCTGTATCTTTGGCAGGTTGGCAGCTTTTCCTTTATTTGAATCTTGCCAAGATAAAAACTTAGTTAAGATTTCATCTGCCTTCTCTAATTCAAGCCTTGCATCTACTGACTTATCGATCATAGCTACTGAGATATCACATAAAGGAATAGCCAACGAGATATTATAACACAGAAGGTCCAACTACCAAGATAGAGAGCCTTCGTCATCTCCAGGGCTTCAGTTCTTAATTCTTATACCTTGGGATATCCTTTGAATCACTCTATTTGATCCTTCATTTGAGTGATTTACTCTTCTTTTGATTTATTCACCTGCTCATTCAATAGTTGTAGTTTGCTCAATGCTTGGGATAACTCTTGCTGCTTATGGATGGCTTGTTCATCAATTCTCTGCTTTTCATTAATTAATTGCTCATTCAACTTGTCATTAAGTTGTCTCTGTTCCATCAACTGCTGTTCAAGTTGGTCTATTTTTTGTTGTTGTTCCACCTGTTGTGCCTCTAGCTGAATGATTGCCTGGTCTTTTTCCTTCAATAAATGAATAACCTTTGAAACCTTATCTATTGTTGCTGCTATGTATGCTCCGACATATTGAGAAAGTTTGGTTAAATCTTCGGAGGGATTTACTTCCTCCCTCCATACCACATTCATCATTTCCATCTGAGGAGTCAAAAGAGGAGAGCGATCAATTTTCCTCTTCTTCCTCTGTCTTTTGACTACATCCCTATGCTTAGGGTTGTAGAAAACATCCAGTGGTGGTATTTCTTCTACATGCAAAACAATCTCATCAGTGGGATTTTCAAGGATGATCTCTATGTCTTTATGAAGCTTGGGTGGGCCGCTTGTTCCTGCAATCGAAACTGTGTTGACTATTGTTTTCTGTGCTGTAGACACCTGTGGTGTAGTGAACCCTTGGGTGTTCTCTAGATTACTGATAATAGAATCAAATTTTTCCCACTCCTTGATTAAATTAGGGTCAACATTAATGCGTGTATCAAGGGGTTCACTAACTGTTACCTGCTTCTGCTCCTGTTCTGGTGTCTTCTTCTTTTCAGGAACCTTCTCCATTTCGAGCGCATTCTTAGTGATTTTCTATTCACTGTGGCCTTGTGTTTGAACATTTGATGTCGTAGCTAATAGATCTAAAGGTAGGGTTTCCAATATCTGAGCCCTGAGCCTATTGAATTTCTCTAATCCTTCTGTTACCAATTTATTCTTAGACATTTCTTTGACCTGGGAAAATATCTTTGCTGAAGCAAACAAGTCATCAAAGCTATCGTCTTCATGATCAAATCAGGTGATTTTAGCCTAAGAGGTAACATTGTAGGCAACCTTTTTAGGGTCATACTGCCTTTTTGGAATAGTTACAAGATTTAACAAATTGATTTTCTCGGCCTCTTTCTCTGCATGTTTGAAATCATGCAGGGTAAATCCTCCACACCGAAGGGGAAATGTAGGCCACATGTGTTTCTTGGAATCTCTAAGGGTCTTTGACATTCCTGCAACTGTTATTTGATATGCTAATTCCCGGGCCAGTAGTTTATCAGGGATATATAGAGGAAGAACATGAGGATCAATGAGACTACCGAAAATCCTTATCTATGTGAAATTCTCTTCTCCAAACCAACTACCCACTGCTGTTAGGTCAATTGTTGCTTCCTCAGATATCCTAGGGGTAGGCTTATTGAATAAGAAGTAATATACAGGAAGAATAAAACCATGACAAATCGTATACAAATGGTTCTTATAATGGGCCTTCCATAGCTCTTTTTGATAGATGTGAATGAGATTGCGGTTGTGGGGAGTCCATCTCCATCTGAGAATGGGGTATTCAGAATTAAAACAGATGGTGTCCATAATTTAGGCATTGAAGTAAAAAGTAGGTATCACTCGGGAAGTCACCAACCTCTTTCTTCTATATTCAAGTATTTAGGTGGCCATTTTATCAAAGAGACTATGTTCCCAATCCATAATATAGCCATGAACTGCAGCTTTCATTAAATGAACCATATCTTTAGAGAAATTAGCGGAATTATGGACTCCGAAGAGTCTGCACATTAATACGCTAGCATAACAATAAGGAGAGGCTAATGAATCTACAGAGTACATACCCAATGTCTCATGCTTGTGTTTGGTAGGGAAGTGTCTCCATTGCCTGATAGGATCTGATTCAATGTCACTTTCCTTCACAAAATCTTCTAAGAATGCTTTATTATAATACTTCTCTAGCTTTGGTAAATGATACATTTGTCTGAGATCCTTTGCTCTAAATGACCCGAACACTTTTCCTTCGGCTGTACTAAACATCCTGTCTCTAGTTGCAATGCTTTCAACAATCTATCTGACCACGTCATTATATGGAAAAATTTGGGGCGGAGTGCTATTCTGTGTAGGTATGAGCAGGCCAATTCTTTCAAAGTATTCTTTGATTTACTTGTAGAATCTGTTGTAGCTTCTACTTCAAGTTCTTCAGGCTCTTCCGCTTCTAGTAAATTATAGATACTCTCCTAGCTTGCTTTTCCTAAACCGAGGCAAGTCGTATATGATATCAATCCTTTCTTATTCGGCTCTGGTTCTTTAACTACAACAGGGGCCTTGGCTTTCTTCACCTTCTTTCCCATCTTTTCCAGATTCATAATCTCAGAGAAGCTCTGCACAGACAATGGAAAACGTAATAGAGAAATATTTGTGCTGAAAGCTTAATACGAAATGAAAACAGTTAAGGCAATTCACATATGATAAACTAAATGTAATTAAGAATCACCATGGGTGAAATCCTCGAAGGATTCACCCTTAACTGCAAAATTAATAACCATCATAGCCACCAATCGTAGTAAATAAATGTCATAATTACCCATCGCATAGGCCATATGCTTAATGATCCTTTCAAGCATGTCTTTGGATTTCCCCTATCAGCAATTAGCGATAAATCACGAATCGCAATTGGAAGATTCAATGGGTCAGGTTTAGCATTTCAGACTAATAGCTCCGATTGTGATAAAGGAAAATATAATAAGGCGGGGTATTTTAAACGAATAGTTTGGTTTATTGCTTTTAAAATTTATATTTGCAAACAATACCTTTTAATGAGGTTTCTTTGAAATGAGTGCCTATTGCAATCGAGGGATTCAGAGTCATCCTTGCTATGTGTTGTGTGATACCTCTGACTGCCGATTGCGATTACGTTATCGGATCAGAGGTTTTAATGAGGACCTTTTTGAGTGCATCCTTTTATCATTGCGATATGCGATCTTCGATCACTTTATCACATCAGAGAGTTATTTATGATGACTTTCAAAAGTATATTTCACATTTTATCAAAACGTTTTGGGTAATAACTCTATTGCATTGGACCTTTTGTGTGATATGATTAATGCCAGGAAAGTGGTTTTATTGAATCACTAATTTTCTAAGTTTATTAAAAAGGGACCCATTTCTACTTAAAGTTTCATGTGTAAAAATTTTAAGAAATTGGGGGGTTGTTGTACAACACAACACAACCCTCATAAAAGCCCCCCCCAAGAACCAGCTTAGAGATTCGGAGGTGTAGATACTACTGCATTTGGGTCTTCAGGGGCTTTCCCCCAGGGAAAAAACAAGAATGTAAGTCATATAACAGCGGAAGGATTTCTGGAACCCCCCGCCCCCCATGGTTTCATGAAATGCAATATAGATGGGGCCTCAAAAGGAAACCCTGGCATGGCTGTTTATGGAGGAGTCATAAGAGATGAAAAGGGCTTCATAAAAGCTATCTTTCACAGTCATCTGGGAAAGCCACTAATAATATGGCAGAGCTCATGGCCCTTGAGCATTGCTTAGAAATCTTGAGGGACTCAAATCTACATAATACCATAATTGAAGCTGATTCCGAATTGATTATCAATTCGGTCAAGAAAATTAGCTATGGCTCAGCTCCAGACAAAGTTTCGAGACACTGGCAGCTTCTGCCAGTCTATCAATGTATTCAATCCCATTTGCAGAACATGAGGACCCTTAGTTTTACACATGTACACCGAACAACCAACAAATTAGCGGATATCTTGGCTAATGAAGGTGTACTCTATTCTAAAAGTGATAAAAAATATGACTGGATAGAGATCCCCCAGGGAAGATTGAGGGAAGAATGTCTCAGACAGGCGACTTTGGATAGGGAGCTCTATCAAAGTAGGAGAAACAGGCAGGATGAGGACTAATGGAAACACAGGACCTTTAGTCTACATGGTGAGACAGTTCATGAAAATAAGTGAACAGGATGTCAGGTACCTGGCAAATTTCTATCTTTGGTCTTCGGGCGGGAAAGTGAACCTAGTAATCTAAAAAGCCATGGTTCTCAGGCAGGATGCAATTTACAGGCATAATCTTCATATGAAAACGAAATATAATAAACATGGACTCTTAATTAGCAATGCCAGGAGTGTCGTTAACGCGTCGGCAGATAGACAGAATAGAAGCAATCCTAGGAATTTCGTGGGGCAAACAGCACAGAAGTTAATAGGATAAACAGACCCGAAATACATATAAGTGGTGACTTTATAAGGCTTTGGGTCTATAAGGGAGGTTAAATCCCGAGCAGGTTTTTCATCAAGGCTGGGATCGCATGCTTCTAGGGGATTTCGGGTGGACAACATGCCCGAGGGTTATCCTCCCCGGCGGACCCGAAATCTCTTAGATCAATAACTCATAAAACTTATCGAGTCCGATTTAAGGTTATCAGGTGTGTAGTTTGGCTCTCCGAAAATGAAATATAATAAACATGGACTCTTAATTAGCAATGCCAGGAGTGTCGTTAACGCATCAGCAAATAGATAGAATAGAAGCAATCCTAGGAATTTCGTGGGGCAAACAGCATAAAAGTTAACAGGATAAACGGACCCGAAATACATATAAGTGGTGACTTTATAAGGCTTCGGGTCTATAAGGGAGATTAATTCCCGAGCATGTTCTTCATCAATGCTGGGATCACGTGCTTCTAGGGGATTTTGAGTGGACAACATGCCTGAGGGTTATCCTCCCTGGCAGACCCAAAATCTCTTAGATCAAGAACTCATAAAACTTATCGGGTCCGATTTAAGGTTTTCAGGTGTGTAGTTTGGCTCTTCGAAATCGTTTCCCGACCGTAAGATCTCGAGAGGCAGATCGTATGGTTTGGGTGAGGGCTGGTATCACGGAGGTCACATGGTTTTGTTTGGTGGGCCCTTGGCTTGGATTGTGGGCCTTTGGCTTGTTTACCAAGGCTCATTGTGGCTCAAAAAATCTTTGGACCACATCTCCTTCACGCATTATGTATATTATGTAACTTTTTTTTAGGAAAAATGAATAGAAGGACCTACTCTTATTGCATCAAAAAAAAAAAAAACGTTGTCAATTTCCCCCCTGCCTAAACTGTTGCTAAAGTACCCCTGTGGTTAGAGAGTCCTTATGGAGATGAAGATTGTATGTTTCCTTTATTATCATTATAAAAATCTAGAGGACTCTAGGAATAGTCATAAGATCATATTTTGCAGCAATTTGTATCTGATAGTTCTTGTATTGATTACCCTATTTATTTTAATGGTTATCAACATGTTTTCAGAAATGAGTTTTAGGAAGAACATCATCCAGCTATATTTGCCTCTTTCATAGCACTAGAGCACAATAATGAACTCACTAGGGAACTGGTTGAAATCAGTGAAGAATTTTTTTGTATATTGTTACTGAACTAAATGAAGAATAGAAGCAGAAATTGTTGAGCATGGTTCGAGAACAATCCAGAGCTTTCACTTGGGACTATTTTGACATGAAAGGCATACACCTAGATACATGCATCCACCACATCTACACCATTGAGGACATGATACCTATCTAATAGCCGCATAGAAGCATGAACCCAGCCTTGAGAGAAATTATCAAAGATGAATTGCAAAAGTTATTGGCTGTAGACTTTATCTATCCTATTTCAAACAGCAGATGGTTGTCACCTTTGGTGGTGGTTCTGAAGAAGAACAATAAGTGGCACATATGTGTTGATTATAGGGAGTTAAACAAAGCCACCTTGCAACATTAGTTTCCGCTACCATTTATTGATCAGGTACTTGACACACTCTCTAGTAAGAAGTATTTCTCTTTTCTAGATGGGTACAATGGATATAACCAGATTCAAATAGTTGAGGAAGACCAAGAGAGGACCACTGTCACTTTCCCTTGGGGTACCTATGCCTATCGCATTCTTCCTTTTTTCGTTTTCAATGCCCCAACTACCTTTCAACGAGTTGTCCTATCCATATTTTCTGACTTGATCCATGACTGTGTAGAAGTTTACATGGATGACTTCACAGTATATGAAGATGATTTTTCCTAAGCTCTAGAAAATCTAGAAAAGGTGTTGATCTGATGTCAATAATCCCACCTATACCTTAACAGTAGTAATGTAAAATGATGCAAACTAAGGGGATAGTCTTGGGCCATCACATTTCATTTGAAGGAATGAAAGTTGATCCAACCAAGATTGAGGTAATCTCCCGTATTTCAATTCCTAGTACACAAAAAAAGGTAAGAAGCTTTTTGGGACATGCGGGTTACTATCGTCGATTTATTGAAAACTTTACAAATATTGCAACACCTTTATTTAAATTATTGACCAAGGATGATGCTTTTGTTTGGAATGATGATTGTTAGGATGCTTTTCAGGTATTAAAGGATAGGTTGTCCACTGCTCCAGTATTGAGGGGACAAAATTGGTCCTTATCGTTCCACATTTGCATGGACGCCTTAGATACCGCACTTGGAGCAGTCTTAGGACAAAGGGAAGATCATTATCCTTATGCTATTTATTTTGTTAGTAAGAATATTTCCCCTACTGAACTTAACTATATAGTTACTAAAAATGAATTTTTAGCAGTTGTTCCTGCCATTAGTAAATTTATACATTACATAACCGTTTATTAGACTTTAATCCATACCGATCATTCTACCATTAGATTTTTGATGAACAAACCTATCACTAATGGTAGGATTACTAGATGGTTTCTTCTTTTGCAAGAATTTAATATAACTGTGATTGATAGACCTAGGCGAGATAATTTGGCAACTGACTTCTTGTCTCGAATGAATGTTGTTCAGGGAAATGTATCAACACCAGTACGAGATGATTTCCCAAATGAAGAGTTGTTTTCTATATCTACCATTACTCGCTAGTTTGAAGATGTTGCCAACTACTTGGTGTTAGGGAATTTTCCTCAGAATATTTCTACGAGGGAAAAATATAAAATCATACAGCATAGTGCCAACTACTCCTCGATTGATGGAGATTTGTTCTCCACTAAACCTGACTTGATCACAAGGAGATGTGTGCAAGAAAATGAGATATTTGATGTGTTGAAGGCATGCCACATTGAGCCTTGTGTGGTGCACTTTGCAGAAAAAGGTCTGCTTACAAAGTCCTCCATATTAGGTATTATTGGCCCTCAGTCTTCAAAGATGCCAAAAAAATTGTATCTAGTTGTAACGCTTGTCATAGGATGGGGAGGCGAGTTCCTTTTGATGAGATGCCCCTTTAGAAATGAGTATTGATATAACCTTTCGAGAAGTGGGAATTAGATTTTGTGGGACCTATATCCCCCATGTCAAAGAAGAAAAAGCACATTTTAGTTTGCACCTACTATGCTACAAAGTGGGTGGAATCTAAGGCTTTGTATGCTGCAACTGAAAAGGTAGTAGTGGAATAAATTTTTGAAGACATTTTCACTAGATTTGGAGTACCTCGAGAGATTGTTACTGACCAGGGCACACAGTTCACATCAAAATTGGTCAAGGATCTCACTGAACAGTATCAAATCAAACATTAGAAATCTACTCCTTACCACCCCCAAGCCAATGGGCAGGTGGAATCCACAAACAAAGTGTTATAATCCATCTTAACCAAGACCATTCAGTTACATCATAGTGATTGGGATGACAAGTTGTTGGAGGCATTATGGGCTTATCGCATAACATGGAGGAATGTGACAGGGCACACCGTGTATGAGCTAGTTTATGGTAAACACGTGTTGCTGCCTATTTAATTCCAAGTGAAGGTGTTCCAGACTTCCACTCAACTTGGGATGAATCTTAATCAAGCATAAGAATAAAGGTTAATGCAAATTAATGAGCTTGATGAGATTATATAGGATGCATTCCATCAAACCATATTGGTGTAGGATCAGAGAGCTTGTTAGCATGATAAGTTTATCAAAAAGAAGATTTTTCATCGAGGACATTGGGAATTTCTTTATGACAGTAATTTCAAATAGTTCAAAGGTAAATTTTCAACTAGATGGTTAGGTCCCTGTGAGGTGGATGAAGTTATTGACAATGGCTCAGTCTGCATTAAAACTGTTGATGAAGGCCAGACCTCTTTTGTATTAAATGGCCACAACTCAAGATCTATCACCAAGTGATCTCTTGACAACAATTTCTGCAGGAGGTAAGAAGAGATCCAGGGATGAATCTGGTCCATGAAAATGACCAACCTCTTGTTGCTTCATCTAGTTGATTTATTTCTTATATATATATATATATATATATATATATATATATACATATATATATATATATATATATATATATATATAAATAAAATAATCAGTGGGCTATCATTTTTTATATACTTAGGTGTGTCTCCCCACAACCCATGTAGAATAAAGGAGTAATTTGTCTTGGGTAGGTTTATTCCTTTAGCTAGACTTGACATATTAATTATGGAAAAGGAGCCTTTCAAAGTCTTCTTTGGATGTTTTTAGACTCGCAAAAATTGAAACTCCCGAGAACTAACTGATCTAGGCTCGTAAAAACTACATGGAACAATGGGAGCCTAGGGATTCCTTGAGTACAAATTTATTCTTTTCCGGGATCAAGGAAATGATTATGGAAAAGAAGCCCCTTGGAGTCTTCTTTGGGTGGTTCAGACTCTCTAAATATAAATACCTCAAGTAGTGGCTACTTTAGGCTCATTAACAATATAGAGGAGTAGTAGTTAGGGACCTGCTGAGCATAGAATTATTCTTTCTCGGGCTCAGCATAATAAGTATGGAAAAGAAACCCACCTAGAGATTTCTTTCTGGCCATTTCAATCTCTCTAAATGTGAAATGCCTTAGGCAGTTATCATCCCATACCTGGTTAAAGTCCATGGGATGGTGAGCAAGTTTACTTATGATTTAGAGGCAACATTCAACAAATTACATGACATTATGCAAAGAGAAATTCCCAGATTTTGTACTCTAAATTTTTTGTACCTAACAGTTTTTTGTACTTTACTATGTAAAATCAAGTTCTGCCATTACAAGTGTATTTCAAGAACATCATTTGCATAGCATACTTGGTGTATAAGCTTCATTCTCGCAAGCATTATTTTATGATCAGTATCCTGCTGCTACTATCAGACAGATATGGATAATATTTAAAGCCCAACACCCTATATCATTATAAGTTAGTAAAGGTATGTGCTTATGATTTACTTAGATTTGATTATGAATGGTTAAAATATATGCCAAGTGACATGCACCTTCTGTGTTTCCCTAACTATTCCTTTCTTTTGATTTAGAACTTTAGTCCTATACTCCTCTTTCTATAATTATTTCTCTGTCCCTATCATCATTTCCTGAAGACCCCTGCTAATCCTATTGTATCATGTAAACCTTCCCCTTCGTCCTAAATAATTATTAAGCTCTCCACTCAAATCGCATCTCAATTAGGGCCATCATCACACCTTAAGCTTTGTACATCCCCGCCGTTGTGATGATCATTCTCCTAAAGGCATGATTTGGGCCAAAACATTGGAACATTGGGGCAATTCTCATAGGGGTCAGGGCGACCATTTTTTCTTATCAATTACAGGGAAGTCATACTCTTACTCCACTGCTGCAATTCGAGAGTTAAATTTTTAGTTGAATTTGAGAATTGTGGGTTCATAAAAACATGGGGGTTGACCACCATGAACCTACATTTGGCGAATTCTCCCACAATCCTGAATATTACCAATGTAAGGGAATTTTGGAAGAACGGGGATGGTTGTTGTTCTTACAAAAAATCCAAGGATACAATGAAAAGGTGGCCCTGGTATTCGCACAGAATTTTGATGGAGAACATGTCAAGATAGGAAATTTGAGTTTTAAATTCACAGAAGAGTCGCTTAGCCAGGCCATAGGGTTTCCCTCCTTGGGTGAACCATTTTTCGAGGGACGAAAATTGAGCATTCCAAACTGTGCCACATTTCTCAAGCTAGATTATCAATCGATCAGTTGGGCAAAAGGTGTTCTGCAGAGCTGTCTAGAGGAGAAGTGGCATCCCTTGATTACTATGTTGTAGTGTTTTATTAATTTTGAAGGAAGGTATGCTATGGTGTTTCTCTATAACACTCGCTTGCTGTCATATTTTGCTGAGGATAGTAAAGTTAATATTCTGCATTTTATGAGATTAAGTTTTCATAATATGTCTAGAGGGGTGCAATTAGAAAGAAAAAATCTTGAAACGGACCTATATCACCATAGCCTCATTAAAATGATGGTCATCATTGAGCTTAATAAGTGTTAGAAGTCTTGGGAAGACTTCCTGGTCGAGAACTTTCCTAGAGAAGAAACCCATTTAAGGGTCGACAACACTTGGTGGGCCAGCCACTCAAACATAATGAGGAGGAGATGAAACCTACTCCTACAGTCAACCCTACCTATCCTATCCCTAAAACCCCTCAAGAACCAGCGCCTTGTTCTAATGTTGTTGAAGAAGGGATGTCTTTGAAGACCCGGAAATCAATGAAGAAAAAGAACAAGCAGAGCAGGGATGATGAAGACCAATCTGAGGCAGGTGATACTGTGGAGACAAAAGGTGAAGAGACTGTGTCTAAAACGCTTAAAGCTCATGCTGGGTTAGAATCAAAGCTTAAGCGAAAGAGAGCCCTCTTTCCATCACAAGTACCATCAATGCCTATGGGAGAGACTTCGTCCCAAGTTTATCGGAGAAATCGAAGCATGAACAAACATAAGCATCCTGCACCTAAAGTTGTGAATTCTGAGCACATTGATGTTCTTTCTTCTCCTAATTCAAATGAAAAAAAGTTACATTCACCCCCTAAAGAAACGCATGTACCAACATCTGCAGCAAAGGTTCCTTTTGATATTGCACAAGACTTAGAGACACTGTCACTTATTCAGCCCTTGCCAAGCAAGGATCCTAGTAGAAATTTCAGTAGAGAGGTCCAGCAAGCTTCCTCACGGAGGAAAGATAATAGTGAAGAACTAGGAGGAAGTGCCTCTTAATATTCCACAACACCCATGAAAACCCTGACTCCTGTTGAAGAAGAAAATATGAAGATTCGATTAATAAAGTTCTAGAAAACTATTGCTAAGCTCCACAAGCAAGCAAATAAATATAAAGTCTTATTTGATTATGTTGGGGAAGTCAACAATGAAATCACGGATACTAATCTCCAATTGTTTTCTGAAAATGATGAGCTGAAGCAAAAGAATAGGTAGTTGATGTGCCTAAAAGCCTCTAGACTTAAACCCACCAAGAAGTTAACTGATTAAGAACTTTCTTTACAATTCAAAAAGTGTTCCATTCCAATAAAGCATGGGTTAGAGGTCTTTGTTAAGGTTGTTGGTCTTTGACCAGTATTCCTTTTGCTATAGCATCATCACTATTTTTCCATACTATGGCAATATGCATGAGGACATGCATTCGAATTGGCATGGGGGGGATGTTGGCGTCCATTTTTGTCCCCAAATTTTACTACTTCTCGCCCCTATTTTGACTATCTTTTGTCTAAAAAAGTACTCCTTCCACCTACCCTACCCCCTATATCACTACCTAAACCTTGTTAATATATGGCCAGAGGTGAATGCTTCTAACTGGAATTGTTTTTCTATTTATGATTAAGTTTAAGTAGATTTTGAGTCATATTCTTAATATGCTAACTATCTATTTATGGTTTTAGCTATGAAGATTAGTGGCAGGACTGAAAGGTCAGAACAGGGATGGAAATGATGCCTTGTCATCAGCATCATTCTCATTTTTGTACTCAACATCCGGTCCTTGACCTGTACTCAAGACGATAGTGGCCAGGTGGACTCCTTCCACATTCATTTTTGACTTCTTGAAGATCGATGTACACGGCTCAAGGATATTTTGTTATGCCAAGCTTGATGCTTTCAAAGTTGAATATATTTCTAGATTGAAATAGAAGTAGATTACTCTAATGTTAGCACTTAGTTATCTCAAAGGGAAGCAGTTCGTTCCAAGCAAGGTAAAGCCGATTGAAGCAAATCGAGCATGCTCTAATTAGTTCTAGTTTGTTGAAGATTGCCATAGTTAGATACGTTTTTAGTTTTACATTTAATAAATTGCCTTTAATGGTTGATGTAATAGAGTACAATTCTATTCGTTAGCAAGACATACAGTGATCTATGTAATTTGGTTTTCAAGACTCTGTTCTGAAGTTATATACATATGGTTATTTCCAAGTTCTGAACCAGATTGTTTTCCAGTGTGGTTGATTGTGAGTCATGTTTTTAATGCTTTAAATCTATCTTTTACTGCAGTAAGTTAGATTACTCCAAGTGTGGGAGGGCCCACCACCTCTGGAAATAAGCTTGATTAATAGGAGGATAATTAGGGGGATGCAATCTCATAGTATAAGCTTTCATTGAGTTACAATGGAAAAAATTTTGTGTGTGATTTCATAGTTCAATTTTCAAGCATTTAGCTATCGTTGCATCATAAATTGAATAATTGAAGGATTGTTTTCCTGAGTTTTCATATTTGAAATTTATTCCATAGTCCATGCACATGTTTTAATAAAGAGTCATACTATTTTCCTTTTATTAAATCTGAGCATATTCACATTTTTAATTGGAGCATTCACGATATAGGAACATAAACGATTTCTGAGTTTATATGGAACAATTTCTGTACGCTTATGTATATAAACTATGATGTATGGCATGGGTTTGAATATGGATTTCTTCCTATTTGTTTGAGTGAATGATTTATGGTTTGAAGGGTATTGACTGCAGTTGCAAACGATTTCGTGCTTGGTAGCAATATGTATTGTGTTCTTCATTTTCACAATTTGAATTGTGTGATTTATTTCAAGCAGTGATTGTTTAGTTCAAGTTGTGTGATTGATTTCAAGCATTATGATTTAATTCAAGCAGTGTGATTTAATTCAGAGCATTTCCGATATGATTTGATTGAAGTTATAAATAAGCATCGATTTGAGTCATTTAGATATCACAGGATAATTTAGTTTTATTCCAGGATGATAGGATAAGTTCGATTTCCATGCCAAGTACAGTAGCATAGGGATTGATTTCATAGTAGTGTGACAACAATTCAATTTCATTTATAAACTTAGATAATTTCAGTGAGATTTCGTTTTCCTTTAAGCATCAATAGATCATTTTAAGTTGATTTCAAAATCAGTCTTTGTAGCAACTTAAGTGTGTTTTGAATGCATTTTATTTCAAAGTAGGGCTAGCCTAATTAGAATAGAATGAGGGTGACAGTTTAGGATTTGATTTTAGTTTTCTTTTCAAGTTGTAGTATTGCATTTCTATTTCTCAGGGATTAGGTTTTGCTAAAGATAGATGATTGCTTGACTCTGCCTCTTGAATAGTTAGAGTTTGAATTTCCTTCTTTGAAAAGTGAAGAGGTTTAATTCTTACTTTAAGAGTTGTTCTTAGATTGAATTTCATTGAGCCTTTTGTTTCAGTAGGTTTATCTTTTCGTTGCCAATTTGATTGCAGAAATTTAGAATAGGAAACAGAGTGTTATAAGGTGTGATATATTGAGTTAAATTGATTCCCTTTGGATTTCTTCTGTTAAAGTGAAGAATTCTTTTTATGTGAGCGAGATGAGTGTTAGTTTACTCAATTGATAGAATAATGTTTTTATCATTCTGTACTTAATGATCATTATTAAGGAAAATTGCATACTCTGAACTTAACATTGAGCCAAAAACACAGTACAACTCATGTTTACGAGTCTTGGTTGATAATTAAATATTAGGAGGTTTAATTTCTAATTAAAACTCTCAACATGGAGGTAGACTTTTTTATTGAGTTATTGTTAGGGGCAGCTTTATCATCAAAAGAACCTTATAGGATGACCACAACTTAGTTGGTTGAGTTAAAATTGCAGCTGAAGGAAACATTGGAAAAGGGATACATTAGGCCATGTCTATCACCATGGGGTGCACCGATATTTTTCGTAAGGAAGAAATATTGAACACTTAGATTATGCATTGATTACAGGCAGTTGAACAAAGTGACTATCAAGGACAAGTACCCTTTGCCAAGGATTGATTACTTGTTCGATCAGCGGAAGGGAGAAGAAGTGCTCTCGAAAATTGACTTTAGATCTGGATACCATGAGGTACACATCAAAGGGGAGGACACTTACAATATTGCATTCAGGACTAGGCATGGGCATTGTGAATTTGTTGTAGTTCCATTTGTCTTAACTAATGCTTCAACTACATTTATGTGTTTGATGAGTAGTGTGTTGTGTCCATGTTTGGATAATTTTCTTATAGTTTTCATTGATGATATACTGGTATCTTCTAAAAAAGAGGAATAACATGACAAGAACTTAGCAGCAGTGTTGAGGTTGTTGAGAGAGCATCAGTTGCATGCTAAGCTCAACAAGTGTAGTTTCTTTTAGACTGAGGTACATTACTTGGGTCATGTTGTCTCCAAGGAGGGAATTGTAGTAGATCTAGAGAAGATAAAGGCCATCACGGAGTGGGTAGCTCCTAATAATTTGGATGAGGTGAGATCCTTCATGGGTTTGGCAGGCTACTAGAGGAGGTTCATTAGGAACTTCTTAGACATTGCTTACCCTATCATATCATTGAAAATGAAAGGTAAGAATTTTGAATGGACTAAGGAGTGTGAGGATAGATTTGAGCAACTCAAGCAGTTGTTGATGCATGCTCCAGTGCTACAGATTGTAGATCCATACAGAGAATTTGTAGTATGCAGAAATGCTTGTAAGAGAGGACTTGGTGGAGTCCTTATGTAGGATGGACATGTGGTATGCTATGAGTCCTAGAAACTAGAAAATAACAAACAAAACTACCCCACACATTATTTGGAGTTAGCAGTGATCATACATGCATTAAAGATGTGGAGACACTATCATCTTGGGAGAAGGTTTGTACTTATGAGTCATCACATTGGGTTGAAGTATTTGTTTAACCAGCTAAATTTGAACAGTAGACAGGCTAGATGGTTGGCCAATATCAGTGAGTTCAATTTCAAGATCACGTACATCAAAGGTAAAGAGAACAAGGCAGCATATGCTCTTAGTGGATGAGTATAGGTAAATCACTTAGAAGCTATGAGCTCCTATGGGACAGACTTACAGGATAACTTCTTGCAGGAAGGTTAGTAGGATGTCAGGTATATGGAGATTGTGCACAGGTTGTAGGAGGATGTTGGTACAGGTACATGTTACATTATAGGTATAGGTACGATGTATGTGCATAGGGTATGGATTATTGTCTTACAATAGATGGGTTGGTCAGGTTCTATGTATGGATAACGGTGAGTCCAAGAAGGTGATATTGACATAGTTTCATGTGAAACTTTATTCAGGTCACCCAAATTATCATAAGACATTAACTGTAGTGAAGATATTTTATGATTGGCTGAATCTGAAAAGGGATGTAGCGAAGTTTGTGGCTAAATGTTTTGGTTGTCAGCGAGTGAAAGCATAATGTAAACATCTAGGTGAACCGCTACAACCGATTTTGATTCCAGAGTAGAAATGGGAAGTCATTTCCATGGACTTCATCACATTTTTCTGAAGACAGTGAGACAAGATGATTCCATTATGGTTATTATGGACAGGTTGAAGAAGGTTTCACACTTCATTCTGGTGAAGTCTACATTTTCAGCTAGTGATGTAGCACATGTATTAATTTGAGATGTGCTCATATTGCATGGTGTTCTGAAGAATATTGTGTCGGAAAGGGATGAAAAGCTCACTTCCAAGTTTTGGAAGGAGTTATTTGTAGGTTTGGGCATAGATTTGACCTTTAGTACATCGTATAATCCATGATAGATGGATAGATAGAGAGGGTCAACAAGATATTGGAGGACATTTTGAGGATGTATGTGATACATTAGCAACGAAAGTGGGAAGAGTACCTTCCATTGGTAGATTTATCATACAACAATGGGTATCAGGAATATTTGAGAATTAGCCCTTTTGAGGCATTATATGGGTGGAGTTGCAACACTCCCATCAGTTGGAGCAATCCGGTTAATAGGGTATTGATTGGACTAGATATGTTGGTGGACATGAAATAGGAAATGTAGGTGATCAAGAAGAATCTAAAGGAAGCACAGGATAGGCATAAAATCTATGCAAAATGGAACAGGTTTTTCAAGGAGTTCCTGGTTAGGGAAGAAGTGTCCTTGCACATCAAAATGAAGAAGAGATCCTTGCAGATTGGATCATGTTCCAAACTAGAACCATGGTTTTGTGGACCCTTCAGTACCATAGAGAGGATTGGGCCAATAGCCTATTGACTTGCACTACCTTCAACAGTGAAATTCCCTGATGTTTTCCATGTATCTTTTCTTAATAAGTATGTTAATGATGTTGATTATGTGATTGATTGGTGTGTATTGTAGGTGGAACTAGATGGCGAATTCCAACCGAAGCCTCAATGTATATTGCAGGAAAAGGTGCTCATGCTCCAGAACCGATAAAGTGAGCAATGTAAGGTGCAATGGAAGCACTCTGGGCCCGATTAAGCTACATGGGAGATGGTCGATCAGATGGGGGCTATGTATCTTTCCTTGTTTGTCGGTTGAGGCAAAGCAGTTATGGCTTGGTGCTTTAGTATTTTCTTTAGTATATGTTTTGATGATGCTAGTTTATGTATATATGTATATGGATGTAAATACCACCATGAACTATGTTATAAAGCTCCACTATGTGGTATGTTGTTGTGATGTAATGTTATTATTTTGTTATGTTTGTTTTCTCTTCAGCGGGATGGTCATTGTAAATATTGCATCGAGCTAAGTTATAAAGCTCCATCGGTAGCATATATATTTTGCTTACAATAGTCTTTTGGTTATAGGTGTTGCTAAACATTGAGTACAGTGTTCCCCCAAGGGGGAGGGTTCTACAACAACCCTCGTGAAAAATTCATGTAATAAAAGTAAATAAAGTCAAAATAATAACCATGGATGGTGGCACACTTATTCCAAGTTGAATGTGGGGAAAAACCCTAGTGATGGGGATCACTTGTGATTGGTTATGGCTAAGTAAATTGGAAAAGGCAATGGTTAAGGCTTTGGAAAGGAAAAATGGCATTTTTGGCACAATTATTTATGAAAATAATGGAAATTAGGAGAAAAGGGAGGTGAAAGGTCATAGGTTTCACGTGAGGAAGAAAATGAAGGAAAATAATGGAAAATGAAGAAAATAGAAGTCTCATTCATAAAAAAGTTTCTGAGGACCAGTTGGTAACTTTTTTTCAGTTCAGTGTTGGGGTTCTCTTCTATTCTCTCTCTCTCTCATACTCTTAGAGACTTAGAGTTTTCTTGGAGCACTCTTGGTCAGTTTGGAATACTTGGATTCATAGAGGAAAAAATTAAAGGAAGAGTAGGAAAGTGCAAGAATCCATCAGAATCAACAACTACATCATATTTTCTTGCACGTACCGAGTTGAATGTATGTTTCCTTCACTAGTTTTGGCATGCATGGCACATGCATGTGGTTTCTTGGTTGTGATCTGTCATTGGAATTTAGGATTTCCTAGCCTTGCCATTTCCTGGATAACCATGGTGATTGTGGGTTTACTTTCATTGTTTGTTTTTGGTTGGTTCTCATGGTTCCTTATCTTGGGTGGAGTTATTAGATCCTGGAAACCCTGGTTGTAAAAATGCTTTCGAAGCCCTGTAACAGCTTGGGTTGAGTTACTAGTCCTAGAACCCTTGGCTGGAAAAACACTCTGGAATCCCTTGGTGGGTTGAGTTACTATTCCTAGAAGCCTTGGTTGGAAAAATGCTCTAGAAGCCCAACGGAAACTCTTGGTTGAGATACTAGTCTTAGAAGCCTTGGTTGGCACAACTGCTCTGGAAGCCCTGGAAGGCTTGGATGGAGACCAATCTGATGATGGTTTTGTGATTTCCGACCATGAGGTGGAATCAATGTTTGATGACTTGAGGTGGATGGCCTCTAGAAGCCCTGGATGAGTTTTGATTGATATGTTCTATGAGATCCCACATTCATGCTTGGAATATGTCATGGGGGTGAACGGATGAATAAAGATTTGGAGCAACCATTCTATGGTTGGGTGGAATGTGGAAGTATGATCACGGGCTTGGATTTTACTTCATTAATAAAAGTTTATTTCTCGTTGTATTTCTATGATTAGTTTGATAGATTAAATGTGGTATATATGATTGTACTTTCATTATTATTTTATGTTTATATTATGATGGTTATGTATGTGTTTTATGACGGTAACCATGTGTGGATCTCATCATTTTTTTACTTTTAATTGAGTGATCAATGTATCTATGACCTAATGGATGGAATGTAAGTTGATGTGTTGATGGATATATGGTTCTTAGCGATTCTCAGCTATGAGACCCCTATGCTCAAAACTATTATTTACACTTGTAGAGTACATATTCGCGATATGTTTGATGAAATGCCTGTCATGGATAGTAGGGGTCCAGTCAAGGTCTTCAACAAGTATTTTCTTTAGTACTATAATTTCCATGTTATTTTACTAATTTGAAGAAACAATTCAATTCTAAGCAGTGACTTGGGATCTGGGCCTGAAAAGGTGGCTCAAATCCTAGATTCATTGGCATAGCATTGACAGTTTTGGTCTCTAGTCACTGGAAGACAAGCTTGTGAGAGAGAATTTGGGTTTCTGGTCATCCTCATGCCTATAGCATGGGAGTGACTGAGGCTTAAGTTTTCCAAAAGATTAGTTCCACTTCCTTAAAATGACTTAGGATTTTGAATCATATCATAGTGGCCTCTCGCCGCATGTTTAACCTGTTTGGCCGATTGCTTGTGTAGATGTGGGAGGAGGGTGTTATAACAACTATAGATATGATATTTTTTGATTGAGCTATGAATAAGAAACAATTGACTAAAATAAAGTTAATCTAAGGATCCTTTCCGATAGAAATCGTATCTATGCAACCCTAACCAGAGTACTTATTAATAATTTTTTGTTAACAAAGGACACAACACATATCTTCCAGTCATTGGGCAACATTCGATTTTCTTACCTGTTTTCCATAGTTCTAATTGAAATAGAGGCAAATGTTAGAAGTGTTATTTCCTTTCATTTACCTAGTCAATATTCATAAATTTTCTTGTGTTAACTTTGGAAATATGCATTGTGCAGGATACCCTCAAATCTATACCATCAGAGAGAAAATCAATGAAAAACATGATAACTAGGATATATGTGGTGATCTTAGTTATACTCTTCTTTATTCATAGGTTCAGAATCCAAAAATTTCATTACTCAATTGTCCCTACTATTTTGATATGGTTCTTATTTATTTCCTTCCTTAAAATATTGCGAGACATGATACATGCATCTTCAAAGCTTTTTATCGCAAAAATATATTTGATTACTTTGGAAGAAAATAAAAAAAAAACTTGTATTTTACTTGGAGGAATAGTTCTATCCATAGCAGTTATGTAGTATGCTTCCATTCCTAAATAATTTTCCTAGATATTATCAAATGCATTCTACATTAGTAACATTAAATATGACACATGTAAATAATTATTTAGAAATTACGAAACCAAGTCTTCATTGCTAGCTTCAAGTAAGGAGAATCCAAAAATTTATTTACAAATTGACAAATCCAATATTTATTGCTTAATAATGATCAACAAGGACACGAGGAGGCCAATAATGATTGGTAAAGCCATAATTTATCATATTGAAAGCCTAATGTAGTTCTCACCTCAAAACAAGTTTTGAGGCGAAAACAGAGTATTTTGTTTTTATCTTCATTTCTTATGTAATTTTATGTTTCTATATGTAATATTGGCTACCAGTTTCTCCTAAGCATCTAATGATGTTTCCAAGCACCTGCCACTGCAAAAATCAAGTCATCATGAGCACCAATTCACCTGCAAAAGCAAAAGAGAAACAAGCACTAAAACCCTAAATTCCTCTCCCACTGAGCTAGGGTTGGCTATGGGATCAGAGATATCTGAGTAGAGGAGGAATAAGGGATATTAGAAGGTATGATGCCATTTCATATCATAAAACATCAGGTCTCCATCATTTGTCAAGAAGCCATTCCAAGGAATAGGCCATTCACCACACATAAGGGACGGTTTTTCTTCAAACTATGTTTTTGAGCAAGAAAAGATGAATTTGACAAAATTGAGAGAGGTTTTTGTCCATCATTTACCCATGAAGAAAAACCACTTTCATTTTTTACACAGGCTTCATGGTTTGGGAGACATGTTGAAAACATCATTTGCCTCAGGAGGGTTAATGCACCTCTGTAGTGACCTTGGTAAAATAATTTTTTCTCCTAGATGGAATGACCAAATGACTTGCTTAATGTGCCAACTGATAAGTAGACACAAAGATATTTCCAATGAGCTATCATGAGCTCAATTTGAAAATAAGGAAGACCTCCAAACATTGACTGAAACAACAATGTGCATTTTGGCAGCCTCATTCTGCACATTTTGACCACTCTTGGGAGATTGGACTTTTGACAGGGTAAAAGAACTCCAAATTGAAAAATTCAAGATCTTCTGGAAATTAGACTCAACAAGATTTCCAACCACCTATCCCATGCCTAATTTTGATACAGGGAATATAGTCAAAAGTTGTCTTGAAGGTGGCGTTGCGGTTTTGGTAGGGTGGCGTTGTGCTTTTGACAGTAGCGCTGCATTTTTGGCAATGGCGCTGCGGTTTTAGCAAGAGAGCTTAAAAACACTCAAAACTTTAAGAAACTTCAAAATTTCTCTCTCTTACCTTCATTGCAAGTAATTTGACCTCCCTCACTTCAGTTTTGGTTTGCAAATCAAACTTTTAAGCATCATTTCCCATGGTAAATATGAAACCCTAAATTTGCCCCTAGTATGCCTAAAACCCTAAACCCTCATTGTTCCTCCTATCACCTATCACTACAACTCTAAACTATTTCCCTATCCCTATTTCCCTATCCCTTTATCCCTTTATCCTTATTCCATATCATTCCTATCCCTTTATCCCTCTTCCCAAAGGGCAATTTCTCAAACAAAACAAGCCCTCCCTTTCATTTTTATCATTCCTACTCCCTCATTCATTTTCTAGCCCATAAGATCATCTCCCATCCCCTCACTCCTAAATCACCCATACACACTCCTTCCATACCTTCTCTAGGGGTACATAAATTCAAAACTTAGCAAACATGGACAAGGAAGACCTTCCAGCAGTGCTTAGGTGAAGACAGATGAGAAGGCCAAAGAGACTAGAACTGCTGAGATACTGGTGTTCTTGACATATCAGAGAGAGTCAAGGAAGTTGTTTGCAGCTGCTAGGCAAGTGTTTGCTCCACGGGAAGTGGAAGGTACCTTACCTTCTTCATCAGTCCATATGCAAATGTTATCTCCCCAAGGTTTGGAAGGGGCTTTCCCTTCTACATCGACAAAACAGGTATAGGTTGAGAAGCTGAGCAAAGGCAAGGAAAAGGTACAAGAAGATGACTTGGATGATGACCAAGAAATGGAATTTCAGTTGGAGGAGAATGATGATGAGCCCGAGTAGCATGACACTCAGATCATTGATCTAGAGGCTCAAGAGAGGGAAAATGTCAAAGATGTCATTATTTAGGAGAAAGAAGCCCAAATACAAGCTTTGATGGACAACGTAGAGAGAGCTAAGTTTGTCATCACTTACTTGGAGCAAGAAAACAAAAAACTAAGTCATAAACAGGTCCTCATGGAACTTTAGCTACTGAAGATAAAGAGGCAAAGTGACAAAGAGGCTCATGTCACTTTGACTCCCATTGAGAAGGAAATTGAACAAGATAAGGAAACTTGGCTTGAAAGAGTCAACCTACATCTTGAAGGGCTCATTGACAAGGCTAACAGGGATAAGAAAATGCTCCGACACATGGCATACCATTACATGGCTTGTAACAAAATTTGTAACATGAGGATCAAGAAGCTAAAAGCTAGGTTGAGGAGAGCCTTAGAGGGCAAGAAAGAGCAAGATAGGTTGAAGATGTTGGCTAAACTCTCCTTGTCCAACCAAAGCACTTTATGGTGGCACTCCATGCAAAATTTGGGCAAATTTTGAGGATTTTTTGCATTTTTGAAATTTTGAAATTCTTAACACAGAAAATTTGCCCAAAAGCGCAGTGCCACCAATGCTGCGCTTTTTCCTGAGGAATCCATTGGAGAAAACATTTACATTTTTTGATTCAAAATGATGAGGAAATGCACCCTAGCAATTTTCAGGAGTTTTGGAGTAGATCTGGTTCACCAAAAGCTCAAAAAACTACCAAAAAATTACCTTTCTGCCTCTTTTTGGACACACAGAAGTAGTCTTGGGAGATTCAAGTTTTGAGGGGTTAAATGACCTCCAAATTCAAACATTCTAGGTGTTACAGAACCTAGACTTGAAGACCTTTCCAATGTGCTATCATCGGCTCAATTTGGATGCCTTGAAGGCCTCCAAAGGTGACCTGAAAGTGGCACTATGCTTCTGGACAGTGGCACTGTGCTTAGGGCCATTTTGCTCAGGGAACTAAAATTCGCCTGTTTTGACTATGAATTTGATTTCTCTCTCTTCATGGATGATTTGAATTAATTAATTGATGGCATGGAATGTAAATGTAATGGTAAAATAGTGTTATAGGATAGATTCATTAGTTAGAGGTGGTTTTGAGATAAATGAATCAGTTTTGCCTTTTTTAGAGGAAAGTTGTTTGACTGCCTATATTCCAGTTCTTTGTTGGAAAATGGTTGAAACACCCCCTATTATGATGGATTCAACCCCTGAAGGTCAGGATGAGTAGTTTAGATGTATATATTATGTGTTTTCTTGGTCATTTGGTGAGGTTGGATTCAGCTGGATTCTCATGAACTGAACACTTATCATTTTGTAGCAGTTTTGGCAAGAAGCTAATAAAGTTGGAGCTATTTTTATGGGTTTCCTATGGTATGGCCTTTAGCACGTGTTTCTCCTTCTGTTAATTTGTTCTCATGTTATTTATGTATGCCTCTTTCATGTAATCTCTTCTGATTGGTTGTTTTCAAGTCAGATAGGAAGAATTCATTAGGTTTTAATGCTTTGCCTTGGGAAAACACCAATAGTTTATGTTTTCATCTATTTAGGAAGGATTCTTGACATGCTCAAGCCTTTCTTAGCTCCTCACCAGTCAATCCTTTCACCCCATCAAGCTTTAAGGTGCTGAAGATCATACCTACCTTGCCCCATAGAATCCCCTACAATTTTAACCTAGTTTCCTAGACCCAAATTGCCCAGCTCCTCTTCGTCTGGCAAAAACACCAACCAATTCAATCAAAACCCTTCAGCTACTATAACTAGCATAAAACCTTGTTCCTGATCCAGTCATCTTGACTGAGATTCATAAGGAGAGATCCCTCTCTCGGCCTGGTAGGGCTAGATACCAGCTTAAGCTTGGTCTGTGGTTACCCTAGAATTGCCTCCCTTCAGCCTGAGGTCAATCTAGGTGATAACAATATCAATAAAATGCATAAACAGAAAATAATATCTGATTAGGGTTCAGAACGCCGATACAAAAATTTAAGAGAAATTTTGCACCATGAATAACACGCAACACCACACTAAATCAATTATTCCATAACATAGAAATTACAGAGTCTTGGCCCTCTCGGCCTGATTACAACAATTTGTCCTACCTTTGTTTCACTCGCAACCCTATCTCTCTCAATCTCTCACCTACTCACTCTCCTAATCCATCCCATCTCTATCATTACATTTTTTCCTTTCTTTTATGGATCAAATCCTATCCTAACAACATTGACAACTCAATCTCTATTTTTATCAGCTCAACTATTAAATCCCTATTCTCAAGCTCTGGTACAAACCTATTCTAACAACTTATCTCCTATTCTAAAAATAATACAATGATTTAATTATTACAATAATTGAAGTAAAGTTCAATTCAAGAGATCCAACCCCCTCTACTAAAATTGATTTTTAGCCACTCAGGTCAATGAAATTTATTTCTTGTTAGCCACAACATGTGAACATACAATCACATTGCTGGCTAAGTCCAGATGCTTCTGCATTAGACTCCCTAGGAAGAAAAGAATCATTCATCAAAATTTCAGGTTTGACTCCATACTTCTGTAATTCTGCTGTTATTAACCAACTAGCATCCTCCATTGGATATTCCTTCCATTTGACTAGATACTTAAAATAATATTGTCCTCTCATTCTTTTGGATACTCTTTTCTCCAAAATAGCTCCCACCTCTTTCTTGGCTATCTTTGGCATTTGTTCTTCCCAATTTAAAGTCTAAACTTCATCTTTTGCAGGTTCAGTTTGTAGCTCTGACTCTATCTCCTTGTATGGATACAAATCTGCAACATTGAAGATAAGTGATATTCCAATCCCTTCTAGTAATTCAATTTCATAAGCATTGGTTGAAAACTTCCTTGCAATTCTACATGGCCCTATCTTTTTCATCTTTAGTTTATTATAAGTCCCAATAGGAAACCTTTCTTTCCTCAACTGTACCATCACTAGATCTCCCACTTGGAATTCTTTTTATTATCTTTTCATATCAGCTCTCTATTTGTATTTTCCACTACTTTCCTGCAATCTGTCTTTGACATCTTCCTGTAGTCTATGCATCTGCTTTGCAAACTCTTCAGCTTTTGCACTTCTTGTCTCCTATTTGCCCAAATTTCTGAGCTCATATACACCTCTTGGATTCATTTCAAAAACAATATGAAATAGATTCATCCCAGTACTTCGGTTTGGAGTGTCATTATAAGCATACTTGGCTTGAGCAAGTGCTAAATCCCACTGCTTAGGATTTTGATACACTAAACTTCTCAATATTTTTCCCAAACTTTTGTTTACCACTTCGGTTTTCCCATCTATTTGAGGGTGATATGCTGAACAGAAACTAAGGTTGGCACCTAGTTTCTTCCAAAGAGTTCTCCAAAAATTCCCAACTAACTTTGTATCCCTAGACACAATACTTATAGGCAATCCATGTAACCTTACAACTTATGAAAAAAATAGATTAGAAATATGTGTTGCATCACTAGTATTTTTTCATGCAATGAAATGTGCCATTTTAGAAAATTTATCTACCACAACATAAATGGAATTATTTCCTCTTTGAGTTCTAGGTAACCCCAAAACAAAATCCATACTAACTTCATCCCATGGTTGCTCTGGTATTGGCAATGGCTGGTACAATCCTGTATTTTGGCTTCTCCCCTTATCATGCTGACAAACCCTACACTTCTCAACAAATTTCTTAACATTAGTTTGCATCTTTGGCCAATAGTAAAAAGAATTTACCTGAGCAAAGATTTTGTCTTGTCGAAAGTGCCCAGATAACCCTCCACTTTGTTTCTCCTTGATTATGTTTTCCCTCATAGAACATTTGGGAATACATGGGTTTGTTTCCTTTAGACATTAAACCTCCTTGGATAAAATAATCCAACCACTGGCTTCTATTATGAACTGCTAGATTTTGTACAACTACATAAATATCTTTAAATTATGCATCATCTTTATACATATCAACAATTTCTTCAAATCCTACAACACCAACTTTTAATTCTTGTACAAAGAAATTTACCCTGCTCAAAGCATCAGCAACTTTGTTCAACTTACCACTTGTATGTTTAATTACAAAAGTAAATCTCTGTAAATACTCTACCCACTTGGCATGCTTCTGATTCAATTTTGGCTGGTTCTTTATGAACTATAATGCATGATTTTCAGAATACAATACAAACTCCTTTGGTAGCAAATAATGTCTCCAATTTTTTAAAGCTTTCACAATAGCATAGAATTATTTATCATAATAACAATATTTCTTCTTAGATTCATTTAGTTTCTCACTAAAGTAGGCTATTGATCTCTGCTCCTGACTTAAAACTACTCCAATTGCAACTCCACTAGCATCAATTTCAACTTGGAAAACTTTTCCAAAATCAGGAAAAGCTAAAACTATTTTTTCTGTAATTTTCTTCTTCAACACTTTAAAATTTCTGTATGCTTCTTCTGTTCACTTGAATGGTTGATTAGTCTATTTGATTGTTTCAATAATTGGTGCACAAATCTGAATAAAACTCCTGATAAATTTTCTATAAAATCTTGCAAGACCATGAAAACTTCTTACCTCAAATACGTTTCTTGGAGTTAGCTAGTTCCAAATTGCTTGGACCTTCTCTGGATCCATTTTCAGACCTTCTTTAGAAACTACAAACCCCAAATATATTAATTCTTCTTTCATGAAACTACATTTCTTCAGATTTATCAGCAATTTCTCTTTCTGCAGAGTTCTTAAAACCAACTTAATATGCTCCGGATGTTCTTCTTTGCTTCTACTGAAAACTAGAATATCATCGAGATAAACAATGACAAACTTTCCTTCATATTCCTTCAAGACTTATCAATCTCATGAATGTGTTGGGTGCATTAGTGAGTCCAAAAGGAATCATTAACCACTCATACAACCCACTATTTGTTTTAAATGCAATCTTCCATTCATCTCCTTCTCTAATCCTTATTTGATGGTATCCACTCTTCAAATCTATTTTAGTAAAATACTTTGACCCACTTAAACAATCCATCAAATAATCCATGTGTGGTAAAGGAAATCTATACTTGATGGTAATCTTGTTTATGGCTCTGGAATCAGTACACATGTGCCATTCACCTCCTTTATTTGGACTGAGTACTGTTGGTACAACACATAGACTAAGACTCTCTCTGATTAATCCCTTATCCATTAGTTCTTGCCCTTGCCTCCCAACTTTTGCATTTCCTTGAGGAGTTAACCTGTATGTTGCTTTATCTGGCAAAATTGCTTCAAGTATTAGATCAATGTGATGACTAATACTCCTTATTGGTGGTAATGCATTTGGAAACTCATCCACAATAATATCAACAAAATCATTCAACATAGTTTTGATTTCTTCAGATAAATCAATTAAGTTTGTCGAAGTCAAAATTACCTTAGGTCTCCTTATGACAACAAAATTTATCTTTTCATCCTTCATGACTTCTTATAGCAATTCTTTCCCACTTATCAAAATAACATTGTTTCCAGGCACTTCTTTGCATTCTTCCTCCTTCAATGGTAGCAGTGTGGGTTTATTTTCATCCTTCTCTAGAGTGTAAGTGTTTCTTCTCCCATCATGTATAGATTTTCAATCAAATTGCCAAGGTCTTCCCAACAATACATGGCATACATCCATTGGCATTACATCACATAATAGCACATCCTTTTAAGTACCAATATGGATTTCTACTTTGAATTGTTTTGTCACAATAAGTTGATGTCCTTTTTGTAGCCATGATACTTTTTAAGGAGTAGTGTGTACTGTTCTCACTAATCTTAAGTTGTCCACCATTCCTGTAGAAACAAGGTTGTCAGTGCTTCCACTGTCAATTATCACTTTACAACATTTTCCTCTGGACTTGCATGTAGTTTTGAATAAACTCTTTCTCTGAGCTAGTTCTCCTGTCTCTTTCTCTACTTTAAGAAATACCCTTTTCAACAACAAGGATTCTCCTACTTCAAATGATTCTTCCTTGTTTTCAATTTGAGGTTTTTCTTCCTTTGCCTCAACCACATTCACATTCCACTGATTTGTTTCTTTATTATGAGGACAGTCCCATGAGCCATGACCCCATTCTCCACATGTGTAACACCGAATTTCTCTTCCTCGGCCTCTTCCTCTCGGTGCAAATATTCCTCTACTAAAGTCTCCTCTCTATGGTGGTCTACTACTGGAATCTCCTGCTTCCCCTAAAGGTTCTGAAATCATGATCTGGTAGTTCCTCTACCTCTTGCTAGAATTTTCCCTCTATTCCTCTACTTTTGCTTCCTCAACATATTCTCTTCGGCCTTCAAATATGCTTGATAGGCATCTTCAATTATCTTCAAGCTCAACCAACAAATTTTATCCTGTATGTCATATCTCAAGCCATTGATGTACCTGACTACCTTTTCTATGTTATCCTCTGCATGTCCTGCTCTAATGCTCAGCTTATAAAACTCTTTTGTGTATTCTTTGACAATCATTCCCTTTTGTCTAAAATTTTGTAATTGTCTGAAAAGATTTAGCCGATAATCTTTTGGCATGACTTTACCTTTCAATCTACTCACCATTTTATCCCATTGTTTGATCTTGGACTTCCCCTTTGTCTCTCTGGATGTTTGTAGTTCATCCCACCAGATAGCTACATGACCCTTTAATCTGGTAACTGCAAATTTCACCTTCTTTTTATCATCAATCTCCTCATAGTCGAAATACTTGTCTATTGAAATGATCCACTCCATCAACTCCTCTACATTGAGGTTCCCATCATACAAAGGTATCTCCACCTTTGGTCTTCCACTTGCTTTGGCCAACATTTTGAGAACTTTGGTAGCTTCAATTTCATCCTCTTCTTCTTCCTCAAAAATTTCCTCTAGAACACTGGCATCTCCTTCATCAGGTGCTCTCCTTTGAGAAGTTTCCATTATCTCCATCCTTGTACGCAAATTTCGAATTTCTTCCAGCAAAACTGCATTCGCTATAGGTGTTCCCTTATCTATGCCAGCTCCTCTCCTCGGTGGCATGTTTACTGTAGCAGAACTTAATCCTTGGGCTCTGATACCAAATGATGTGGGAGGTTAATGAAATTTGATTTGGTAGTCTAGGATTATACTAATGGTTGACTTAAAACCAACCAGTTGCGCGTTAAACAGTTTATGTATGTGTACTTTCTTCCTGAGGTCCTGCTTACACGACCAATCCCTGTCAATCCTACTTTGAATTTTTGGTTGAAGGGAAAGTACCCCTAGAGTCCTTTGGGCTGAGACTCTACCAGACTGAAAATTGCTTATACAAAGAAACACACACACACAGCCATCTTTTTTACTTTTAAGCAAATTCTAATGTTTAGGGTACATACCTAAGGTCCTACGTTCGAGAAGACCGTTAGGGTGCAAACCCTTCTTGGAGTTCCCTTCTTCTTTCTCTGACCTGCAAGACAAACAAATCAAAGAACACAACAGTACATGTATAGAAGTTTATGTATAAATCATCTTTATGCTGTAAAGTTAGTTATAAATAATCTTTAAGTAACTACTTTCATAAGAATTCAACACAAGAATCTCATAAGCATAAAGAAAGATTATTCGGGAACAAAGACGTGTTTCTTTATATATAAAGGCAAATAAAGTACATATATTGGAAAGATATCACCTGAACACCTTCAGCAGGCTCCAAGCAAGCTTCCTCCCGGATTCGTTCCAGCCTCCAGCCTCCAGCAAGAGCTCCTTCCAAGTCTTACTCAATGATGATGTCAAGGATGAATGATCACCAATACACATGGAAACAAGGGTTTCCTATGCAAAATGGGGGAAGTGCAGGATGCACCAAGGACTTCAGACCTGGTCTAAGGGAAAAATCTCAGCATAATAATCTTGCTCTCCTTTCTCTCTCTCCCCTTGGCCTTCCCTTTGATGTCTTTTTATACCCTCTCCAAAGTAGTTTTTTAGTTAGGAGTTGGTTGGGAACAGTTGGGCCACGGGCACTAACAGGTGATCCAGCAGGTAAACCCGCGATCACCGCCCGAAAAAGAGGAAATTATATTTTTTTAAGTGTTTTAATAGATACACGCGGGTTGGGTATGACAGACCCGCGTGTACACGCGTTTAACACAGGGCAAAGTCGCGTACAGGGAATAAAACACTGTTTTTTAAATTTTTGGACCAGGTCTGGAAGGAGGGGTTGCCCTAGGCCATAAGTGCAGCATCACAAACCATAAGAGTGAGATTTGGAGCTATAACAGATGCCCCCTAATGTATGAGGTCAGAAGGGGAACATGATGGCCGAAATACATTAAGTAAGTACAAGGAAAGGAACTCTGCCGAAAAACCGAGGAGGACTTCACCAGAATTCAGCCTGCCAAGCCACCGAAAGGAGATCAGAAAGAAACACTGTCTGAGGCGGGCATACCCATGCTCAGGAAAAGTAAAGCATGTCCGCATATCAAGTACAAGCGGATCCACTAAGTATACAAGTATAAATGACTGTAAAATACATAATGGATCATCTGATCATAATGAGTAAGTACATGTCTGAATATCACATATAAAACTGTCAATGATGCTGAAAGATGCAACGGATCACTGAAATCAAAGACTGATCCCATAAGGTACCAACTGAACATGATGGAATAGGATGGTACTACACTGCAAACTCAGGTGCCAGCATATAGAATGTCGCCATGACTGACTGCAACATATAAGGTGGAATGGTATCAACTAGCAGCAACAGGAGCAACTGTCAAGTGAACCAATGAATGCTGATACAACCTGAGGTCTTCACCGACCGCCGTGGTACATTTCTACACCATGGGAATAAATGATCTGAAGTCGACCATGTGAGAAATCGTTTGATTACCGGTCATTGATGTATACCGTTAACAAACGCGAGACTACTCACCGATAATGATAATGAGCGTCAAGGTACCCAGTACAATCTAACAAGTGTGAATAGATGAGCTGAAGTCGAACACCTGTAAGAATCTATCAATCAGGAGACAATGATGGTTTCCCACTGTCGATAGCGAGGAATCTGCCACTAATGACTGCAAACCCCAAGGTACTGCCAAATGGACTCTAGATCTTTGCCCCAGAGCAATGAGTCGGAGTCGATAGGGAAAGATCCGCTAGAAGGAAGGCATTAAGGCATCCTCCATCAATCTAGCGCGAGTGTAACCCGTAGGCCAATAATGTGGAAGGAATCGGACGAAAAAGATGTAGTAACCCAACCGAAGTACGTTTCCGGCGTACACAAGATGTGGCTAGCGCACGGCAGAAACCCTCTGAACCAACCAATAATGAAAGCTGACACAGAGGCGAGGTATCCACCAATAGGGTCAAATGGAAACCAAGGTACTGCACGAATCCCAATGTGTGATAATGTATGCTGATGTCGAACACAAGGGAAACCACTCAGTCAAAGACCCATGATACTGATCGATGCTGAGCACAAGGTGACCTATCAATAATGAAAATAGGGCCAGGGTGCGGTCTCTAGGTCTGCCCTCAGAGCAATGTGTCGTCGTCGATAAGGACAAGACCCGCCAGCAAGAAGTCAATGGGGACCTTCTCAAACCGGCACGAGTGAAGGACCAATATAACTGATGTGATGATAGACATGACACTGACAACCAGGGATGGCCGACTGAAAAATGAGTCAAGAGACACCGCAGAAAGGCCGACTCAGGCTAACTTCCCTTGAACAAAAGCACGACTCAATGTGACTATGTGGCAGCATATAATGAATCTGTATAAGTTCGTCATGCAGGAGGCACGAACGAACCCTCCATATGATTGGAAGAGATAACCAATCGGGGGAGAACTGACTCGATAACAAGGTTATGGCTTACCTAAGTCAAACTAAATCCCACCCATGCGGAGGAGACTTTGTTTTGAGTGCTTTGTTCAAGGGCGACACGACTGACTCTAGCTGCCAACAATAAATGGAAATAATGTCCCTGTTCCCGCTCTTTTTGGAATATTTAATTTTTTTGTCTTTTTCTGATAAGCCGGAAAAAGAATAAAAGAATGCTATGGTACAGTGGAAAGAACGAGTGTCGGTGAAACAGATGCTCTAGTTCCTGGGAAAGGAACGTTCCTATGCTCAATGCAGGGAGGTGAAAAACTGGTCAGTGACACTCAGAGGTATGTCCCTTCCACGGATCTGGGTATGTCAAGCTGCAGAGGTCAAGGGTATGCAAGGTTGATTTTTTGCAGACGTCATGGTCAAAAGTGGGCTTAAACACGAGTCCAAGTGAAGCCGGCTATAGGCCAAAAGGTGCAAATGGTCAACATGCAATGCAGAAGTACAACTCAACACACATAGGAGCCTCTAGGGTATAAGGCCAGAACGAAGCGAAGAAGCAAGGAAGAATGAGTCTTCAACGCATAAGTCATGGCGGGACTACAGAGGACTCCCGAGCCTACTCAAAACGAAGCAGCATGGGCAACAAATGTCAGTGAGGTGCTAACTAGGATGCCCATGTAAAAGGATGGCTCTACCATCATGTCATGATTTAAAGAATCGGCGAGTGAAAATGGCTTGCGAACCATAACATGATGGGGTCGACCCTACGGCAGATGTATCGGTCAAATGGAGGCTAGTATGCATAATGCAACGGAAAAATGGTGTCCCTAACCTATATGCCAGTGAGAACACGATACCTGCCATGACGGGTCAGCAGTCATGGAACCGTCTCGAACCGTCGAAAAATGTCCAAAATGTCCTGAAAAACAACTCAATCTCGACATTCCAAGCTCCCAAGTTAAAAGTGACATGAAACCAAACAAAATAAAATTTTGAAAAAATTTTGCATTTTCAAAACTTATAAAAAGAAATTTTGGACTTACCATTTTCACCGTTTGACTTGGAGAGCAAATTGTGGAGCAAAAGGAGCAAACTTTCCCCGTGACTTATTCAACCGTTCAAACTTGCCGAAAACTTCCAGGTAAGCACTAAACTTGTCTTGCAATCAATTGTGATAGTTTTTAGGAAGTTTAATTAATGTTTCACCGTTAGATTTTTGCAAAAAATTGCTCTGCGGCGTACACGCGGGTTGGATGTATATAAATCGCGTATACGACGGCCCTACACGCGACTGTGTATAGGGTAAACCGCGTGTGCGCAGCGAAAAATTTTTATACAAAAAACTAATGGATGAAAATGATTTTTTCTTCCAGGATGACTCTCACATGGCGTGAAAGAGAGCACTCAGCTGTAGATAATGAAGTTATGGAGAATGATGAGGCATTAGATGCCTTACGGGGATGCGGATTGTTAAAATTCTTCAAGTTGCCGAATATGAAAGCAAATGTGCGTCTGCTCGAGAGACTTATTGATTATTGGGATGTCGAGGAAGAAGCTTTTATGATTGATCAAATGCCACTCAGGATAGAAGTGGAAGATATATATTTCATCACGGGCCTTTCCCGAAGGGGAGAGGTAGTCCACTCCCGGGGCAGGACCCGGAATAGTCTCAGCGTAGACGACTATGTACAACTTTACTGCCCAGGTCATCGGAAGGTCGGGAGTCAGATCTCGATCCCACACGTGGCGAGTTTGTCACTGCGGATAATCCTGTTCACCATAGCTCGAGTGAACGGGTCATCTTCGCTACATCAGGCATCACGAGTAAACATGAGCGTAGCAGTGGACTGTCTCACCACGGTGTTTGACTGGTGTACTCCTCTACTTGCCAACATGAAGGAGCAGCTTGCTTCTATCAGGAAGGGACAGACCAAGAACTTTGGGTACGGAACCATTTTATGCACATTTTTCTTCGAGAAGGTTCCTGCACTCCGCCCCAGGGTAGCAGTTCCCATCAGTAGTCCACGTGATCCACGTATGGGCCGGTGGGCTGACTTGATGAAACGTCTGGGGGGTGGGGAAGTGCCCAGGAATGCATTCGACGACGACTTTTTTGCTTGGTGGGAGCAACAGATCATCGCCATAGACGACTACCCCTATGCTGGACTGGATTTCCGAGGAGATCCTGACCTAGTGCTGCCACCAGATGCAGCATGGGGCGAGATCGGTAAGATTTTTTGATTTTTATGATTTTATGATTTTTAGGATTTTTCAAGCATAATGATGAACTTTGAAAAATATATTTTTTTTGATGAGATTCAAATGACTGATATGATGATCATGTTCCAGACATTGGGCCTGTGCGACCAGATGGATTCCCACGGCACGGACGGCGTGGCCGAGGAGCCGAAGAGGCGGCTGCGGATGCGGAAAGGACCCTCGCCAACGTCCAGCGACACTTGGCGAGATTGAGCTATCAAGTACCGATGGCCGAGATAGAGGACCTTCCTCCAGATATGCAGCGTCATGTGGTTGGGATGCCACGTGACTGGGTTCGCGTTTTTCGGCGCGTGGCCAATGCTATAGTTAGTTATTTAGCTGCTCATCCAGAGCCGAGGCATTAGATATGCCTGACATGATTATGGGCATTTGAGTCCCAATTTTGTATATTTTTGGACACACATATGTACACTCGAGACGCTTTGCGATATATATATATATACAGTTTGACTTTTTGATGCATGATTTTATGATGATGAATGATTGATATGCCAGTCTAATGCTTGATTAGCGATAGAATCAGCTAACCAATTTTGAGATCTTGGAATGTGCAAATAATTAATGTAAATAAATGATCTTTGCAACAACCTCACCCTTAAATATTGGCGATATAATGATGGATCTCTAACCCGATAAATGTTATTTAACTGAGACACTATCAATTGAGAATCAAGATACACTACCAACGAGTCGATCCCGTAAGAGATTGCCTCGGATAATAAATTGATAACAGCTGTATACTCGGCCATATTGTTTGAAGCAGGACCGATACACACGCCTCTCGATGTCATCAACTGACCAGTTGGGTAATAAAGTACCCAAGCTGCGGAAGCAAGATTCCGAGTGTGCCGACTAGCACCATCGGCGAATCCAAAATAAACCAAATCATCCATCAACACCTGCCAAAGCAGACCAAAAGTGCTGATATCAGAAAAACGCTCGATAAGATATGTACAAATATACATAAAATACAAAGAAGCCATTGCCTGGTAAAACTAAGCAAAATACTTCTTTAAATAGAGCCCATTTCGGGGCTCCGCCAGCTTGTTTCCTTCGAAATCAATTAACTCATACGATCCTTTTTCTAAGACTCGTTTGATAATGAAAGGACCGTACCACATAGGCTTGAATTTGCCTGCCCCCAAGGCGTCCTTATCTTGGTCATAGACCAAGACAAGGTCACCTTCAGAAAAAACACGAGGTCTGACAGACTTATCATACTGAGTTTTGACCCTTTTCTTATGGGCCTCATTCGTCGTGGCGGCATCTCGACGCTGCTCATCGAGATGTTCCAGATGAACTAGGCGCTCCTCGAGACTCGAAGTCTCAGGAAGAAGCTCGACAGCCAATTTCAGAGATGGAATTTCACATTCGACCGGAAAGATAGATTCCACCCCGTAAACTAACTGAAAAGGAGTAAAACCAGTAGCCGTTTTAACGGAGGTTCGGTATGCCCAAAGAGCCGGATACAACATAATGTGCCAATTGGACCGATTTTTATCGATTGTCCGTTGGAGTATCGTCTTAAGAGTTTTATTGACCGCCTCGACCTGTCCATTGGCCTGAGGATAGTAAGGAGACGAATGCTCTTGACGGAAACCTAATTTAAAAGCCAATTCGGACATTAGCTGATTTTGGAAATGACTGCCATGGTCAGTGACAATCTCTCTTGGGATACCGAATCTTGAGATAACTTGATTGAAAAGAAACAAAGCTGCCGTGTCACTGTCGTTCTTATAAGTAGGCATGGCTTCAGCCCACTTCGTGAAGTAGTCTACAGCCACGATAATGTACTTGTGATTTGCCGCTGAAGGCGGATTACAAGTCGTAAAATCAATACCCCACTTAGTAAAGGGACCGACGGTGACAACGGGAAAAAGGGGAGCTGGATGCGCGCGCATCTTGCGAGTAAAAATTTGACACGGGTGACAGCGTTTTACCGCTTCCACACAGTCCTTAAAGAGTGAAGGCCAAAAGTAGCCGGCACGTAAGATGCGCTGGGCTGTAGCAAGCCCGGATAGATGACCACCACAAGCTCCACTGTGGCAATCATTAAGAACAGACTCTGCTTCCTCTAAGGTTAAACAACGTCGAAGAATTGAATCAACCCCTCGACGGTATAAAGTGTCACCAATGATAACATAGTTTTTAGCCAGGTGACGTAACTTGCGACGTTCATCCTTGGAGGAAGTAGAGGGAAACTTCGAAGTCTGGAGATAAACAATGATATCTCCATACCAAGGGTCTTGTGAAGAGATGAGGAATATATGTTCGTCGGGTAAACTTTCCTCATAAACAACATCCTCTCCACAAGGAAGCTCAGAAATTAGCTCCGCGAAGACCATAGATTTCTTAGACTTGGCGGACAAGAACTCGAGGTCGAATTCTTGTAAAATGACTATCCATCTATTATATTTGCCCCCAATCACTCGCCTACTGAGGACAAATTGGAATGGATTGACCGCCGCTAAGACAAAAGTTTTGCGTAGCAAAATGTAATGACGGAGCCTCTGGACAGCATGGACTGCTGCCAAGGCCAACTTCTCAACAGGAGAATAGCGGAGTTCAGGGCCTATCAAGCCTCGGCTCAAATAATAAATCACGTGCTCGACAAGAGCATCGTCTTCCTGAACTAGAACCATACCAATGGTAGATTCTGCTGCAGCGAGATATAAAAGGAAGTCTCTACCGTAATCCGGTGGACTCAAAAGCGGGGCAGAGACTAATGCCTTTTTCAAAGCATCAAACGACCGCTGCGCAAAGTCGTCCCACAGGAATGGAACTCCTTTCCGTAGCAAACGCATGAACCCTTTAGTGATCTCGGCATAGTTTGCTATAAACCTTCTTAAGAAATTGGCCTTCCCTTGAAGACTTTGAAGTTGACGAATTGAAGACGGGGGAGGCAACTGAACTATTGCCTCAACCTTGAAGGGATCAACCCGAATCCCTTCATTGGAAACTATAAACCCTAACAACCGACCTGATGTAACCGCGAAAACGCACTTATTAGGATTCAACCGGATTTTGTAAAAACGACATCGCTCAAAGACTAATCGAAGATGACTAGGATGATCAGTTCTCTTTCGAGAACGAGCAGCGAGATCATCTAAGTATGCCTCGATGATATGTTTGATGTCGTGGAAAGCGTAAGACATGGCCCGCTGAAAGGTGGCTCCAGCATTTTTAAGACCGAAGGGCATCTTTCGATATGCAAAGGTACCCCAGGGACATATGAAGGCAGTCTTATGCTGATCCTCAGGACGAATAGAGATTTGATTATAACCTGAGAAACCATCCATAAAGGAGAAAATCGCATTACCCGCACACTCGTCAATAATTTGATCAATAAATGGCGTGGGGTAATTGTCTTTTGGACAAGCCTTGTTTAAGTCCCTAAAATCGATGCATACGCGGATTGTTCCTTGCTTTTTGTCCACAGGGACTGGATTCGAAACCCAATCCGTAAGAGGAACAGGGTATATAAAACTCGCCCTTAGCAGCTTCTCAACCTCAGCTTTGATAGCCGCTGCTTTCCTAGGGTTAACCGGCCGAAGCCTTTGACGAATCGGTTTTGCGTTTTCGTACGTCTTGATCTCATGTTGGACTATAGAAGGATCAATGCCGGGCATTTCCTCATAAGACCAAGCAAATACATCACGATATTCCTTGAATAGGTCGGTGTAAATTTGAATTTCTTCAGGGGAACACTCACTTCCGATGAAGATATTCTCGATGATGTTAGGATTTTTAGAGATGTTTATAGGTATCGTTTTTGAGATTACCGACATATTACCTTCAGCACGTGTGTGTGTTGGAGCCAAAGGGTTCGATACCGTACAAACATCACTACCAACGAGCTCGGAGAATCTAGATTCTACTTCCTGCAATGGAGGAAGAAAATATGAGCGATGGTGTAAGTCTTCCCAAGGTCGATCTATACCCATCATAATTTCGAGGATTGCTTCTTCAGAAGGTAGAACCGAATCTAAGCAGTCCAAGGCAGAGTTAGAATCAAAGCTCCAAGCGGGGGCCACATGACCATCTAGCTCCTCTTCGGAAAAGGGAGTAGAATGGTTATCTGCAGAGTCTACGATAGCCTGATATCTAAGCTCAGCTGCAGATATAGGAAACGCCATTCCATTAACTTGCCCTTCAACTAATGTGGTCGTAGGTGAAGGCAAGGTCCAAGGGTCGGAAAAATGATGAGTTCGGAAGAACCCCTCTCGAGAAGATTCCTTGGATGATGAAATAGCATTGATTCTTGCAAAAGGAGAGGGAAGATCAAACGTACCCATCAATGAGGAATACATCCCTACTCCTAAATTCTCAGTCGGCGGGCGAGGGTTATCCACCAAAGGAACAGTAGAGTCGGAGGTTGCTTGAGGATCGATTGGAGCATAGTCCAATTGATCAACCTTAACGATTTTCCCCTCATGAGGAAAGCAAATGACACGAAACAAAGTCGAAACAACGGCTTCCATCTCGTACACCCAGTTCCTTCCTAATAGGAGATTATAGTCTAGGTTAGCATCTACGACTTCAACTTCGATATTAACGACCTTCCCTCCAACACATATAGGAAAGGCCGGGATAATCCCATGCGGCTTGTGAGAATGGCCATCAAATGCAGTTAAGACGGTTGGTGAAGGAACAGCCGAAGGTGAACCAATAGCCTTCCAACAAGACATGGACATGACGCATGTGGAAGCTCCTTCATCTATAACGGTGCGAAAAATATTGATTTTCCGGTATGTTGACTTTACTTGAAAAGCCATATGATGAGGGAGTCTCTTTTTGACATTTGACATGTCAAAAGAGAGCACTAGAGAGTTAGCTGAATCGACTGCTCCAATGGCGGAGAGTAAAGCACTTCTCTGAGACGGACACGACTGGAGAACTTCCAAAGCGGACATAGCACATGGGCTTTGAGCCAAATCCTCCACAATGGAGTAATTTTGAGCAGCTCTAGCATTGGGGTTAATTGTCGCGCGTTTGGCGGAACCTTTCGGTATCCTAGGTACAGTCTCAACAGGAGGTCGCTCAATATGAAGGTCATTACTTCCGGGAACCGTTTTATCCTTAGATGTTTCGGCTTCACCATAATCACGTGACCGAGTAGTCACGTTAACGTTTGAACCCATCATAAAAACATTTGATGCTTTTTCCCCTTCCTGGTTGCCCCCTGAGGAGGTCCCAGGATTCGAATTTGCGCCAGCAAGAAGTTGCTGCCCTTGGGGAAACGGGTTAGTCAACACAGCTTGCGAACTAGAAGTCCCTTGCTGTGCTAACAAGCGCTGAGCGTCTTCGATTCTAGGGCAAAGATGAGTTAGATGGTCCCCACTGCATAACTTGCAAGGAAACTTGACTTTCTTTCTCGACTCACCCTTACCACCACCAGCGTTGTTGCCGGATTTATTTGCATCGGGCTTCCCATCCGAGTTCTTCTTTTTACCACGTCCTTTCTTTTTCCCATTGGAATTTTGATTTCCTTTGGGGTTATCGGATTGGACGGCGTTAATGGAAGAATTTTGGGAAGCAGGAGGATTAGACATTGTGACTTGGTTGTTAGGAGCAGTTTGTAATGACAACTGCTGCAATTGATTCAACAAGTTCACTGTAGTCGAGTCTACAGACCCCACGATACCATCCGCATGCGGACCTGGCTTTGGCTTAGCTAAATCAACCTTAGATCCAGGAGCATCTGGCAAGTACTTTTGGAGGATCCCAGACTGAGAGTAGATCAGTTCTAACTGCTGGGCCCTGAAAATGGCTTGCTCCTCAGAATAGACCCCAGACATGGAGACATCCTTGGAGATCTCAGGTTGCAAAGACTTCAAAAACCACTCTAGACGGTACTCCGGAGGGATTTCGGCTTTAATGAGCCTTTTTCTCCGTCTCCATTCCTGTATGTGATCAGAAATGTGGGTTGCCTTATCCTGACGAAAGGTAGCCAGAAGTTCAGTTCCGGCATCATAGCGGACAGGCAACTGAAAGTGATTCAAGAAGATATTAGCTAAGTCTGCGAACGATGTAAAGCTGCCCCCTGGCAACTCTATGTACCATTTAGCCGCATTACCAGTCAAGGTGCGCTGAAAAAGTCTCAACCTAACCGAATCTTCGATGAGGGAGTTAGATGAGCACCACAAATGGAATGTGGTTACATGATCGCCCGGATCTTCACCACTCTTCCCTTCGAATTTTGGGATGTCCGAAGGGAGTTTGGTTGGGACCGGAGGCCAGGCTGGATTGTATCTGATAGGGTCGTTCGTTAGCTTAGTGAGATCTGGCAAGTTTAACGTTGCCAGAAATGGAAGCCTAGGAGGACCTAGGGGATTCCACCCAGACTGGGCAGAACTCCCCAAGTTCTGAAAAGATTGTCCTGGGATTTGAGAGGCACCAGGCTGCCCCAAGTGACCAGTAGAACCAGCTGAACCAAAGGGCAAGCCTTGTGGTCCAGCAAAATTCGGAGTTTGACCAACTCCTGCCGTATAAGCTCCATAGCTTGCAAAGTTTCCTCCTAAAGAATTGTAAGGAGTCGATAACCCCTGATATGGGTTCCAAGCCGAAGCGAGGGGAGGAATACTTTGAAACATGCTAACCGTGGAATACGGCCTACTTCCTTGTTGGCCAATGAATGGATTCGCAGTTCCTGCGTTACTAGCCCCAGGGTTATTCCAACCTTGGAAAGGATTGCTGCTTTGTCCTATTGAAGAAAAAGGCATGGATCCTACCGTTGGGTTGGAATGTGGAATATGACCACTTCCAAAAGGAAAACCCTGAAATGAAGCCGATCCGCCCATCATGGACGTAGCGGCACTGAACGGAACTGACGGAATACCCTGTGATTGGGTGCCAAAAAGGAAGGAACCAGTACTAAAAGCATTGGTTTGGGCATTTCCACTCGTGGACGGAATGGAGGTAGACCCAACCAAAGATGTGCTAGCAAACGATCCGAACAAGGAAGCGGAGGGGATGGAAATGGTTCCTCCCCCTTGCACCGATGTTGGGGTTTGCATAGTCGCAGCACTCGTGGAAGCCATGCTTCCAGTAGTGATCATAAATGGTAAGCGCGTAGCGTAACCTGGACTCGCTGGTCTATATAATGGAGGCCCAACGTATTGCAATACGTCTGGGTAACTAGATGGTAGTGGAGAATTTGGAATCACTAATGATTCTGAAAGTTCTTCTACCTCTACGTTATCCTCCGCTTGAAAGCGAACTTGAGAAAAGACTGGAGCGTCCCTCTCTTGTTCAAAAGTACCAGGCCTTGCTTGGCCGCTAATATCCCCGAGAGGAGGATCAATCCCCGATGCGTCAGCCGGCGTGGGACGGACCCCACCGGTAGTATTCCCTCTGCGCCTTCTAGGAGAAGGCTCTAAACTAGGTGGCGAGAGACCACGAAGTCTTCGAGACCGTCTTGGAGACCGGTCAGCCACTTTGAATTTTTTGTTATGATCTTATCTAAAGACTCAAAAAATTAAAAGCTAGGCCAACTAGGAGCACAGAGCACACACTAAAAAGTTCCTAAAGATACAGCCAGTCAAACAACTTTCAAGTATTTCCGCTCCGGGTGATTGAGACCGGACACCAAAATACGAGAAAGTGAATCAAAGGGCCTTCCGAGGATAGTCTGGGATGATGAGGGCCCAGTCCTATCAGCGAAGGTATCAGAGGAAGTTACGCTGACCTCCTAACAACAGTCTGCGCCGGTGCAAGCCCCCAAGCTTCGCAAGGGTGCCCTCCGGAAGTACTGTCGAGAGTGATACAACGTCGACCTCAGGTGCCACGGGATTCCCCTCCGCAGCCACCTATGCAGATCCCTAGGAGAGGCAACTATGGGTACCAACTCGTCGCAGAAGCCAGGCGGAACAGTCGTGAGGTAAGTTCGGACAAGTAGGAGAGGGGGTATCTCTCTTCCCTGTCTTCACAGACCCTCGTGCTTAACTCCCAGATCCGGAGCTTTCCTGGTCTCCCTAACGCTATTGGATTTACTCTCTTTAATCAGACTCTTATGTTTGACGTTTTGTGTGGCCTTGGAGAGTTAACTCTCCACTCGCCTAATCCAAGGCCCTAAAATCCTAAACTTGTTGGTGTAATAACTAAAACAAAAAGTTCTAGTGGATTTTAATTAAGCGCTTGATTTTATTAGGCTGTTCTTTAAGTCAAAGGTAATGGAGGTGAAACTTGTGGTGTTTTATGGACGCAAAAGAAATTAATAAAACCTAGCTACATGCACATGCACTTTTGTTTTCGATGAATAGCAATTTCTATGAGGTTCAGAAGGCACTTGTAATATAAACAAAATTTTTTTCTTTTTCTTTTCAGACTCCACACTCACAAAAACTAACAAAACTAAATATGCCTAAAAAGAGATGCAAATCTTTCCCTAATGCAAGAACTAAATGTGGATGCACGATTCAAAGACTACTCTAAAAACAAAGAAGGAAAGTTGCTGCTTTACCAAATTTTGTCTTGCCACTGAAATGCTTAGATAGAAGATGATTTGTTACTAATCATTTCGTCCAAACAATAAAAACAAGTTTTAAGATAAAAAACAAAGCACTTTCACTTCGCAAAAAAGGAAATCAGATGAGAAGCAAGTTTAAGAAAGCGAAACTCAAAAACTTTCAAAAGATTTTCTTTCAATCAAACCAAAAAGTCTTTTTCAAAGGAAAACTCTCAAAAAAACTGACACTAATGATTGATAAACAAGCCACCAAACACTTTTGTGAATTGACACCTTCAAATGATGAGAACTCAACAAAAATAAAATGTGTTCGAAATCGCTTTTGACAATCAAAAGCAGCAATGAAAGTCCAAGAAATCAAAAGACAAGTTTCAAGGAAATGGTAACAAACAACTTTCCCGAAACGAAGGAGCAAATGGTCATAAAAATGATTTCGTTAAGCAAACACAAATGTCATGAAAACAAAATGGACACAAAGATTTTAAGACAATCTTCCCACTCTGCCGAAACAGAGCAATCAAGATTCTTAAACAGAAACCTTGTGTGTCAAAAATCAATGACGCTTGCAATCAACGAAAAACAAGACTAGCACTCCTAGAGAGAGTTCGAAACAAGATGCCCCCTGTTAAACAGAGAACTGTCACTGGGAATTGACTGCTTTAAACTGACCCAAACCACCAGACAGACATTCAGCAAAAGAAAAATTATAAATCTTGAAAATTATGTGATATACGCGCCTGCAATTATTTGCAGAATGCGTGTACACGCGACTGTAACTAAGGAAACCTGCGTATACGCGGGTTTACTTAGTGCAACTTGCGTATATACGCTTCTGTAATCCAGAAAAAGTGCGTATATGAAGTGTTTCAAGAAAAATAAAAAACACAAACTGAAAAACTGGAAAAGCTTGGAGTTCAAGAAAATATCAGACAGTCAGAACCAACAAACAGAGGGACTGAGCCTTGATTGGCTTGAGGACTACCCAAACTAGGAACAACAAGAGTGTTGTCCCCAGCGGAGTCGCCAATTCTGGTTGAAGGGAAAGTACCCCTAGAGTCCTTTGGGCTGAGACTCTACCAGACTGAAAATTGCTTATACAAAGAAACACACACACACAGCCATCTTTTTTACTTTTAAGCAAATTCTAATGTTTAGGGTACATACCTAAGGTCCTACGTTCGAGAAGACCGTTAGGGTGCAAACCCTTCTTGGAGTTCCCTTCTTCTTTCTCTGACCTGCAAGACAAACAAATCAAAGAACACAACAGTACATGTATAGAAGTTTATGTATAAATCATCTTTATGCTATAAAGTTAGTTATAAATAATCTTTAAGTAACTACTTTCATAAGAATTCAACACAAGAATCTCATAAGCATAAAGAAAGATTATTCGGGAACAAAGACGTGTTTCTTTATATATAAAGGCAAATAAAGTACATATATCGGAAAGATATCACCTGAACACCTTCAGCAGGCTCCAAGCAAGCTTCCTCCCGGATTCGTTCCAGCCTCCAGCCTCCAGCAAGAGCTCCTTCCAAGTCTTACTCAATGATGATGTCAAGGATGAATGATCACCAATACACATGGAAACAAGGGTTTCCTATGCAAAATGGGGGAAGTGCAGGATGCACCAAGGACTTCAGACCTGGTCTAAGGGAAAAATCTCAGCATAATAATCTTGCTCTCCTTTCTCTCTCCCCTTGGCCTTCCCTTTGATGTCTTTTTATACCCTCTCCAAAGTAGTTTTTTAGTTAGGAGTTGGTTGGGAACAGTTGGGCCACGGGCACTAACAGGTGATCCAGCAGGTAAACCCGCGATCACCGCCCGAAAAAGAGGAAATTATATTTTTTTAAGTGTTTTAATAGATACACGCGGGTTGGGTATGACAGACCCGCGTGTACACGCGTTTAACACAGGGCAAAGTCGCGTACAGGGAATAAAACACTGTTTTTTAAATTTTTGGACCAGGTCTGGAAGGAGGGGTTGCCCTAGGCCATAAGTGCAGCATCACAAACCATAAGAGTGAGATTTGGAGCTATAACAATTTTCCTCTAACCGAGTGCTTCAATCTTTACCATTGATCTCATTTCCCCAGGTCCAATGAATATCGCGTCATATCATGTGCCAACTAGCCCGGGCAATCTCCACCATCGGTGTGACCTATTTGATCCAACAGTTATCACGCAATCTTGTGTGAATTCTAGCACGACCGTTATCAGATTGAGAGCGTGCGATAAAAGTGGTTTTCACGTGCTACGTGTCACCAGCTTAGGTTAATCGCATGAATTTGATAAATACCATTTACCATTCTTTAAGCACACAAGATACCGCTTACCACTTGGGAATATTTCTCACGTGCTTAATATGCGCTTTTAGTAAAAATGTTTTAACAAAGGTTTAGCGCTTAAGACTGGGATAACCCTTAATGCTAACCAATTGTAACTTATCAATAAAATTCATAAACAGAAAATAATACTTGATTAGGGTTCAGAATGATGATACACATATTTAAGAGAAATTCTGCAACCTGAATAACATGCAACACCACACTAAATCAATTATTCCAAAACATATAAATTACAGAGTCTTGGCCCTCTCTGCTTGATTACAACAATTTGTCTGACCTCTGTTTCACTCGCAACCCTATCCCTCTCATTCTCTCACCTACTAACTCTCCTATTCCATCCCATCCTTATCATTACATTTTTTTCCTTTCTTTTATGGATCAAATCCTATCCTAACAACATTGACAACTCAATCCCTATTTTTATCAGCTCAACTATTAAATCACTATTCCCAAGCTCTGGTACACACATATTCTAACAACTTATCTCCTATTCTAAAAGTAGTAAAATGATTTAATTATTACAATAATTGAAGTAAAGATCAATTCGAGAGATCCAACACCCTCTACTAAAACTGATTTTTAGCCACTCAGGTCAATGAAATTCATCTCTTTTTAGCCACAACATGTGAACATACAATCACATTGTTGGCTAAGTCCAGATGCTCCTGCATCACATATGCATCAAATGTGTTGGCTCTGTTATATTCAGAAGTGAGAGTTCCAATTATATAGTTCCAAAGAGATGTACTAGCTCTACAATGTGGAGAAGCCAAGGCTCAATACAATACTATCCAAGCTTTCTCCAAGATACTCCTATCGGAGGCTTGCGCTAACCAAAAGACTATACAATGAGCTATGGGGTACTATATATAGCAAAGGGTGGGGTGACCCTTGGAATTCCCCTTTGTGATTGCTCACTTACCCTCATGACTCTTCAACTACTCTATGCCTATTACATTCAGCTATGGACACTTGATCTTCCACTTTACAAGATTTTACATACAATCTCCACATGTACCTATGTGAGACAAAATAGGATTGAGCAAGCCATGCAAGACATCACTATGACTCAGACAACTCTGGGAAAATCAACTCTTTGACATCCTCAAGATAATCGATGGTGGCGAATCGATGCCAAGCTTGGTAGTCCACGATGGTGTCCGTGTACTCTATGCTGACATATTTCTAAAAACAAAATCTTGCCTCTGTTGCATCCAGGTACACTGCTTTATATCCTATGTCCAACTCGTCCGATAACATGCACATCATTTTCTTGAGTGCGACTAGACCAACAACATATTGATGCATAGTGTCTGGACTGATAGCCAAGTCTGCACTCGTGGCTATGGCAATCAACTCATCAAAGTACGATTCTAGCTCTAGCCAGACTTATCCCTTTGTCTTTTCCTTGGTGAGTGTCACAATAGATGGGATCGGATGTGCGTGCACAACAACATCCATGCCTCTGAACACCCATGCATGGGAAGCCTAGAAACTAGTGATGAGCTGCAAGAGTTCTTTATAGTTTCATATCTAACTTCGGATGCGTGCCTTCAACTCAACCGCTTTGGGCTTCATCATCTTGGGAAAGTGTAATGGGGTTCCCTTGTATCTCATTGTCCATGTTTGCATGTGGTTGAAAATAGTATGTAAGTTGGACAAGATACATGATTTTCTAGCACAGCACTGCTGTCAACCATTGAGATGAGAAACTGCCTTCTGGATGGTACCAAATCTGGAATTCAATGCTCGCATGACTGTCTCAAGGGATGATACTTCATCTAGTATCACCTTCTTCAACTCTACTCAGGCGGATGTTGTAACTAGTTCTCCTCCCTGCTTCGCCATGTGTAACTCCTTATCCATTCGCTCATTCTATACTATCAAAAAGTGAACACTCGAGCTAGTGGCTTCGACATATGCTCTGGTAGCATCAACCAATATTGTTGGATACTTCTGCACATCAAATACAATCACTTGTTCCTCAAAATGCACAGGAGATGTGTGGACATTTTGAGTAGACACTCTGTGAGATTGCACAACTCTATGTTGCGACTCGTCGAATGATATGTTGTGCATCTCTTCTCACCAGATTGTCTCCAAAGATCTCAGTATCTCCTTGCTCGCTTTAGACTTGATCTGCTTCCGGATCTAGTGAAGACGGTGGATCGACCTCTTGGTGGTATGGTATGAGGTCGATTTCTTGCTCTAACTCTGGCTGCTCCATCTCCATATCCATCTACTCAAGTATTCGTTCAATATCTTGAGCGAAGTCTTTCTCCCACAACTACTCACATTGTCTGCTCTGCGCCAACTTCTCGGATGAGTCTAGCACATGTATGGGCGTAGTTTCATCAATCTGTGCATGTTGTGCCCCCTGTTGTATCTGTCCCTATTATGCTTTCCTCTCCTGTCTGCACAACTCTTGTTCCTTTCAGAGTTTCTCCTTCAACTCTTGCAACTCTTTCACTATTTCGTCCATCCTCTGCTTTTCTCTTTACCTTTCCACGGTCCTCTTGTCGCACTTTTCCCCTTCACCTCTATTGCCAAAGATGCTTTCTCCACAAGTGGGTATGCTATGAACTTGCAGCCTTGTTCTGCCTCTATGTTTTCGACAATATTCCTCTTGCCTTTGTCACACGCTGGTATGTTTACCTCTAGTTTTGCTGCTGCTAGTGCTCTCCTGGATGCTACTTTGCTAACCATTCCACAATGATGCCAACCAGTTGATTGGGCCTAAAGAAGTTGTGACAATACCTCCAAGGTTATTCCTCAACCCAATGACACACCCTGTAGATCCACAGAAATTGCACTCTTGTGCAGTGATCCTTCACAAAGAAATGTGGGTCATATGGATTGAAGCTTTTGGTGCCAAAAGTAAATTTCTTGAACTCTTCTGTCTCGGCATCCACATGCTTGAGATTCTATATCTCGTACAACCCGATCCACAATAGAAGAGTGGGCCAAGGTGCCTTCTTCTTTTGGTGTAGTCTAGCTGACAGTCCTATCGAGATGTGGTACGACACTTCTTGCATGATGCACCTTTCGATGGAAAACTTCGATAAAACACACGGAGGCTTCTTTGCTTTGTACATCCGTATGAAGGTGCCAGAAGGTGAGGCATACCAAGGTGGATCCTACTCAAATATCATCTTGTACACAAGGGTGACAAAATAGTCTGACAACTGCGTCATGAATTCGTGAAAGCGGCCTTCAGAAAACAATTTGCAATAAGTGTTCATAAAGGTTTCTGCTGATGTCCATGCCCACTTCAAGCCCAGGAACTCTTGACAGGTACATATTGCATCCAAGATGTAAGCGGACATGTAGATTTATTCTTGCTGACCTTTGGGTGACTGTCGAGCTCCTGTTACCTCTTCCTTCAGCCTATGAGCCAACATGTTGGACCAGTTGCACGCTTTGCCTTCCCTGGCCAGCTGGTCCAAAACAATCACCCAACTCTCTGGGAAGGTCTCCGTGCTCTCTTGGCCGTATAAGTGGAATGCAAAGATGACCAAGTACTGATACACATTCCGCCGTATCTTTGTCTTGTAAATCTGGTTGGGTGTCATCCTAAATTTGGTTGGATCCTTCAACCAGTTCTTCAAGATATCCTTGGAGTTGGCATTGCTACTGGGTATGCTGAAGGGTGTCTCCATGGTGATTATTGGCTTTAGAAAGTGGCACATCTATTGATAGTCCTATGCCCTGAAGGTAGAAATCTCTATCTCGCTGACAGTGCTCAATACCATCGTCTTGGGATCAATGTGTGAGACTATCAAATGTATCACGTCCACGCATGGGAACATGGGATATCTACATGAAATCTGGTACAAGACGGAGTTGTGAATGTCCATATAGACTTTGTGGTCTTCAAGATCTTCCCCAAATGTGCCTGAGAATTCATCATTGATCTCTTGCCATTTCAACTTGATGTCTTTGTCTACAATTAGCTTGGTGTATTCGTAAATCGGAATACCCATAGACACTCGTTCAAGTGCATCTCTAATTGCGCTTCCATTGGTGTCCTTTGACCCTACTCCCTTGGAGGCCATTGATTCTAAACTGCTAAGAGATGGGAGAAAAGCTGCTATGTCAAGAGACATGGTGACATGTATGGCGAGAAATCTGTCAGTTGAAACCAAAGAAAACTTGAGGACTGACATGCAACATACCTGGGAGACTGTTGGCAAGGATTGCATCATTTTCACTGGGATGCTAGGAGACTGACTGCAGGATCTACACAAAAAGAAGTCCAGAATATCAGGAGGCTAGTCAACTATTGGAATTGCACAATGTTCAATCTAGACTATCCTCTTGGGTGCTGAGATTGCATAATGGGTAATTTCAGCTAGCAAGTCATGTAGGCCCAAGGACCGCATTGGGCAATTTTTTGGGTCAACAGACATTGCCTCTCAGAATTGTGCAAAGGAAGAATGGAGGGCACTGACTAGCCAAATTTTCGCATTTTCTAGGAGGAAAGCAAAGCCTTCCCTCTCATAATTGTACAATGTTGTCTGGCCAAGGTAGAGTCCCAGCCAAGGTTGCCCAGACCCATTGACGGGTGACTGAAAGCATATGAAGATGTGAATGCATGGCAATACTTTGTTTAAGTAGGAGTGAATGATCATGCATTCAATCAACAAATGCAAGATTCATAAAATGGAAAAACATGCATGTGTGTGAAACGTGTCGCCGAATGGGTGACCGTTCATGCGAAATAGTGTCATGCATGTGACAACAGTGAGATGCAAACCAAAACTGAAACAATGCTTGTATAAGCTAACATGCATGCAAATGATAAGCAACATTCACAGAAATCAAGCAAACAACACTCACACAAGCCAAAACACAAAAAGAGACAGAAATCCTACAAAAGACACGTAAAGCGGAGTTACCCAGAAATAGTTGAGCTGGATGTGTCGAAGACTCCTGGATGTGTTGTGGGATGTCAAAGCTCCAAGATCGATGTGAAGAATGAGCTCGAAAGCATCAAATAAATAAGTTTGAGACTTATGACATGCATGCCACAAATATCGGAAAAAGTGACACTTGGAGGAAAGTTTCTAAAAAGATCTTTGCATGTAACCTCCAGCTGCTAAAAATAGATCCCTAAAATCTAGGGATACTTTTTGCATGTTGATTTTTTCTATTCCGAGAAAAGCAACCCATATATGCAAGTCAAGTTTGCTGGGTCCCGGATGGAACCGATCAACTTGAAGGCACATGCAATAGCCTCCTTGACTAAGAGAAAATTTTGCATAATTTCTAGGAAGAGCTTGGTTGGATGTCTCAAAGGGATTGCACAATTTTTGGGAGGAGTAGGCGACTACTACCCAGAATTGCGCAATTTCTGGGAGGAGTAGGTGACTGCTACCCCGAATTGCACAATTTTTGGGCTGAGCTACAATGCTAGGCCATATTGCACAATTTTCCTAAGGAAGGTTGTTTGAATGCATTGCGCAATTTCTGGGCCCAACAGATTTGTACAATTGCTGGAGGGAAGGCTGGTTCCCCTCCAAGATTGCGCAATCTTCTGAGGGAGTTGCCTAGCCAATAGCTGGCCTAAGTCTAGAATGCCAACCTATGAGGGGAGTGAAGAAGGCTATCATGCACAGGCTGGAAAGTTGCTAAAAATCTAATGAAGTCTATGTACTTGACAGTAAAAGACATGATGTGAAGATGGTTGGTAGGGAGGCTCCAAAATGAATCTAAGGCAAACTTTTGGAGGGTGGTTGTAGCTGTTACAATACATGGTGACACATTGGTAGAACTCCAACTCTCTGAATGGACCTTGTTCGTGAAAAGCAAGTCTAACGCCTCAGGAAGTACTATTTAGTTCTCTGTTCATGTTGGTTTCCACACTTGCTTGATTGTAATATATAGCATTTTCCAAGCTCTTGGTCAGTCGACACACATTCCAAGCCAAGCCAACATAGTTGTTTCGATTAAGATGAGGAGTATATTGGTGCACAAGCCATATGGTCATTAGAGTTTTAGTTTCATCTCTGGTGTTGCTCTGCTGCTAGTAGGCTTTGACAATACCCTGATGGAGTCACACTGGAACACAAGCATCGATATGCTGCCAGCGAGCCTCATCAGTACCCCAGCAGAGTTACTTTCATCACCTCTCCGCATAGGAAGCCTTTATCTTCTTTTGCCTTATTCATTTTTCATTTTTTCAAAAGTTTTCACACTTTCATTTTTTCATTTCTCATTTCCATAACTGTGCATAGCACTTATTCATTTCAAAGGCAGAAGAGGGATCCCAACTTATTGAGAGAAAAAGAGGTTGCTCATTCAGAGAAGTAGTTTATATATACCTCTGACGTGCTTTTTAAGGTTTTCCCCCAACCTTACTCTACTTGACTGAGCTGACAAGGCATAACCCAAAAACAACCCACTAGAGTAGGTGACACTAGTTAGCGTGCAAGCGTTGTTTTTTCACCAAGGTTCACTTCGAACAATACATATTTTCCATTGATGTATCATGGACTGAAGGCAACAAGTTCTTCACGCAGAGGTAGGACAACAAATAACAAAGTATTGATAACTACACAAGTCCTTTTGCACTTTACTGAACTTGTTTCAAGAGTCGCGCATGGTCCCATGCGAAACTAACCTACAAATGTAAACAAGAAAACAAACAAGAAAACAAAGAAAAATCAAAAGTAAATGCGTAAGAAAATCAAGTAAGCAAAAAATCAAGCAGAGAACCAAACATGTAAAGTAAGAAGCAAACATGCATGCAAGCAAACAAACCAAAATCAAACACTACTAATACTCCTAATCTAATGGTGCATGGGTCTCCTCATGTGAAGTGATACTTCCAATGTAGCTAATGACGCATTGGTGAACCCATGTTGGTGAAAGTATGAGTCGCGAACAACACAACTGTGTGAACTAGCAAACATGTAAGATATAAGAATAAAGACAAACACACTTCGAGTTTAAATGCGTCCACAGAACATGAGTGATTGCAAGCGCATGACATGCGGTCTATGCACTTTCCATGATGTTGTGTGACACTACATGTAGCTGTTAAGCATACTCATACTATTGATTGTGACATGCAAGAAAATGAAAGAAACAAAGGCAACTTGCATCGTGGATGTGTGCTTGCTATGTAAGATTCCTCCAATGCATGAGAAACGAGATCGTGTAGTTCGAGTGGAGGAGTCATAATCTGTGCATGAGATTGATCTTCAATGTATATAGATGAGTGATATTCATCTTATAAATCTGGTTGGGTGTCATCTTGAATTTGGCTGGCTCCTTCAACCATTTCTGTAAGATATCCCTTGAGTTGGCATTGTTGTTGGGTATGTTGAAGGGTGTCTCCATGGTGAACACTAGCTTTGGAAAGTGGTACATATACTAATAGTATTGTGCCTTGAAGGTAGAAATATCTGTCCCTCTGACACTTCTCAATACCATTTCCTTGGGATCATTGTGTGAGACGATCCGATGTATCATGTCCATGCATGGGAACACAGGATATCTTCATGCAATTTGGTACAAGCCAGACTTGTGAATATTCACATAAACTTTGCGGTCTTCAAGATCTTCCTCAAATGTGCCTAAGAATGCATCATTGATCTCTTGCCATATCAGCTTGATGTCTTTGTCTACGATCAACTTGGTGTCTTTGTAAATTGGAAAACTCATAGACACTCATTTAATTGCATCTCAGGTTGCGCTTCCGTTGGTGTCCTTTGACCCTGCTCTCTTGGAGGCCATTGATCCTAAACTATGTAGAGATGGACGAACACCTGCTATATCATGAGACGTGGTGACATGCATGGCAAGAAATATTTAAGTTGAAACCAAATCAAACTTCAGAACTGACATGCAACATACCTGGGAGACTGCTGGCAAGGATTTCACAATTTTCACTGGGGGGTCAAGAGATTGACTACAAGAACTGTGTAAAAAGTAGTCCAGACTACCAGGAGGCTGGTTGACTATTGGAAATGCACAATGCACTATCCAAACTATCCTCCTAGGTGTTGACATTGTGCAATGCGCAATTTCAGCTGGTAAGTCATGTAGGCCTAGGGACTGCATTAGGAAATTTTTTGGGCCAGTAAACACTACCTCTCAGAATTGTACAATGAAATACTAGAGGGCACTGACTGGCCAGATTTGTGCATTTTCTAGGAGGAAGGCAGAGTCTTCCCTCTCAAAATTGTGCAATGTTGTATGGCCAAGGTAGAGTCCAGGCCAAGGTTGCCCAGACCCGCCGACGGGCAACTAAAATCATATGAAAATGTGAATCCATGGCAATACTGAGTGTAACCTGGAGTGAATGATCATGAATTCAAACAATGAATGCAAGATTCAGAAAATGGAAAAACATGCATGTGTGTGAAATGAGTCACCGAATAGGCGACCGTTCATGCAAAATAGTGTCATGCATGTGAGAGAAGTGAGATGCAAACGAAAATTGAAACAATGCTTGTATAGCCTAACATGCATGCAAATGACATGAAGCATTCACAGAAATCAAGCAGAAAACACTCACACAACACAAAACACAAAAAGCGACAAAAATGCTGCAAAATACAAGTAAAGCATACTTGCCCAGAAATAGTTGATATGGATGTGTCGAAGACTCCTCAATGTGTCGTGGAATGTCATAACTGCAAGATTGATGTGAAGAATGAGCTATGGAGTGTTGAATAAATATTTTTGAGGTTTATGAAATGCATGCCACAAATCTAGGAAAAGACGACACTTAGAGGAAAGTTTCTAAAACAATATTTTCATGTAACCTCCAGGTGCTAAAAATAGATCCCTAAAATCTAGGGATGCTTCTTGCATGTTGTTTTTTTCTATTTTAGAAAAAAGAAGCCCATGCATGCAAGTTAAGTTTGCTAGGTCCCAGATGGAACCGATCAACCTAAAGGCACATGCAACAACCTACTTGACTAAGAGAAAAATTTTCGCAATTTCTGGGAGGAGATAGGCTAGATGTCCTAGAGGGATTGCGTAATTTCTAGGAGGAGCAGGTGACAATTTCCCATAATTGGGCAATTTCTGGGCTGAGTTGTAGTGTTGGGCCAGATTGTACAATTTTTCCGAGGAAGGTTGTTTGACTGGATTGTGCAATTTCTGGAGAGAAGGTTGGTTCCCCTCTAGAATTGCTCAATCTTCTGAGGGAGCTTCTCAACCATCAATTGGGCCAAGTCTAGAATACTAACCTATGAGGGGAGTGAAGCAAGTTATCATGCACAAGCTAGTAAGCTGTTGAAAACCCAATGAAGTCTATGTACTTGACAGTGAAAGACATGCTATGAAGATGGTTGGTAGGGAGGCTCCAAAACAAAGCTAAGGAAAAAATTTGGAGGGTGGTTGTAGCCACTACAACACTTAGCAACATACTGGTAGCAGTCCAGCTCTCTGAATGGACCTTGTTCATGAAAAGAAAGTCTAACACCTCCAGAAGTATTGTTCAGTTCTCTGTTCGTCTTGGCTTCCACACTTGTTTGATTGTAAGATATAGCATCTGCCAAGCTCTTGGTTGATCAGCACACATTCGAAGCCAAGCCAACACAGTTTCTTAAATTGGGATGAAGGGTATATTGGTGCACAAACATATGGTCATTAGAGTTTTAGTTTCATCTCTGGTGTTGCTCTGCTACCAGTAGGCCTGGACAGTATCCCGGTGGAGTCACATAGGAACACAAGCATCACTCTGTTGCCAGCGAGCCTAGTCAATAATGCGGCGGAGTTACTTGCATTAACTCTCTACGCATGAAGCCTTGCTCTTCTTTCACCTTATTCATTTTTCATTTTTTCGAAATTTTTCACACTTTCATTTTTTCATTTCTCATTTTCATAATTGTGCATAACACTTATTCATTTCAGAGGCACAAGAGGGATCCCGACTTATTGAGAGAAGAAAAGGTTGTTACTTCAAAGAAGTAGTTTATATATACCTCTGATGTGCTTGTTAAGGTTTTCCCCCTCACCTTACTCTACTTGAATGAGTTGACAAGGACCCAAAAACAATTGACTAGATTAGGTGGCACTAGTTAGCGTGCAAGAGTTGTGTTTTCACCAAGGTTCATTTTGAACAGTACATATTTTCCATTGATGTATCATGGAATGAAGACAACAAGTTATTCATGTAGAGGTAGGATGAAAAATAACCAAGTATTTATAACTACACAAGTCCTTTTGCACTTTATCGAGCTTGTTTCAAGAGTCACGCACAATCCAATTCAAAACTAACGTACAAACATAAACAAAAAAACAAAGCAAAAGTAGAAGTAAATGCGTAAGAAAATAAAGTAAGAAAACAAGAAAGAAAACCAAAAAACATGTAAAGTAAGAAGCAAACATGCATGCAAGCAAACAAACTAGAAGAAAACACTACTCCTACTCCTAATCTAATGGTGCAAGGGTCTGCTCACGTGAAGTGATACTTCCAATGAAGCTAGGCACGTTGGTCAACCCGGTGAAAGTATGATTCACGAACAACACAGTTGTGTGAACCAACAAACATGAAAGATATAACAATGAAGACAAAAACACTCCAATTTTAAATGTGTCCACAGAACATGAGTGAATGCAAGTGCATGACATGCGGCCTGTGGACTTACTATGATGTTGTGTGACACTACATGTAGTTTTTAAGCATACGCATATTATTGATTGCTACATGAAAGAGAACAAAGACAACTTGCATCATGGATGTGTGCTTGCTACGTAATATTCCTCCAATGCATGAGCAATGGGATCATGTAGTTCGAGTGGAGGAAGCATAATCTATGTGTGAGATTGATCTTCAATGTATACAGATGAGTGATGAGGAGCCTTGGGTGTTTCAACAATTTCCTGATTGCAAGTGAAACTAACCTCAGGATATCAAGGGCCTGAGATAACCATCAGCTCGGGCTGAAGTTCCTCGACAGTCTGAGGGGTTTCGATTTCGTCAACATATGGATCATCATAGACAGGTTGCTTGAAAAAATAAACTTCGATAGAATCATCATCACGATCAAATGCAGGGGTAAATACATCATGACAGCTACAATCAACAAAATCAGTGATTTCATCGGCATCCTCATGATTTGATGAATCAAAAAGGGAGGTAGATGAGAAGTATAATAATTCACCGCCCTTGTTTCTGGAAAAGATAGATGAAAAGTCTAGTGGATTTTCAAAGAATGATTGGTTCTCTCCGTTGTTAGATGATGGACTAACATTTGGTGTGTTCTGCGAATTATCAACAATGGGTGCATCAGTAGACAGAGATACACATGTGAAATCATGGATGGAGGAATCACCAAAGCTATCAAGAAAAAAACACAGGAGGCTCAGACAGAAGGGAGTCATCCTTCGTTGAGGCTTGATGATGAAGCTCCCAGTCATACTCTTCATGAATGACAATGTAGGTTGGTTGTGCAACACCAACTCCATCAATGGATTGATCTTCGTTCACAATACATGTAGAATCCTCAATGGAAGAAGAAAAACATTGCAATCCTAAGGACATTGGAATACAAAGATGGAGGTTGAGGTACGAAACACATGTGACAACCCATGAGATTTGCAACCCAATCTGTGCAAAATTTGAGAGAAGTGATGTTGGAAGGATGTGACAGTTGAACGGACGTGTGTGGATGTTCTCCCACATCACTCTGTAGTGGTGGAGTTGTTTGATGAGGGGACGATGGACAGTCACTTGTGATAACAATCATGTTCATTTGTGATTGTGAAGCTCCATCATCGAAGTATGCTGAGAGGGGCCTAGGATTTAACTTCTTCTTAGGATTGACAGATTTGGTAAGGCAATACTCAAACCTTTCCATCATATATTGGAATTTCATCTGACTTTTCAGAGCTTCAAACTACAACACACGGAAGCGGTCCCAAAATTCGATAGGCGATTCTTGCGGGCCCTTCCGTTGTTGTAATAGTTTTTGGTCAAGGGGTTCTAGATCAAAATTATGGAAAGTCAATTCAATGATATAACTAGACTTCTCAAGTGAGTGCACGTTGTTGGGAGGCAGAATTCAGTACCATCGTTGTGGGGATTAGCGAAGTGTGTATGTAAGAATCAGGCTGACCTCTTCCGCATAGAACTTGTCTGCATCCTCAAGGAATGCATAGAAGTCTTGTAAGTACTCAGGCCAGGCTACTTCACCTTCACCATCATACATGAATCCAGACAAGTGATCAGAAAACTCCCTCATGATGTCGAGAGCTTTAGCAAGTGAAAAGGATCGCGGAGGGATGAGTGTAATAGAATCAGTGATAAATGTGTAAAGATTCAAAATAGGATGAGAGGACACAACTTGTCATTTAGCCCTCCTTTTAGTGCCAGAAATGTTGACGCTGTTGGACCCACCAGCATGTCAGGGGATCTCCCCAGTAAGAAGTCCCAACTAGACCTCAGACTGTTTGGTGTAGGAGTCCCAGTAGTGGGTCGTACACTATCGCCTTGACCACGATTGCGCACAGAGGCAAGAAATATCTTACTGTTGGTAGCAAGGCTGTGACATGTGCATCAAGCCAAGGAAAGGGAATGAATGGTTCTAACACATAGATGGTGGAATGAGTGTGCCCCTTGGAAACCTGTGTAAACACGCAGCTTGGAAGGGAACACATGCGCAAATATGCATCACAAGCTGGAAGGAAGGTGAACCAACAATCAAAATTGATGGTTAAACCAGCAACACATTTCAATAAGATTTATACACACATATACAGAAAGAGTTTATACGTACATGCATAAGAAAACAGATAGATATATCATTAGAGTAAACAAGTTAAGTGAAATACAATAAAAACATATGCATGAAACGTTCTAGTTCTGTTATATTAAGAAGTGAAAGTTCCAATCATACAGTAGAACCATGACCAACCATTAGTCCCGATAACGGAATGTTACAGTCATTGCCACCTACTCCTCCAAAGAGATTTACTAGCTCTACACTATGGAGAAGCTAAGGCTCGTTACAATACTCTCCAAGATTTCTCTAAGATACTCCTATCAGAAGCTTTGCTGACAAAAAAACTATACAATGAGTTATGAGGTACTATTTATAGAAAAGGGTGGGGTGACCCTTAACATTCCACTTTGTGACTATTCACCTACCCTCATGACTCTTCAACTACTCTATGACTGTTACATTTAGCTATCGACACTTGAACTTCCACTTTACAATATGTTACATACAATCTGCACATGTACCCATGTGAGACAAAATAGGCTTGAGTAAGCCATGAAAGACATCACTATGAATTGGACAACTCTGGGAAGACCAAATCTTCAACATCCTCATGATGGTCGATAGTGGTAACTAATTCCATGCTTGGTAGTCTGCAATGGTGTAAGTGTACTCTGTGGTGACATCTTTCTGGAAATTAACTCTAGCCTCTATTGCATCTTGGCACACTACCTTGGCTCCTATGTCAACTCATCTGATAACATGCGCATAATTTTCTTGAGTGCAGCCAAAACAACGACATACTAATGCATAGTGTCTGCACAGATAGCCAAGTTTGTGTTTGTGGCTATGCGTATCAACTCGTCAAATTATGAGTCTAGCTCCTGTCGGACTTGTCCCTTTGTCTTTGCCTTGGTGAATGTCCCAATATATTGGATCGCTTGTGTGCACACAACAACATCTATACTTTTGAACACTCGTGCATGGGAAGCTTTCAAAATAGTGATGAGCTACGGGAGTTCTTCATAGTTCCAGATCTCACTCCAGATGCATGCCTTCAACTCAATCGCTCTGGGTTTCATCATCTTAGACAAGTTTAATGGGGCTCCCTTGTATTTCATTGTCCATGTTTTCATGTAGTTGATAGTAGTATGTAAGTTGGACAAGAAATATGCTCTTCTAGCACAATGTTGCTGCCAAGCATTGAGATAGACAATTGCCTGATGCGCAGTACCAAATCTGGAATACAATGCACGCATGACTGTCTCAAGGGACAATACTTCATCTAGTATCGCCTTCTTCAACTTTGCTTGTGTGGATGCTGTAATCAGTTCTCCTCCCTTATTTTTTGTTTGTAACTCCTTAGCCATTCGCTCGTTCTCTGTTATCAAGAAGTGAACACTCGAGCTAGTGGCTTCAACATATGCTCTGGTAGCATCGGCCAATGCTGCTATGTGCTTGCGTACATCAAATATGATCACTCATTCCTGAAACTGCGTAGGGAATGTGTGGACATCTAGAGTAGACACTATACGAGATTTCAGAACTCTATGGTATGACTCGTTGAATGATATGTTGTGCATCTCTTCTTCCGGATTGTCTTTAAAGATCTCAGTATCTCCTTGGTCACTTGGGACCTGCTCTTCTTCCAGATCTAGTGAATTTGGTGGACCAACCTCTTTGTGGTTAGGCATGAGGTCAATGTCTTGCTCTAACTCTGGCTCCTCCATCTCTATATCAATCAACTCAAGTACTTGCTCAATCTCTTAAGCGAAGTCCAGCTCCTACAACTGCTCACCCTGTCTACTTTGTGCTAGCTACTCAGATGATTCTACCACTTGTATGGGCACAGTTTCATCAATAAGGGCATGTTGTGCCCCCTGATGTATCTATCCCTGTTGGGCTTCCTTCTCCTTTCTACACAGCTCCTGTTCCTTTTGGATTTTCTCCTTCAACTCTTTCCTCCATCCTCTATTTTTATCTCTGCATTTACGCGGTCCTTTTGTCGCGTTGTTTTCTCTTCGCCTCTATTTCCAAAGCTACTTTGTCCACAGCTGGGTCTACTCTGAACTTTCAGCTTTGTTCTACCTCTGCACTATCAAAAATCTTCCTCTTTCCTTTGTTGCGCGTCGGTATGTTTACCTCTGCTATTGTTGTTGCTGCTGCTCTCCTAGATGTTACTTCATGCTGCTTCACTAACCATTCCACAGAGTTGCTGACCAGTTCATTGGTCCTGGAGAAGCCGTTATAATACCTCCATGGGTCTTCCTCAACCCAATGACACACAATGTGGATCCATAGAAATTGCACTCTCGTGTAGTGATCCTTCACAAAATAATGCAGGTCATATAGATTGAAGCTTTTGGTGTTGAAAGTAAATTTCTTGAACTCTTCTGTCTCAACATCTGCATGCTTTAGATTACCTATCTTGTACAACCTGATACACAACGGAAGAGTGGGCCAAGGTGCCTTCTTCTTCTAGTTCAGTCTAGCTAATAGTCCTGCCGAGATGTGGTACGACACTTCTTGCATGACGAGCTTGTCCATGGAAAACTTTGGTAAAACATGTGGAGGCTTCCCCATGCTATACGCCTATATGAAGGTGCCAAAAGGTGAGGCATACCAATCCTCTATGTTGATCAGTGCCTCCATTGTCGCCTTCAACATGTAAGGTTGATTCTGCTCAAATATCATCTTGTACATCAGCGTGACAAATTAGTCTGACAACTGTGGGATGACTCTGCAGAAGATGCATTCAAAAAACAATTTGCAATAAGTGTTCATAGAGGTTTCCGCTGATGTCTATGCCCACTTCAAGTGCAAGATCTCCTCACAGGAACAGATTGCATCCAAGATGTAAGTGGACATGTAGATTTCTGCTTGTTCATCTTTGGGAGGTTATCGAGCTCTTGTTTTCTGTTCCTTCAGCCTGTGAGCCAAAATGTCAGATCAGTTGCATGATTTTCCTTCACAGGCCAATTAGTCCAACATGATCACCCAACTCTGCGGGGAGGTCTCTGTGCTCTCTTGGTCATACAAGCGACATGCAGAGATGAGCAAGCACTGATATACCTTCCGCCGTGTCTTCATCTTATAAATCTGTTTGGGTGTCATCCTAAATTTGGCTGGCTCCTTCACTCAGTTCTTCAATATATCCTTGGAGTTGGCATTGCTGCTGGGTATGCTGAAGGGTGTCTTTGTGGTGATCACTAGCTTTGGAAAGTGGTACATCTGTTGATAGTCCTATGCCATGAAGGTAGCAATCTTTGTCCCACTGACACTACTCAACACCATAGTCTTGTGATTAGTGTGCGAGATGATCCAATGTATCATGTCCTCGCATGGGAACGTATGATATCTGCATGCAATCCGATACAAGCTGGACTTGTGAATGTTTGCATAGACTTTGCGGTCTTCAAGGTATTCCCCAAATGTTCCTAAGAATGCATCATTGATCTCCTACCGTTTCAACTTGATGTCTTTGTCTACGATCAGCTTGGTGTCTTCGTAAATCAACAAACTCATGGACACTCGTTCAACTGTATCTCCAGTTGCACTTTCGTCAGTGTCCTTTGACCCTTCTCTCTTGGAGGCCATTGATCTTTAACTACTAAGAGATGGATGAACACTTGCTATATATGGAGACATGGCAACATGCATGGCAAGGAATCTCTTAGTTGAAGCCAAAGAAAATTTGATGACTGACATGAAACATACCTGGGAGATTGTTGGCAAGGATTTCACAATTTTCATTGGGAGGTCGGGAGACTGACTCTCAAAACTACACAAAAAGAATTCCAGACTATAGGACAGCTGGTTGACTGCTGGAATTTCACAATGCGCAATCTAGACTGGCCTGCTAGGTGTTGAGATTGTGCAATGTGCAATTTCAGCTGGCAAGTCATGCAGGACCAGGGATTGCATTATGCAATTTTCTGGGCCAATAGACACTACATCTCAAAATTGCACAAAGCAAGATAAGAGGGCACTGATTGGCCAGATTTGTGCATTTCATGGGAGGAATGCAAAGCCTTCCCTCTCAGAATTGCGCAATGTTGTCCGGGCAAGGTAGAGTCCGGACCAAGGTTGCCCAGACCCGCTGACGGGTGATTGAAAGCATATGAAGATGTGAATGGATGGTTATACTGAGTGTAAGTAGGAGTGAATTATCATGCATGCAAATAGAAAATGAAACATTCAGAAAACAAAAAAGCATGCATGTGTGTGAAATGAGCCACCGAATGGGCAACCGTTCATGCAAAATAGTGTCATGCATGCGACAACAGTGAGATGCAAACAAAAAATGAAATGATGCTTGTACAAGCTAAAATGCATGTAAACGACAACAAGCATTCATAGAAATCAAGCAAACAATACTCACACAAGCCAAAACACAAAAAGTGACAGAAATGTTGCAAAAGACAAGTAAAGTGGACTTACCCAGAAATAGCTGAGCTGGATGTGCCGAAGACTCCTGGATGTGCTGTGGGATGTCAGAGCTCCAAGATCAATGTGAAGAATGATCTATGAAGCATCAAATAGATAATTTTGAGGCTTATGACGCGCATGCCGCAAATCTAGGAAATAGTGACACTTGGAGGAAAGTTTCTAAAACAATTTTTAAATTTAACCACGAGCTACTAAAAATAGATCCGTTAAATATAGGGATTCTTTTTGCATCTTGATTTTTTCTATTTTCGGAAAAATAATCCCATGCATGCAAGTCAAGTTTGCTAGGTCCCGAATGGAACTGGTCAACCTGAAGGCACATGCAAAAGCATCCTTGACAGAGAGAAATTTTTTCACAATTTCTGGGAGGAGTTGGGCTAGATGTCCTAGTGGGATTTTGAAATTTCTAGGAGGAGCATGTGACTACTGCCCAGAATTGTGTAATTTTTGGGCTGAGCTGCAGTGTTGGGCCAAATTATGTAATTTTCCTGAGGAAGTTTGTTTGACTTCATTCCTCAATTTTTAGGCCCAATAGGCTACCCAACATATTTGCACAATTTCTGGAGGGAAGGTTGGTTCCCCTCCAGACTTGCGCAATTTTTTGAGGGAGATTCTCAGCCAACAACTGGCCCAAGGCTGGAATGGCAACCTATGAGGGAATTGAAGCAAGCTATCATGCAGAGGCTAGGAAGCTACTGAAAACCCAATGAAGTTTATGTACTTGACAATGCAAGACATGATGCGAAGATGGTTGGTAGGGAGGCTCTAAAACAAAGCTAAGGAAAAATTTTGGAGGGTGGTTGTAGCTGCTACAACATGTTCACACAAATAAGTTCTAATTTTCATTATGCCTGATGTGTTGATTGTCAGATATGTGGGACCTCTGATGCTACCACTTGCCTTACTAAAGGAGATAGAAAAGGGTCTTCATACCTTTGGTTTTACACCGAAATCCTTTATTAATTTTTCTTTGGTATTCCTCGGTGCTTTTAACGCTATCGACACTTATCGATATCGAAACATTTCAAAGGCTCACCACTCAAGAATTTCTGATATTGTGATTTTTGATCTCTGACATTAGAATGCGATGATATGCTAATCTCCAAGGCTCCAATCTCCTCAGATCGTCGATATGCGATACATCTTGCTCTGATGTTGCGACCGTTGATCTTTGATGTTCCATTGATCTCAGATGTTGAGCCCATATTCTACCTATAATATGGCTCCACTATCCGTGACATTATTTTGCCCCTTGACTCTCTAGACAGCTAGAATAACAACCAGTAAGGTGATCCTCTGCATGAATCCTGTAGCTATCACATGAATTATTCTCATCCATGAAAAACCATGGGATTCCTCTTGGGCCATCACTACCAACATCTGCTATAATAAGCATCCAAGATGTTCTAGTTGACATTAATGCCAACACTCATGCCAACAATTAGGTAATCCCAACTTCCCAACACATATTCCCAACATGACTGTTGACATCAATGGAAACACACTTGCAAATGTCTTCGCTATGCCACTGGCCATCCAAACAATGCAAAATGTCCAACACTTTTGACTTATGAAGGTTGATATAACACAATGTTATTTTATCATGTTTGACTTTTGATGCACTTAATTGCAGGAAATGAATTAAATTTACCATATTAAATATTATGTAGTCTAAAGAAAATGGCCTCTATTATACAATAGGACTCTAGAAAACTTGATAGTGCTCTGTACCATCATGCACTAATCAAAATTCTTCTCAAAGCTCATCTAAGAACTAAGGTAGATAGTTAGAAAATACTTTTATTTCGAAATCATTTTATAAAGGCACCAAAAGAGGAAGGAGTAACAAAGACTAAGATAAGTCAAGTCAGAGTAGTTCCAAACCCTAACCCTGGACCTATGAATGAAGAAGACGGTTCGACTATGAATGAGAGAGAGGAGATGGAAATTATACTAGTTGAGACAAAGGACAATACTCCCCTTAGCCATTTTTTGGATAAAACTTAACAAAAAAATGAAAAAAAAAAATAGAAGAGAGAAAGCTAGTTCAATCCCCAAGAGACCGGAAGTAATGAAGGAGACAAAGGTAGTAAACAATAAATAATGAAACATATAGAATTCGGGTAACAAAATAAGGGCTATGCAGGAAACTATGGAATCAGAACTAAAGCTTAGAAGGAGTAAGATAATTCCCAAGCGTTTAAATGTACAACCACGACAAGATCCCGTAGAAAAAATTAATCTTGAGGAATAGGATCATATTGAAGTAGAAACAGCAACGAAGTCTTCATTCTAACAAGCTCCAAGTCGAGCTAGAAAAACACATGAAAATGATCTTTTCCAATAATAGATCTATGACTACGTGGAAACACTGGAACAAAGGGCACAACACAAGGTAAATTATCCTCCATAAACTAAATATGAAGATATTTTTCATGAAGAAGTCCATTTAACTAATATTGTTCCCCAGGAAGAGAAAAAAATTGTAGATGTGCTAAAGCAAGATATCCATGAGTTAGAAATACTAAACAAGCATATTAAAGAAGAAAATGAAACAATAAAAATACAAAATGTAATTTTGAAGGCTCAAGGTGACAATATGTTGTTAAATATGTGCCATTGGTATAATAAGAATAGGAAACTCAAAGCAAACAATAGGATTCTTAGGAACAAAATCAAAGTACTGTAGGGAAGGATCTTAATTAGGAAGTGAAGGCTAACACTAAATGTTAAGAGTTAGTCTGTTAGAGAGGATTTACTTGTTTGGATTTTCTAATAGAAGCTTCAGAAATAGTTCAACAAAACAAAGCATTGTTTCCAATTTTCAAGTTTTGGTGCATGAGGACATATAAAATCTTTGGCGGGGGGGATGTTGAGGTCCTAAAGTGTCCCATTGTTTACACCTTTTTACCTTCACCTCCATCTTTTTCATGATAACTTTGCTACATTTTCAACCATAAGGTCACTCCAAATATGATCAAACAAAATAAAATGTATCATTCGTTCATAGTTTATAGTTTATAGTTCCTTTGTGAAATCTAATAGAAAAATCTTTATGGCTATCGAACTGCATTGTTTTCACAACTAACCAAAGATTTTACTACTCAATCCATGGTTAGGTAGGTTCCAGCACATTGGAGGAAGAACAAAGCATATCGGTAGATGATAATTGTTGAATATATGGGCATCCCCCTATTACACCAATATGGAAAATCACAAGGTTTGAGAAGCCCGATGGTCAAGCTAGAAGTCAATTGTCGTTACAACACTCTGTCCTTGTGCGGAATTTGAAGGAAGATCATGGAAACATCAAGTGAGTGTGGAATTGAATGAGAAATATTGGGATTAAAGTTTATGATGTGTCAATTAAAAATATTCTCATGATTTTATGTTCTCATAGCAAATCATGGGAAGCATGGTTCCGTTTTCATCTAATCATTTAGTTGTCAATTATAAACTATTTTGTCGGCTTGTAACTCTTATAAATATCTCGATATATATTATAAACAACCTTGAAGTGAGGAAAAATAAACATTTATAAGTTTGTAACCATCGCTATTGGAGATCTATGTTTTTAATAAAATTATTGTGTTCCTTTAATGATCAAATGTGTGGGTTAATAATTTGTTGATTGAAGCTCTTTCATCCTTACACTTGACAAGAGCCCCCCTTGAAGAGTTCTAAGTTAGTACAGTTGTTTATCATCATTGTTTCATGAGTAGTTTCATTTTAATTTGTAGATATTTAGATTCTTTTTGTTGCTACTTTGTTTCTAGTCTTAGTTTATTTAACATTGTCGTGTTTGCACAAGTGGAGCATTCACCCATAAATCCAAAATATCAAATATATGTCCTTTCTTAGTTTACTCATTTCAAATTCTCTTCTTAGTCTCATATTTAAGAGTTTATGTTCATATTTATTCTAGTCATAATTGTGCACACTAGTAATCTATCAAAGATTGTAGTTTGGATCATTGCTTTAATTCTTCTCCTTAGTTAACTTATTTGTGTAGTTTTAGAATAGATATGTTTTCAAGCACTTAGCGTAAGATTCCTTAGTTAAATTATTTATGCAGTTTTAGAATAGATATGATTTCAAGCATTTAGCGTAAGATTTATTTTCATTTGATTAGTATAGGTTTTCAATTCAATAGATTTCTAATTTGTTAAATAGAATAGAATTTCAATTCATTACAATAAAGTAAGGTTTCAATTCTATCAATTAGACTAGTCTTTTCAATTTAGCTCACTAGAATAAATTTAATTCCTGTCAAATAGAATAATCTTTCAGTTCATCTCAGTATCATAAGCCTTTCATGTTAATTTCGCTGTTAAGATTAGTTTTCTTTAAAAAAAATACAAGTTTATTGGAAAGAACATGTGCATAGAATTGATTTGAGTTAATCTTGATTTAACTTAGATTCTCATTTTTCTTGAATAAATTAGGAATTACATCTTAATCTTAAAATAAAAAAATAGAATTCCTAGAATATATTGAGCACACACACTTCATAAGTACACAAACATTGGTTTGAAAATTTAATGACGCAATTTAACTAACAATTAAATTACCAAACATGGATATCCATAGGAATCTTAGAATAATGCCACATAGATACAACTGAGGCATGTGAAACTATAAATAGTCATGTAGTCAAGACACTTTGATTCTACGTCAATAGCTTGATCCATTTTATTCAAATCACACTTGATATGTATATGTATATATGTATATGAATACTTGACTAAACATGGAACGACTTTGGGGGCGCTGGGGGGGAAGCATAGAACGAGGGTTTGGAACAACAGAGGATTGTTGGTTACCATGGAAGGGCAAGGAGGGGGGAGTTCTATGCCCTCCTATAACCACATACTGATGAACAGAAACAAGGAAGCGGGCTCGAATCGCTTCAAAAAGCCAATGGAAGCAGGAGTGGAAAGGGTTAGCACGGAAAAATGGAAAATAATAGTTCTCCTAAGCAGGAAAAGAATCATGAGGAGGTTAGAGGAGAGAAGAGAACAAAAATCAATAGTCAGAAAGCTGAGAACAGGAGTGGGACAGGACCTTGCAAACCCAAGTCAGCCACTAAACCTCGGGTTGTTTTAAATAATCTGGTGTTACAGGAGCACATGTATCATATGGAGACATATGCAGTTATATGTAAATTTATGGGGATATGGCCAACGAAGAAGGCGTTGAAGGCGTTGGAAACATAAGGGGGAAATAACCCTCCACCTTGGGTCCAAGGGTTTCTTCATAGTGGTATTCGCAAACCTAGAAGTGAAAGACAGAGTGTTCGAAGGAGGACCATACTTCTATGCGGCGGCTGGCCTCTACACGTGACCAAGGGTGATGAATTTTGTCTCGGAATGAGAAACATTCACCTCAGTACCAGTATGGATATGACTATACTCACTACCTTTAGATTACTGGCTGCTTGAATCCTTAAAGGCCATACGCAATAAATTAGGTCATTTCTTAAAAATTTCAGAGGCGACTCTGCGAGGAAAATATACCTCCTTTGTGCGCATATGTGTAGAAATGGACCTGTCAAGGGCACTTATGGATTAAATCATTCTAGAAGTGTATGATGAAGAATGGGTGCACACGGTGGACTATGAACATGTCCCATTCAGATGTCGCAAATGTCATGAGCATGGGCACCTCACCAAAGATTTCCCTTTAAAAAAACTGGAGGAAAATATCAAGACCAACAGCGGCAAAGACCCCGAAGGCTTTACCAAGATAGGAGGTAAAGGGAAAGGGGGAAAAAGTACCGAAGGAAAACTAGCGAGGATAAACACCCAAGTCACAATAGTTTCAAGTTTTAGAAGAAGAAGAGGAGAACAATGTAATAAACCAAGCATCGGAGGATAATCTTGTAGAGAAGGAAAAAGATACCAGCATAGAGGATGTACCAGAGAATAGCAAACTAAAGGAAAATATTCTTAGCACCACGAAACTTGGCAGGGACCTTGAGATGGCCCCAAGTGAAGTGGGAACAGAGGACCATGAACTACAAGAGATTCTTGAGTAGGAGAAACTTGATCTAGAAAATTTCTTGGAGAAGGGAACCACCAAAGGGGTTGATTCTCTACCACAAGAGGAGTTTGACATAGTACAACAGCTATTCCTCTGGATATCTCAAGCAAAGGGTTCTGGAATCAAAGAAACCATGATAGCCAAGAAAACAAATGGGTTAAAACAATGGAGGTAACATCAGGACACAATTCCAAGAACCCAGGTAGGAAATGAGGAAGGAAAAGACATAATGAACTACTGACAGAGTGTGGGATACTCATGATTAACTCAAGTAAGATGAAAGATCTTACTAGTTACTCATTTACTAATCTTTCATAATGAAGCTCACAACCTGGAACATTAGGGGTCTAGGAAGCAAAAGGAAACACAGAAATCTTAGCAATAGAATAAAAGAAGAAAAACCAGACATGGTGTTTATCTAGGAGACAAAATGTTCAATAGATAAAATCAAAGAGATTCATAGTAAATGGTTCATTAAGTATCAGTATCTAGAAGTTAAAGCAGGCAACATGGAAGGCGAAATTCTCACTCTTTGGAATCCCCATAAACTTGGAATTGTGGATGCTGAGGAATCCAGGAACTACCTTTCAATGGTGATCCAACCTTTGGGTGATAAGGAAATATATATGATCATGAATATATATGGTCCTCAAAAACTAGAAGACAAACTCAGGCTTCTCACCTCACTGGAGGAGTTGAGAGGGAGATATCCCATTGTACCCTAGATTCTGGGAGGGGATTTTAATATGATAGAATCTCTTACAGAAAAAAAAAGGCAGGACTAGAACACTAGGTAAAGACTCCATTGCCTTCCAAAACTTCCTAATCGACATGAGGTTAGTGGATACGAAGACAATAAATGGTACTTTCACATGGAAAAATAAGAGGGGAGGGGATTCTCATGTTGCCTCTAAACTAGATAGATTTATAATCTCGGAGGACCTCTTTCTCACTGGCCCTGACTTGACTGCATTAATCCTTCCTTTTGGAGGCTCAGATCACTGGCCTATCCAACTTGAAGCTTCATTTATAGGTACACTGAGGAATAGAACTTTTAGGTTTGAAAATGTCTGGCTCACTCACCCTAACTTCATGAGTAATATTGGTAAATGGTGGATGGAAGATTCACCTGTTCAAGGCACTAAGATGCTTCTCCTACAATAGAGACTGAAAAACATCAAACTCGGGCTTAAAGAATGGAACAAAAAGGAGTTTGGCAACATTTTCAAAGCTAAAAGAGAGGTTGAACAGAAACTGCAAGAAACTAATCAGATAATTGTCATAGATGGCTTTACAAAGGAAAGGAAAAAGCAAGTGAACACTCAACAACAAGAATGGGATGACAGATGCCAGCAAGAGGAGATCTTTTGGAAATGGCTTAAAGAAGGGGACTGAAACACCAAGTTTTTTCACAAGTCAACCTTGGATCACAGGGCACATAACATGATTTCAAAGCTTAGAGACACTCAAGGGAAAGAGCTCAGCACCCACAAAGAAATGGAATGTGCTCGAGTACAACATTTCCAAAGCATTGCAGAGGAGCCGCTTGTAAACAGATCACAATTTATCAACAAATTCATAAAGTATATTCCAAAGCTTGTAACCAGGGAAGATAATTTCAATATTAATAGGCCAATGACTAAAGAGGAAGTTTTTGAAGTTATTAAAGAAATTCAAAATGGGAAAGCTCCAGGACCCGATGGGTTCAATGTTGACTTCTTTAACGCATGATAGGAAATAGTCAAGCAAGATATCCTTGAAGTCATGGAGGACTCTAGAAGATCCAAAACCGTTTTGAGGGCACTTAATAATTCTTTGATAGCTTTGATTCCAAAGGAGGAAAAATCTATGAGAGAAGACAGATTCAGACCCATAGCTTTATGCAATGTGGTGTACAAAATCATCTCCAAAGTAATTGCGAACAGACTCAAGCCCCTACTTCCAATGCTTGTGTCTGAGGAGCAAACTAGTTATGTGGAAGGAAGGCAGATTCTAAACAACATAATTCAAGATCACGAGGTGGTTCATTCTCTGAAGAAAAATAAGCAAGCGAGGATGATTATACAACTTGACCTAGCAAAAGCTTATGACAAGCTTAATTGGTCGTACATAAGGGAAGTACTAATAGCATATGGCTTCAATCACAACTGGATAAGATGGATAAAGGCCTTGGTCACTACAACTAATTTTATGATCCTGCTTAATGGTTCTCCATCCAGAACCTTTACGCCTTCGAGAGGCCTCCGACAAAGAGATCCACTCTCCCCCTTCCTCTTTATTATTATGATGGAAGGATTAGATAGAGCCATCAAATATGCCAACATAGAATGACGAATCGAGGGTCTCAAACTCACCACGAATGGGGATGCCTGGACTCATCAACAATTTGTGGATGACACTATACTGCAGGGCACACCCATAGTTAAGGAAGCTAAAGCGTTTAAGCAAATCCTGAACGACTTTGCTATGGTCACTGGTATAGAGGTAAGCCTCACCAAATCAAAAATTATCTTTTTTAATATTGACATTGTTGTTCAGAGAAACCTCTCCTAAATTCTAGGCTTTCAAAGAGATCAGCTACCATCCAAATATTTGGGAATACCTCTCATAGATAAACCTATAAGAAAAGAAGTTTGGGAGCCATTGACTAATATATTGCAGGATAAAATCAGGAAATGGACAAGCAGATCTTTGAATTTAGCTGGACGACTAGTGCTTATAAAGGTTGTCCTACAAACTATTCCCACCATCATGTTCTCAGCTTTTCCTGCTCCAAAAGGAGTTTTGCAACTAATTAGAAATATTCAAAGAGATTTTTTTTGGGGCAAGGGGGAAGAGAAAAATAAATTGGCTTTGGTAGCTTGGTAAAAGCTATGCAAACCTAAGAACCATGGGGGTCTGGGACTTCAGGAATTTGAAACCCTTAGCAAAGTCCCGGGGGAAACACTTTGGTGGAGATGGCTAAAGGAGTCGGCAAACCCATGGGCCAAGCTATGGAAATAGAAGTATGCAAACAATTGGCAAGAAAGGGATCATATTCAGATGTCTGGACACATTAAATGCTCCCACATTTAGTACAAGGCTTGGGAAAATAGAGCCATAGTTCAAAAGCACAGTTTCTTGGAGATCAGGGCTGGAAACCTAGCATGGTTTTGGGATGATAACTGGCAACAGGAACCTAACCTATGTAGAGAAGAATTAGCCAATCTTAAGGATGACACGGATAATAAAGGGTTACTCAGGGTAAGGGATTTCTAGGATCAAACAAGATACAAGGATAAATGGAGAACATGGAAGAACCTGGGATACAATGAAGAAAACCCTTTGAAAGCCCAAGCAGAAACTCTTGCAGGCATCTTGGATCAAAGAAAGATATTAACATCTACATTGTCTGACCAACTAGGATGGGGAAGAAACAATGAAGGCAACTTCAACATCAAAGAAGCCAAAAGAATTTCCATTGGGCTTGACTTTCCAAACCTTGATAAAATATGGAAGGACGTATGGAAAAACTCACACTGGATGAAAATTAAACTATTCATGTGGTTGGCACATCACAAAAAAATTCTAACTTGGGAGAATCTTCAGAAAAAAGGTCTTGTTGGTCCATCTAGATGCTAGTTGTGTGGTCTACAAGAATAAACGATGGATCATCTACTCAACATCTTCTCACTCACCTCTACCTTCTGGAATTGGGTAGCCTCAATCTTCAGGCAAACTGATCGAGATGAATCCAGCATTACTGGCACTTTAAATAATTGGAGGAAAGATTTCTCGGAAAATGAAATAGTCAACAAAGCATGGACTCTTATCCCTAGTTTCTTGATCTAGGATGTCTGGAAAGAACACAATAACAGGATTTTCAAGGACAGAATTGGTTCGACACAGAGCATCATAGATTTGATTAAAAGACAACTCAAAGAAACTATAAGCACCTATCTTAAGAAACCCCCCAAAAACCCTCCTCTAAACAAGGATGCACATATACTTGTGCATTTGGGTCTCCAATTGATGATCCCCTAGGGCACAAGCAAGAACACACGCTATATAACAGTAGGCAAGGAATTCTAGAAACCTCCTCCACATGGTTTTCTGAAATTCAATATAGATGGAGCCTCTAAAGGAAACCCTGGAGTTGATGGTTATGGTGAAGTCATAAGAGATGAGAAGGGATGCATACAAATTATCTTTCGCAATCATTTGGGAAATGCCACTAACAATATGGTGAAACTCATGGCCTTAGAGAAATTCCTAGAAATATTGATTGAGTCAAACTTACACAATGCTATTAAACTAATAATTAACTCGGTCAAGAAGATATGCAATGGTACAACACCAGAGAAAGTGTCAAAACATTGGTGGTTATTGCAGGTTTATCAACGCATCCAATCCAACCTAAGAGCATTGAGAACACTCAAATTTGTTCGTGTTTGTAGAAAAACTAACAAATTAACGGATTGGCTGGCGAACGAAGGAGTATTATGTTCTAAGAGCAATAGAAGATATGCCTGGATGAGGATGCCTTTAGGGAAATTGCATGAGGACTACCACAGGAAAGCTATCAAAGACAGGGAGCACTTTGAAAGAATGAGAACTGAACAGAGAAAAGACCAATGATAATAGTAAGTAGTGGATCAATCATAGGGCAGAAGAGAGTGATAAAATGAAGGAAGATTGGAAGGAGCCTAGCCAGAGATTCCTCTGAAATCCATCTTCATATGTATTTCGGGCATAAAATTGCACGAAGGTTAATCTCCCAAACAGACCCGAACTATTATACAGTGGTGACCTACTTATTTTTCGGGTCCACAAGAAATGGTAAAAAGTGTGCAAGTTAGCGAGATCTAGTTAGGAATCCTTAATCCCTGGGATTTCGGGCAGAAAGATGCATGAGGAATAACTCCCAAAACGGACCCGAAAAGTTAAGGTGTGGTGGCTTATAAACCTTTCGGGTCCGTAAGAAAGGTTAAAAAGTGTGCTTGTTGGAGGGATCGCTTTAGTAAGCCCCCATCCAATGGATTTTGGGCGAAGAAAACAATCGACGGTTAATTCGTCAATCAGACCCGAAATTGTTTAGAGCAGTGGCTTAGTTTCTTTTCGGGTCCACAAGAAAGGTTAAGGTACAGGAGAGGTTTGGGCCCGAAATCATTCAGGATCATTAGATCTCCAAGGGCGGGATCATAAGGTCTTTAAGTATTGAATGTTAATTGAAAAGTAAGGATATCGCATTGTGGCATAGTTTTGGGTCTGTGGTTAAGTGGGCCCGCCTTCAAGGATTGATAAGAAGGTTTTTATTCTGATGGTCCTTTAGGGCAGACGGTTTGGGTTTTGCTTAGACACTGGGCACTCTTCGTAGGGAGGATCACCCTGTCCTCATTTCTTTTGCAGTCTTGTTTGAATTTCAGTTCGGGGTTCTGCCATCCCGGGTTTCTGTTGAAATATCACAGAGCCAGGTTGTACTATATGTATTTTGTTCAGATTAATGGAAGGATTCACACTTATTTGATAAAAAAAAAAGTATATATATATATGAATGTATATACACACACACACACACATATATATAGATATGTATATGTATATGTATATATATCTATATGTATATGTGTGTATGTGTGTGTGTGTGTGTGTATATATATATATATATATATATATATATATATATATATATATATATATATATATATATATTGTGATCTTATGCAAGCCATACACACATAGGTTATTAATCAACTCCCTTAGTTATTTATTAATAAACAGAAAATACAAGGTTTGAAAACAAATGCAAGTATACCTATACTGGAATTGGTAAGACAAGTCAGGAGTAATAAATGATAAGGTATAATCCAAAATTGAGGGTTTTCAGTGAAAAAACTATTGTCAGAAGAGGGAATCATCAAGCTATATGAGGATGGTGTATATCAAAAAGGCCTATAAAGCTTGTAAAAACCCATAAATCCAAGATAAGGGTTTGTGGCTCAATTAGATGCTTCAAGAATTACTATTGTTTAAGAATAATGAAGCATGTGTTCCAAAATGCTCGATGAGGGAAAATTTAATAAAAGAGAAGCATAGGTGGGGTATTAGCGAAAACTTTGGACATGATAAGACTTATGAGCTGAAGTATTTTTACTGTTGGCCCAAGATGAGAATCGATGTGTAGAAGTTTGTGAGTAGTTGTAGAATTTGTCAGCATGCAAAAGTAAGGATCCAGAATACATGGTTGTATACATCATTACCAATTCTAAAAAGATCACGAGATTCAGTAAGCATGGAATTTGTATTGTGTTTTCTAAAGAATAAAAAATGTAACGATTAAATCTTTGTTATAATAGATAGATTTTTAAAAATGACCCATTTCATCCCTTGCTTTAAAACTGGTGATGCTACTTGTATTTCTAACTAGTTCTTTAGAGAAGTGGTGAGATTGCATGGAGCGCCCAAGAAGATTGTCTCAGATTGAGATACCTGATATTTGGGACATTTCTAGAGGAATTTATTGAAGAATATTGGAACTAACTTAAGCTTTTATTCAACCTATCACCCTTAGACTAATGGGAAAACTAAATTAATTAATAGAAGTTTGGGGAATATCTTGAGGACCTTGGTTGGAGATGATTCTAAGCAGTGGGATTAGGTTCTTGCACAGGCTAAAGTTCACTATAATAATTCTCCAAAAAAATTAAATGGTCAAAGTCATTTTCAAATTATTTATGGAATGCATCTAAGAGGACTACATGAACTCAGAAGCTTGGCAAGAGTAGGGAAAAGGAGTGTAACAGGGGAAGACTTTATTTAAGTTATGCATGAAGTCCATGAACAAGAGAAACAAATATTGTGGGAGGGTAGACTCAAATATAAAACCAAAGAAAATATAAATAGGAGAGAATATAGATTTGAAGTGGGAGATTTAGTATTGGCACATTTATATAAGGAAATATTTCCTAAAGGAGAGTAAAATAAACTAAAATTAAAGAAAATTGGTCCTTGTAAGATCCTTAGGAATTTTTCAACCAATGCTTATGAGATAGAGTTTCCACTTGGGATTTGTATCTCCCCTGTCTTCAATGTTGTATACCTATATAAGTATCATCTAGGAGAAGAGATATAGAAAATGGAAGATATAGGAAATCAAAAAATTCAATCGATTAAGTAGCTACAAACAAAAGATCCTTTGTAGCGATAGAGGATTTTAGATAAAAGAATGATTAAGAAGATAAGGGGCAAGGGATACTATCAGTATTTGGTTAAGTGGAAGGACCATGTAGTAGTTCATGCAACTTGGATGAATTCAACATTATTACATAAAAGTGGTATAACTCTTGAATACCTCATGGGTAGAAGCCCATGAATTATTTGTTTCCTGGGAGTATGATACATGGGCATTCGTAAAAGATTGATTAACCAAGAGGTCAAAATTTCTTTACCAAAGGAGTTGGTTCCTCAATAAGTGTATTTGTTAGGATAGAGTTGGTTTGGATTTCTGTATAGTTTATTAAAATTATTAAATTGTTGTAATTATTTTCATTTTCCAAAAATTGGTCCATTCAATCCTATTTCCATGGATCTAGGGTGACCTATATCAATTTATTTATTTATTTAATAAAAGATGTGTGTGTAGGAGGCGAGAGTGATTTTTGAAACAAATTTTGTAACCATCCCTTCTGCAATCATCTCCATTTAATTCATTGAACACACACACACACACAGATATATATCAACAATATTGTAGGGGTCTATGCTGCATTGGGCTTTGATTTGAATCCTCATAATGCAATAAGAGGTTTCACATTGTTATAACATTACCATATATCCCTGTGTTACAATCTTGATAGGGGTTGAAATAAAATACATAGGAGAAAGTCCAACACTTAGTTTATTTTAAGTTTTGACATGAATTCATCTGTTAACAGAGGTTGGGAGTCAGAACCAATTTTATCTCAATAAGAATATGTTAGGAGATGATGTTGGGCTTATGTGTCCTGAGAGTTTTTCCCCTGAAGGTCGAAAGAGAAGCGAATAAGGGAGTAGCCGGGATGGCTACATGTTAGGTTGACATGTGAGGTTATCAAATAAGAAGGAAGCTGGGCTAGTGTGGAGTGCAAGTGGGATCACCAATAATGCTAACTCTACCCATAGGTTAGCATCTGCGCATTTTAAAGAGGGCCGAGATCAACAACTGATGGGAATTAGGGTTGACCCTTGATGGGAAAATACCAGAGTCTATCTCCCAAAGGTTTCCTTTTGCACACACTCTAGAACAATCGAGGTGACACAAGCCCTAGCTTATGCGTACAAGCTGAAAAAATAAAGGAGTGGGACCCAGGTCTTATGGTGTGGTTGTATGGCAAAGAACAAATGAAAATGTAATTGATAGGAGCTATAAATTGGGTTGTTCTTTTGGATTAACACATAAAGCTTAGTCATGGTGGCTATTAAAAAAGGCTTGATTTCGATGGTTTTATAAAACTAAGACCCTCGTCTTTTAATTACTAATAAACAACTCGATTGTGGTGGTTCTTTGGGATTTGGCTATATTTCCTTTCCTTTTATTATATATATATATATATCTATATATAGATATATAATTTCGGTTGTGGTGGTTCGAGTATGGGATTGGACATAAAAGGGGCATTTTTGGTTTATCCTACCATATATAAGATATTTGAAAGGTTAAGACCTACACCATAGATGCATTCATTGGATTTCTGAGATCCCATGCAACCATTTGTTGTTGTTATGTTTGTGTTGAAATATATTGATTTTTTTTTCATTATAGTAGTATTACCACTTGAAAAATTGTGTTCATCATCTTGATATTTCCCTTCATTGTTGATAAACTTATTGGCATTACTCTTCTTCACACTTATGACATATATAATGGAAATATTTCTTAGTATCCAAATACTCATTTCATATTAGCTACGGTAATAAACCACAACTATTTGTGTAGCTTCCTATCTTGTTTCGTTTTAATTTTACATGATTAACATGTGAACAATGAAAATGTATGAAATGTTATTGTAGTGTTCTAGCTAGGGTACTAGACTAGACTATATTAATTATCGACCAAGATGCGTAAGCTTAGAGGCATGCGTCTAAAGTATATAGACATAAAGGATTGTTGGCTAAGTGGTTATGATGTAGGTCACAGGGCTTCTTTACGGAAGACTGGGGTATGTCACCTATCATCCAATCACTCAGGTCACTCTGCTAACATACCTGATTACAATGCTATCATTAAATGCATTTACCAAATCACACACTGAAACTAAACACTGTGTATCACTGCAAGAATGATCTTAATCTCCTTACAAAGATATTACACATAAAACCCTTGTTCAGTAAACACCCAGTATTCACTAATATTTATACAATATCAAAATATACAGAGATCATAAATGGATTGTGAAATGAAAACAAAGTTTATGACAGTGCTTTTTAAAAGACACACAGGGATCGAATCCCTTACAGGACGCACTTCCAGATCTCAGTGATGACTGTTCAGCATTACCATAAACGCAAACCAACCATAAGCGCAAACCATATACATTCAATGGAAATCAAAAGCTATGGAAATCGAAACCCAAGTAATTGTAACTGCTGTGCAAACCCTTTAATATCTATTGAAATCGAAATCTACTCAAGCGTGACTACTGTGTAAACCACACGATAACCTAAGTGCAAATAAAATGAAAGAACAGTATACCGGTTGAGCGCAGGGCCCGTCCGCACTCCAGAGGTACACTGGACTATAATCGACTGAAGATCAAATCAATGCACGAGACACAAATGGGGATACCCACTGACTGTCAGAGATAGGATATATAAAATTAACTCTCAAAAGTTTTTGCAACTCCTCTCTGACAATATCTTGGAGCATGGGGTTCATTCTTCTCTGTGGTTGCCTCACTGGTTTAATGGTGCTATCTGTATAGATGTGGTGAGTGCATGTGTCGGGGTGAATCCCATGCATATCGGTGTAGTCCCAAACAAAGGCTTTTTGGTATTTTCTCAAAAGTTTAATCAATTTCTCTTGTTGAGATGAGTCTAGGTGGTTGCCTATGTTCAGAGTTTTCCCTGGACTAATCTCTATGATCTGACTCTGTGTATTGGTGATGGATTGAACTGGAAAAATTTCGTGAAATGTAGTTTGCAAAGATTGGATGGTGCATGTTTCTTGAAAGTTTTGAGCCAAAATTAAATCTGCAGCATGATATTGTTCATTTCTCAAATTTTCAGACATATCAGGTTGAGAAAGAAATAATTCCACCAAATCATTATTGTCTTCCTGGAAATCATAGATTTGGTCAATGCTAAAAACAGATTGTACTTCTTATTTATCATTAAATTTATCATCAAGCCACAAGTTATGTGTTACTGTTGGTGATTGTGCCGATGGATAAAGGGTGAGTTGTTTTCTTTCGGTCCCCCTTGAAATGATCATGTTGCCTGATCGACATCCTATAAATGCATCAGCAGTCGCTAACCATGGCCTACCTAGAATGATAGGGTGTCCTCCTAAATTGGATTTGGGTTGAAGGACTAGTAAATCCACTGGATACTCCCAAGAGTCCAGTGAGACAATGATGTCTTCCAAAATCCCTTTAGGAATGACTTTGGACCTATCAGCTAGTTCAAGAACAATCATGGTATGTTGCAAATTCATGAGCTGGATTGTTCTCATGGTTTCAAGAGTCATGACATTGATTGCGGCTCCAAGATCTATCAAAGTGTTTGGAATCCGTATGTTGTTAATGATGGTGGTCACTTTGGGAATGCCAGGATCAACATACTTCTCCATGGAGATGGTATTGGTCATAAGGCCTGCTAAATTTCCTAAAACATGAATGGTTTGAGGATCAATCCTTTTCCTAGGAGGCTTCTTGAGGCACATGTCTTTGATGGCTTTGGTATAGATAGGAATGTCTTTAGCTTGCAGCAGTGGGATTTTTATGTAGACATTTTTAAGTTCATCTAAGACATCAAATTGTGGTGTAGACAATGGTGGTTTTACTTGGAGCAATCGGTATGGAAAAGGTGGATGCAATGGTTGCATCTATTTGTCTTTGGTATCACTGTTTGGTTTTGTTTGATTTGTCATTTCATTTTCCTTTTCTGAGTTTTCTTCTTGCTTATCTGTTATTGGAGAATCCTTGTGGAGCACCCTACCAGACCTCAAATTAATGTTTTGCAAAGGCAGTGTGGAATATGAGGTTCCTTCCTCTACGTTATAGGCTGGCCTCTCTGCTCTATTATTCGGATTTGGGACAGTTTGAGCAGGAATTTGAGTGGGTCTGGGAGGTTGTGAGTTAGCTGGAAATTGTAGCTGTGGTGCATTTATTGGTGGAGGAGCAGGCAGAGCTTGTTGAGGAGGTTGGGGCTGATAGACAACTTGCTGAGGATACTGCTAATATGGTTGAGAATGTGATGGATACGGCTGTTGGTATGGTTGATATGGTTGTGAGTAAGGTGGGTATGATTGAGGATATGTATTATAAGATTGGGAGTACTGTTGAGACGGTCTCCATTGGTGTTGTGGTTGGTTTTGTGGTTGCTGCCATGGCATGGGTACATTCCATGAGTTTTGTGCATACATTTGATCATTCATAGGAAGCTGCAGATTTTGATTTGGAAACATACCTTGGGTTGCTGGCCTTGGCTGCCATGGTCGCTTTTTGCCCATGTAATACACGTTTTCCATCTCTGCATTGGCTGCCATATTACAGTTCTGCAAAATTTTAACTTTAGGACAGTTAAACATATCATGATGTTCAGTACAGAAAGCACAAACTTGGATATTGTCCAGAGGGCAATCTTTTAATGCATGTTTCTTTCGGCACTTTGGGCAAAAGATAACCATGATATGATCTTCATCTTCTTGTTTCTTTTTGGCTTTTAAAGTGTCAATTTGGTTGCCTAGAGTGCTTAACAAATCTGTTTTAAACTCTTCTAAAAGATTCCCTATTTCGGCCCTAGTGACACTTGCAGAGGCAGATTTTTTGACCCTTGATGACAGGCTTCTCTTTCCCATTTTAGCTTTACTCCTTGAATACTTTTCGCACAACTCAACGATTTCTTCAAAGGGTAAGGCAGAAATGTCACCTTTGCCCATCAGGTTGAGATCATCCATGTATTCCTCTCGGATACCTTTCAAGAATATTGTGCGGACCAGATCAGGAGGCATAGTTCGGTGTTTAGATTTTTGTAAGTTATAGACAAACCGTTCTAAATATTCCTCTAAGGTTTCATCCTCCTACTGACTCATTCTAAAGATATCATCTTTAGAGTCTTTGGATCTGCAATAAGGCTGATATTTCCTAAGAAATATTCTCCTCATACCATCCCAATCAACTATAGCATGCTCACCTAGCCCCATGAACCATTTTAAGGCTGATGCCTTTAATGTGGCTGGGAACAATCTGAGTCGATGGGCATCATCTGTATAGCCATAAGTTCGACATACAATGTCAAACTCGAACAAGAATGAGTCCGGATCCTCTGAAGCCATACCATAGAAATTTGGTAGGACGGATGGGGGTATGTTTTTCATTTTGATCTCCTCATCCTCCTGTGGTTCATGTATAGGGAACTTAAAAGTTGACTCTTCTTCATCTCCTTGGCGTGGGACTGATCCAGATCCTTCCTCAGCCATTCTAATTGGTCTCTCTATGTCAGTGTCACTTGGTGGAAAAAGGAGGAAGGAAGATTGTTCGGTAACTGTACTACTTTCTCCTTGTGTAGAAGGTTTAGGAAAGTGCTTCTTCTGCGATTTATGTGTGAATAAAGTTTCCCTCTCAATAAGAGTAAGTTCCTCTCCTGAATAAAATTTGTCTACCAATGTCTGGATAACTTCCTTAGCTGGTGTTGTATTCCCTAGAGAGTCTGCTCCTGATGATGATGGGTTAGTTTTTAGATGGTGGGGGGTTTTTACAAATCTCCCTTGACTGTCTCTAAATCTAGGCATAAATGAACATGATTTCTAACTGTGTTTTTGTTTATTTTTGTGTGTTGAATTTTTTTTTCTTTTTGTTTGAATCCTTTAAGTACGCCTCCCCAGCAACGGCACCAAAATGTAGTGTTCTAGCTAGGGTACTAGACTAGACTATATTAATTATCGACCAGGATGCGTAAGCTTAGAGGCATGCGTCTAAAGTATATAGACATAAAGGATTGTTGGCTAAGTGGTTATGATGTAGGTCACAGGGCTTCTTTACGGAAGACTGGGGTATGTCACCTATCATCCAATCACTCAGGTCACTCTGCTAACATACCTGATTACAATGCTATCATTAAATGCATTTACCAAATCACACACTGAAACTAAACATTGTGTATCACTGCAACAATGATCTTAATCTCCTTACAAAGATATTACACATAAAACCCTTGTTCAGTAAACACCCAGTATTCACTAATATTTATACAATATCAAAATATACAGAGATCATAAATGGATTGTGAAATGAAAACAAAGTTTATGACAATGCTTTTTAAAAGACACACAGGGATCGAATCCCTTACAGGACGCACTTCCAGATCTCAGTGATGACTGTTCAGCATTACCATAAACGCAAACCAACCATAAGCGCAAACCATATACATTCAATGGAAATCAAAAGCTATGGAAATCGAAACCCAAATAATTGTAACTGTTGTGCAAACCCTTTAATATCTATTGAAATCGAAATCTACTCAAGCGTGACTACTGTGTAAACCACACGATAACCTAAGTGCAAATAAAATGAAAGAACAGTATACCGGTTGAGCGCAGGGCCCGTCCGCACTCCAGAGGTACACTGGACTATAATCGACTGAAGATCAAATCAATGCACGAGACACAAATCGGAACTGTAACTGGTTCTTAGTATTAAGTTTCAAAACAGAGTTTTTGGAACGATACAACGATTCTAACCTCTGTTCATTACTCGGAATGTATATACATATGTCTATCACAACCATGTCATTAATGAATGTACATTCGGAATTTGGATGTTGCTGCTTTTATTACATCGAGCTTTTCAAAATGTTTCTATCCTAACTGATCAAAAAGAACAAAAACTAAATCAAGATAGAATGAGCTGTTGTTTCTGCCTTTGTCGCCAGTGTGCCATGCTTTGACCTGGGTTGACCGCGCATGTAGGAGAGTCGATCCGGCTGTAAGATAGGTGTTTGTCCATGCTTGGACATTCTACTTTTCATCCATGCCTTCCGTTCTCGCCCAGCTGTTGTGCCACATGTCAAACAATGAGCTCATTACAGGATGTTGGAACTTCCTGTAACCATTTCACCAAAAACTTCTAATTCTTCAACATAAAATCCCTAAATCAATTCCAATGCATTTTAATAACTATAAGACTATTAATAATTAATTTTCAAGGATTCTAAGGAATGTATGATGAAAAGGAATGGGTAAATGATGTGTTTTTAGGAGGAAAAAGGGGTCTTGGGATGATACCAACAGTTACATGCTTATCATGTGAACAATGAAAAATGATGAAATAAAACCTCAAGTGAATCTACTTTGTGTATTAGTCAAATATGTGTGAATTTGACTATAATGAAAGTGATTAAGTTTTTAGGCACTTCACTATACATATCCCCCAAGTAAACTAGTCCCACAATAAATAATCTCTCTTCACTCTCCCCCCAACACATGTTTAAGAAACAAAAAATTAACCATTTGAGCATACGCTTGACGTGTCTGTGATAAAGGTCATCGATTGTTCTATAACCCAAAAATTTTACTAGTAAATAGGTTTAAAACTTTGTTTGGTTTCGCAAGTCACATTTACCTAGTGAAGCATTTAAGCTTCTTCAAAATTAATTATTAGAAACAATTTTTCATTTCATCAGAAGACTATATAAATCCTAAACTAAAAGTTTTCCCTACAACAAGGATGGTATTATATTTTTGTTCATATATCTTATTCATTATACATTTCAATTAAAATCTAAAGCAAACTACAAGGGATTGTGATAAGAGAAGGAAGGAGAAAATTGATTAAAAAATAATAGTTGTTAGGAATAAAATTAGAATAATGGGGGAGTAATAAAATCCTAAAGAAGCTAAAGAGAGTGGCTCAAAAATGAGAAGAGGATGAAGATAAAAAGGTTAATGAAGAAGACATTGAATAATAATTTGCAAGGTGGTTGAACTGACTAATATAAATCAAAGTTTATTCTTATATAAGAAATCTAAATACATATTGAGGGAACTATTAATAACTTAATGATATGGAAAATATTTTAAATTTGAGAGAATGGAAAATTCTTGAAAAATGAAGATAATGATTACCAAATTGAAGGTCCAAGTTAATTTCATGAGAGAAAAAATTCCTATAGATATTTATACAAATAATTATAATATTTGTGATTAAAAGAACATATAATACGTAAATACACACTCGATATAGGAAATAACCTACTCAACTAATTTTTAAGTATGTTAGTAAGCGGACATCACTATTCTAGATGAAATTATTTGGCAAAAAAATTCTTCATTGAAAACACCATATCATTTAATGTTAAACATGTAACTATAATCACCATAAAACACTAGTAAGAATAGCTTTCTTATAGGAAGAACTTATCATAACCACAAAGAATTTTACAATTCCAAAAAAACCTAGAAGAAGTGTGGGATTAGAAGTATGAGAAGACAAATAAAAATAGGGAAACACAAATAAATTGATATAGATGCTTTAGTGGGTTTACAAAACAAGGAAGATGCTTTGGTCTTATTACTAATGGATACATTTTTATCATTTGTGGTGAAGAGGGGAACACGTGATTTGAGTGTTCTTTTGGGAGAATGTACATAGAAATGAGCACAATAATCAAGTAGGGCATAGGGAGGGGTTAGAAGGTTAAAAACAATTATTACAATTTGAATAGTAGATCATGGAGAAAATTTGATCATTAGGAAAAGAATGATTGCGTGAGAAAGGAAATGATGAATGCTAGAATTAGGCACGTGATTAATGTAAAGTATCATTTAATATATTCAAATAAAAATATGAAAATTTGTGTATTTCTCTTTCCATGGATATTTCATTACATAAATGATATTGATAATATCATGATGATCATTTATATGATATAGTGATTTCTAATATTGATTCTATTGATTAAGGAGGAAAATTTCAAAGAAACGTTATTATTATCTACAAAATGAAATTGAACAATAATTTAATTTTAATGAGATGTACATCATTTATACTTTTATTTCTTTTTAAAATTATAATTTTCAAGAAAAAAGACAACACGCATTATTACCAATTAGAACCACCAATAATTACATGTTTTGAAATATTTAAAATAAAGAATATATGATAATTATCCCACTCACATTATTCATAAAGCTATTTTACGTTGACTTAAAAATATCATATTCCCTTTGTGATAATAAAAATACATTCAAAACAACAAGTTACATGTATATCTCTAATCCCTGATGGGGTGTTATTAAGACTCACTATAATAATAGGAAGCATGATTAACATGTCAAACATACAAATGGAGCATGGGCTGGTGACCTTTGCAATGAGAGACACACCCTACATCTGTCACCTCTTCGTAAGTGCATGGCACATTTGTCATTCACAACATTAGTATCAGCTACTTCGGTCCTGTCATTTTAAATTCTTGCAGGTGGTAACATTTATAATGGAGTATGACATTCTCTTTTCTATATGGGATCATCTCTTAGTGGTTAATATGGTTACGATTTTATGGGGCAGATCGACCATGGTTGGAGGAGATCCTGACATACAATGCACAATGCTCATTCATGAGAGCATGATTTATGGGAGGTTTGTTTTCCTCAAAGAGTGTTTCAAGTCATACACATGTCCTTCCATGGACCTCACACACTCTAGTGAGTACCTTCAAATGTTGGGTCCTTTCACGTCGATGCCCCTTAATAAATGCATGGGCATTTTCACAAGGTGGAAGTATAGTTATGTTACTTGCGTCGGTGAAGAAGGTTTCTCCTTATTATGTGGCTCTTGGTTGCAGTCATTGATATCCTCAGGCTTTGGGGGAGGTTCGTTTCCTTATCGTTATCATCCTTATTATATTTTTTTGTCCATTGTTTATAAAGAAATCCTTCTAGTATTGTCTCTATTTCTTTGGGATTTTAGGTAAGGGTAAACATTTTTCATCCTATTTCTTCATAATACACGTAGTGGTCAATCCTTTAAACTGGTGGAATTTCTACCCAACTTATTTCTTCAAGGTTTTGATTCTGCGGGCATTTGCTTCAATCGTCCTGTTCTGGTTTGCGGGGTTTGGTACCTAGGTACCTTTTCCATTTGGTTCCGATGTTGTTATTTGTTCATCTAGTACCATAGCTTTCTTTAGGTCTTCAATTTTCCATTTTCTATGTGTCTCAAAATTCAGGATATATTCGTTGATAGGGTTGGTAGGCTTATTGAAATTCTGGGAAATTCCCTATTTTTGATTCCATGAACAAACTCACTTTCCCTTCTCTATTCCTTTGTTGATGATACCATTCTTGGTGAGTCGGATACCTCCTACTTTTAAGTCTACTTCCTTCCATGTTCGCCCTAGTTTTATGTTTATTTGTTGTATCAATCCTTTCACTCTATTATTATGGTTCCTTGATAGAGAATTCCTAGTGGCCGAGGTGGTGCAATTGGATCATATCCCTCTCACTAATGGTTGTTTGGATGGGACTCAGTGGTGAACTACTTTGAATCAATCCCTCCTGATGTTATGAAGGAGATTCTCCTCATAGAGTCAACAGAGTTCAATAAGCAGACATAATTATCTCATCTTGAGGTTAGAGGTAATCACCTCAAATGGATTCTTAGCCCAAGAAAGTTTAGGAAGAATAGGCTTCACTTCCTTCACTCACTCACAGTGCACCAACAAATGGAAACACTACTCCACATGGTGCTTTGAGACAAGCATGTAGACAATTATAAATTGTTTGCAGGACAAGAGGACACCAAGCGAATTATACTAAACATTCACTTCAACCTGGATGACATTGTGACCAAATTAGCAAGGGTGGAGAAATACGTGGTCTCGGACTCAGATACTCAGTCCGAGGATTTTAATGAAGCACTGAAAATTATTAATGCTCTCCCACTCAATGCTTACTCCCAGTGTCGCTTCCCTATAGGTGGACTCCTCTCCCCTCTCTCTAGTTATTATCTCTGACTAATGGAATTTGACAGTTTTATGCACTCATCTCTACAATTGGTTGTCAACATGGCACTATGGAATGCAACTAATTTTTGCTTTAGACTCTTCATAATCAACATAATATTGTTTTCCTCGTTGTATATCTATTTTTATTTCATTTGGATGGCAAAGGATGTACTTCTAGGCTTGTTTTTGTATTGTTGTTATAATGTCAATTTCCTTAATTTTTTCTCAAAAGTTTCAAGAGAATCAATGGACAAGTTTGGCAGATTTAGCTGGGCCTCTTTGTTTCTGTGAAAGTCACAACTTTTGTATCTTAATTTGGAATTGTTATAAATGATACAATTTTGGATACACTTGGTTGAAGCAATAGACTACCAAAGTAGTCTTTTTGGAACATGGAACATAAAATACTATCAATATAATATTTTATTTTATTACTAGAAATTAATTGCAAAAACTAAAAAAAAATGTATATCTCTAAATTTAATGCATATCTCAAACATATGCTCATAAAACAAAGGGAAATTACATTGCACTTAAAGCTTGCGTAAGCCTTTAATGTAAATTTATTTTGAATTTATAATTTTCTTATTTTAAAGAAATTAGTGTTCAAACTCTAGTATTTTGTTGTTTTTAATGAGTATTAACATTTTATAACATCTCTGGTTTTATTTTTCAAAATTTAAAATTTTGAAATATTATAAATAAATATATTTTAAGTAGATAACCTCCAACAAATGCGAATATATTTTTATATTTTTCTATAAAGTATTAGAATAGTTAATAAATCTTTTATTTTGAATAAATAACAAAATATAAAAATATGATTGTCTGTTTAAAGGAATTTTATTTGATACCATTTTTCCACATTGTTTTAAATATATATCTTTTATAAAAGGTTATTTTAAAACAAATACATAGTTTTTAATATTAAATTTTAAAATAAATAAAATAATTAATTAAATATGAAATAAAAATATTTTATTTTAAAATAAAAATATAATATTAAAATTTAAAATTTATTCAAAGATGGTGTTAAGAAAACATATCCACATAAACCACAACCCAACGGAAGCGGCAGTTCTGGTTCTAGGGTTTAACAAAACAAGCGGCAGAGAGTTTCAAGCATCCATGGAGACACATGGAGGAGGGAGCCCCACTCCCTCCTACAATTATGATAGCAAACAGAGGAAGAGGAGGGAAAAATAACAAACCTCCACAGCACTTGGAGGTCAAGACAAAAGACACAGAAACTCAGAAGGCGGAAGGCAGCAAAACCAACGCAGATCAAGGAACCCACGAAGAAGACTGTCGGGAGGACAAAGAGGAAGGTAGAGGTCAAGGGTCAAAGACCAGAGCTAAGATGGGGCCTTGTAAATCGAGGACCATAACTAAACCTTGGGTTATTTGGAACGATCCAGCTCTGCAAGCGCATAGGGATCACATGGCTAACTATGCCATCATATGTAAATTTATGGGAATCTGGCCATCAGAGAAAGCGTTGTACACCTGGATAAAATAAAACTAGAAACCAAAGGGGGAGTTAAATATTCATCTTGGATCCAAAGGTTTTTTCACGGTGGTGTTGACGAACATGGAAGACAGGGACAAAATCTTTGAAGGAGGGCCATACTTCTTTGCAGCTGCTGGACTCTATATGAGGCCATGGATGATGAACTTTGTGCCAGAATGAGAAACCTTCACTTCGGTACCGGTATGGATTCGACTATACTCCTTACCTTTAGATTACTAGATGCCAGAGTCTTTAAAAGCTATAGGCAATCAATTAGGTCATTTCTTAAAAATTTCAGAGGCAACTCTAAGGGGAAAATATACATCCTATGCCCATATATGTGTGGAGATGGACCTATCAAGGGCCCTTCCAGATGAGGTCGTTCTAGAAGTCTATGATGAGGAATGGGTTCAAGCAGTTGACTATGAACATATCTCGCTCAGATGTCACAAATGTCATGAACATGTACATCTCTCCAGAGACTGTCCTCTCAATTGAAGGGAGGAAAACCTAAATAACAACAAAGGAAAAGACCAGACAAGTTTCACCAAAGTAGGAGGAAAAGGAAAAGGAGGAGGAAGGAAGACACAAAAGAACCCTAGTGTGAATGATAAAACAAAAAGTTACAACAGTTTTGAGATCTTAGGAGAAAAAGAAGCTGAGGGAGGGGATAAAGAGAGTACAGAGAATCAGACATTAAGGGGGAAAGAAAAAGAGAACAACATGGAGTACACTTAGGAACAGAATGAACACACGATAGACCCTTTGAGTACCATGGAAGTATAAAAATACCAGGAAATGACTCAAAGTGAAAGTGGTACGGAGGATCAGTATTTACAGGAGATCCTGGAAAGGGAGAACCTAGAGCTGGAAAAGTTTCTAGAATAGGGAGGCAACCTGGGAATAAACTCCATCCCTCAGGACGATGTGGAGAAATTCCAACAGATATTCCTCAATAAGACACATCAATTAGCTGCAGGAACCAAAAGAGGACATGACAACCAGGAAAACAAAGAGACTTCCTCAATAGGATTAATAACAGGAAAACTAACAAATAATCCAGGCAAGAGGAGGGGAAGAAAAAGATAGAAAGAATTAATACTAGAGTGTGCAAGCTCATGATTGATTCAGGAAGGATGAAATACCTTTCTAGTTACTCCTTTATAACCCCACCTCAATGAATATCACAACCTGGAACATTAGAGGACTAGGGAGTAGAAGAAAACAGAGGAATCTCGGTAAAAGGATTAGAGAGGAAAAACCTGACATAGTATTCATTCAAGAAACAAAATGCTCAGTGGAGAGGATCCATGAAAAACATAGCAAATGGGTAAATAGATATGAATACCTTGAAGTTAAGGCAAATAAATCTGCTAGTGGTATTCTCACTCTCTCGGATCCACATAAATTTGGTGTGATTGACGCAGAGGGATCCAGACATCACATTTCTCTGATTTTCCAACCGGTGGGTGATAGGCAATGTTACATGATCACCAATGCCTATGGTCCACAACCAATGGAGGACAAAATTCGACTCCTCACAACACTGGAGGATATGAAAAAGAGATACCCAACTCTACCATGGATTCTTGGAGGTGATTTTAACATAACAAAATCACTCATGGAGAAGAAAGGAGGAACTAGAATACTTGGGAGAGACTCAATTGCCTTCCAGAACTTCATCACCAATATGAAATTGGTTGATATGGAAACAAGCAATGGAATCTTCACTTGGAATAATAAAAGAGGGGGCCCTACCCAAGTGGCCTCAAAATTGGACAGATTTATGGTTTCAGAGGAACTTCTTCTCAGGGGAAGCAACATTACTACACTCATACTACCTTTTGGGGGTTCAGATCACTGGCCTATCCAATTGGAAGCTTCCCTTTTTGGCAAACCAAGGAACACCCCCTTCAGGTTTGAGAATGCTTGGCTCACACATTCAGATTTCCTCACAAACATTGAAAAATGGTGGAAGGAAGAGCTTCACCTTCAAGGAACAAAGATGTTCCTTCTTCACTACAAGCTCAAACACATTAAAAGTAGACTCAAAGAGTGGAATAAAAAGGAATTTGGTAACATCTTCAAAGCTAAAGGAGAGGTGGAAAATAAACTAAAGGAAATAAACCAGATTCTTATCACAGAGGGCTATACAGATGAAAGGAAAGAGATAGCATCGTCACTCCAACAGGAGTGGGACAACAGATGCATTCAAGAGGAAATACTATGGAGACAGAAATCCAGAATACAATGGATTAAAGAAGGGGAGAGAAACACCAAATTCTTTCACAGATCCACCATAGCTCACCAAAACAGCAATAGAATTGTGAAAATTATAGATCAACATGGAATAGAGAGAAACACTCATGAAGAGATGGAGAAGGTTCTACTACAGCATTTTCAAAAAACTGCTGAGGAAACCTCGGAAGATAGATACCAGTTTACGAAAAAATTCACTAAGTACATCCCTAAATTGGTCATGAGAGAAGATAATTTCAATCTCAATAGGCCAGTAATAGAGGAAGAAATTGAGGAAGTAGTGAAAGAGATGCAAAATGGGAAAGGACCTGGCCCAGATGGCTTTAATGTGGACTTTTTCAAAGCTTGTTGGAGGATAGTAAAGCAGGACATCCTGGAGGTTGTGGAAGAATCTCAAAGATTCAAGAAAGTCTTAAAGGCAATCATTGAATCTTTCATATCCCTAATCCCCAAACAGGAGAAGGCTACTTCTCCAGATAGATTTAGACCTATAGCATTATGTAATGTGATATACAAAATTCTATCCAAAGACATTGCCAACCATCTCAAGCCTCTCCTCCCAACCCTAGTGTCAGAGGAACAAACGAGCTATGTGGAACGAAGACAAATACTAGATAATATAATTCAAGCACATGAAACGGTTCATTCACTCATTACCAACAAACAGGCAGGAATGATAGTGCAGCTGGGCATAGCAAAGGCCTATGACAAACTTAGTTGGTCGTACATAAGACCAATTTTAAAAGCCTATGGATTTGATTACAATAGGATTAAATGGGTTATGGTGCTGGTCACCATAGCCAGCTGTTCAATTCTTCTCAATGGCTCTCCTTCCAATACCTTCAAGCCTTCTCGAGGTCTCAAGCAAGGAGATCCTCTTTCTCCTTTCCTTTTCATTCTAATGATGGAAGGGTTAGGAAGGGATATCAGAGTTGCTAAGGAGGAAGGGAGAATTCAAGGTCTGAGACTAACTCAGGGTGGGGACACGGTGACACATCAACAATCTGTGGGAGACACTATGCTTCATGGCACACCCAATGTCAAGGAAGCCAAAGCATTCAAACAGATTCTGAGTGAGTTTGCTAAGGCAGCAGGCATAGAGATAAGCCTCACTAAATCAAAGATTTTCTTTTTCAATACAGATATTTCAATTCAAAGAAATCTTTCCGGGATTTTGGGCTTTCAAAGGGAGTCACTGCCTATGAAGTACCTAGGAGTCCCTCTCACTAACAAACTGATTCACAAGGATATCTGGGAGCCTGTTCTTAATAAGCTTAAAGATAAGATCAACAAATGGACTAACAGAGCACTAAATCTAGCAGGGAGACTAATTCTCACTAAGGTTGTCCTCCAAAGTATCCCTATCTATATGCTATCTGCCATTCCAGCACCAGTCGGTGTAATGACCAATATAATAAACATTCAGAGAGACTTTCTCTGGGGGAAAGGTGAAGAAAAGAAGAAATGGGCCCTTGTGGCATGGGACAGAGTATGCAAACCTAAGTCCCATGGAGGCTTGGGTCTTCATGACCTAGGAATTCTGAATAGAGTTCTTGGTGCCAAAATCTGGTGGAGATGGCTGAAAGAAATACAAGCCCCCTGGGAAAAACTTTGGAAGCACAAATATGCTAGCGAATGGTAGGTGGAAAATCTAATCAGAATGACAGGACAAGTTATTTAGGTTTAGCAATTTGGAACAGAGCATGGGAAAATAAGGCCCTAGTCCAAAACCATAGTTTCTGGGAGATTAGAAATGGGAACCTGGCTTGGTTCTGGGAGGACAATTGGCAGCAGGAGGACAATCTCCGAAGTGAAGAATTAGTAGAAATTCACACTGACACCATCAACAAAGGACTAAGGTGGGTAAGTGACTATTGGTACCAATAAAGGAATGATGGGAAATGGAGAACTTGGAAACTTCCAGAATATAGTAGAATGGGCATGCTACATACTCAAGCTATAGCCCTTCAAGATCTTTTAGACAAAAGACAAATCTTGAACTCATACTTGAATGATCAGCTAAGATGGGGAAAGAGCAAGACAAGTCTCTTCAACCTGAAGGAAGCCAAAAGAATAGATGCAGGGCTTCACCTTCCAAACACTGATAGGACGTGGAAAGAAATCTAGGAAAACCCTCATTGGATGAAAGTAAAACTGTTCAAGTGGCTAGTTCAACACGGAAAGATTCTGACATGGGATAACCTAAGAAAAAAAGGCTTTGTTGGCCCCTCAAGATGTCACTTATGTAGACAACAAGAAGAAACTACAAATTATCTATTGAATAGATGCACTTTCACTTCGATACTTTGGAATTAGGTTGGATAAGTCTTTGAGCAGACAGACAGAAATGTTAATGACATCACTACTACGTTAAAGAATTCGCGGAAGAATTTTTCGGACAATGAGATCATTAACTTTGCCTAGATGTTGACCCCAAGATTCATAATCTAGAACATCTGGAAGGAGTGCAACAATAGGATTTTCAAGGAGAAAACGAGTTCGGTGAGTAGCATCCTTAAGCTAATCCCTAAACAACTTAAAGAGACTGTTCATATCCTAGGAGGTGCAGCTACTGGCAAACCCATCAGTCAAAGAGAGGCCAGAATTTTGGAGAAGTTAGAACTCAAGGTTCATCCCCCTAAGGGTTCTATTCAGATTAACAAGAAGACCTCAGCAGACAAGTCTTCTTGGCAACCCCCTTCTCATGGTTTTTTAAAATTCAACATAGACGGGGCTTCAAAAGGAAATCCGGGAGAAGCTGGTTATGGAGGAGTCTTGAGGGATGAGGAAGGAAACATACAAGTAATCTTCTACAGTTATCTTGGAAAAGAAACCAACAATATGGCTGAGCTCATGGTTATGGAGTTATGCCTAGAAATATTACTCAAGCACAATATTCACAATGTCATCATTGAGGCTGACTCGGAATTAGTCATTAACTCAGTGAAGAGGATAAATGTTGGTGCTACTCATGAGAAAATCTTAGAACACTGGTGACTTCTGCAAGTCTATCAAAGAATCCAAGTGCACCTACGAAGACTGAGAACTCTTAGGTTGGTGCATGTTCGCAGGGAAGCCAACAAAGTTGTGGACTGGCTTGCAAATGAGGGGGTACGAAACAAGCATACCGACTTGTGTTGCTGGTGGGAGGAGATAACGGATGACAGGTTGAAGGAGGGATGCTCATCTAGGGCCATTAGTGACCGGCAGCAGCATCAAGAAAATTTAAGAGACAGAATGTCCGTAACAGAGCCATTATGAAATGTTATGACATATATGAGGTCCTTTTTAAGATGCAGGTCTATGTCGACCTCCTTAACCCAGGTAACAGAAAACCTGATATCTCTGAGGGAGGGTCGGGAGAAGGGATATTCATCTTCCTTTGGCAGGTGCAAAACCAGTTTCTCTTGGCAGGCGCAAAGCCAGTTTTTCTCGGCAGGTGCCGGAATCCAATTTTTCTCGGCAGGCATAAAAACCTTCGTGCTTGTTTTCCGGTGATCACTTTACTGTCCCCAGAGTGATTTCTGATTTATTGTGCTCCTTAAGCTGGAAGCGGTTTTCTTCATTTGGGAGCGATTCCATTCACCTCATGACATGTGGCTCAGGGTGGGGAGGAAATATCGCCTTCATCGCGCGCTAACTATCTGTGCTTTTAGTTTGCGCGATATGATCCCTAACCATTGGATCAAGCAAGGGCATTCCACAGCCAGGATTGAACGTGCATGTTGGTGGGCTAGTTACAAAGGTTATGTTCCGCGTTGTTTGCTTGACCTCATGGGAATCGCGCGCAGATCATGGATGTCGGGCGACAAAAGTGATCACCGATTATGTCAAAATTGGACCTGATATGATTATAAATTCTGGTTTACAGGGTTCATCGGGTCCGAAGTGTTTGTTAAAAGGTGAGCTTGTTGGCCACCTGATATGTTTTTCAACCGCTAGATCTTTAGCTTAGGATCCAACGGTTAGTTTTGGTCTGCTGTTGTGTTTTGGTGGGCTGCGTCACTGGGTTCAATTTGTCGTCTTACGACCTTAGATTGGGGTGGGCCTGTCCTTTTGGTGAGCCCCACCGTGGTTTGTATACTATTTCTCTTGTTTAGTTGAATAAGAAGGATCTGATCTTGCCTTAGCAAAAAAAATAAAATTTATTCAAAGACTTCTTACATGGTTAAAAGTTGCTTGAGACATTATTCTTTTCGTATTATCTTAACCAAATAGTTCCGAAATGAAAAACGATTTCATTCTCTAGAGTTTATATTAGATAATTTTATTTATTTTTAATTAATTATATATATTTTATTAAAAGATAATGAAAATTATATATATTAATTTTCCGAATAAATTTAATGATAAAAAAAATGTTATTATTTTTTTAAAATTTTAGTGGGATTACATCTACATTAAGTATATAAGTTTGATTAAGGTAGAGAATTGAATTGATCAAGCAAACGAGCAATTATATCATATTCTTTAACTTCAAGTTGTGTTGAGGTAGGGTGTGGATGATGGCGGCCATGAGCGAGCAGGTTTTCGAAATTTTTTCCCGCGCAGCCGTTCATGGCGGCCATGAGCGACCATCTGGAGCTTAGCGCAGTGGGTCCGAAGGCGTTAGTTTCTAGGCTTTTTGTTTCTTCTGCTGGGCAAAGATGGCATTGGATGCAGGTGGAAGGCGTTTGTTTTTCTCTCAAAAGGAATCCCTGGATATCGATCCGTCCCCCGAGGACCTCCTTGCATGCTGGGGTCTGGAAAATACAGAGGAGAACCTGCAGCACTTCTTCCCGTTGCAGGCATTGTTGTCAGAAAAGAAGGAAAGGTCAGTGGATGCGGGAGTTAAGGCATCGGATGTCAGCGCCAGGAGTCCTGGGGGGAATCTTCTGAGGGAAGGGCAAATTCTTCATAGCTCTGCTCGGCCCGAAAAGCTGGGATCAGATGCTAAAGATGCAGGAGAAGAAAGACAATATTTAAGCTTCCCGGAAGGATCGGCGGGTGGGGTTTCCAGGGGGGCTGAGGAAACTAACGAAGGCAGTTTCCTACAGTCAGAAAAGCGCTCTGTGTCCTTTGAGGCTGTAGAAGGAGGAGATAAGCCAGAGGATCAGGGTGGAAAGAGGAAGAAGCCCAAAATTTGCAGAAAAAAAGAGGCAAGGCCCAGTTGTGTCTTTGGAGTGGATATCCACATAGACATGGCGTTGGAAGCTTCGGAAACCCTTCTTGTCAGGAAAGTTGGAGGAAGGAAGTTATCAGCGGCCTTCATTAAGAAATGGGCTCTGGCCGAATGGAAAGAAGCTCCTGGACAACCAAAAGAAGTCAAGATTCTTGATAGAGGGTGGTTCTGTCTTCGGTTTGGGCAAAAGGAGCATGCCGAATGGGTGCTGTCAAAGCATTGGAGCCTTGGGAAGAGGCCTGTGTTATTCAGGAAATGGACACCTCTCTTTGATGCCCAGAAAGAAAAATCTGAAGAGTTTCCAGTCTGGGTCAAACTAATGGGACTTCCTATTCACCTCTGGACCGATTCAGTTTTCTCCTCCATAGGAAATACTCTGGGTAAGTTCCTTGAGGTTGACAAATCCTACCTACAGACTCATGACTGGAGTGCAGCCCGCCTTATGGTTATTTTAAATCCAAAAGAAGGTTTAGCGGGAGATATCCTACTAAATTATCGAGGCCAAGAGTTTATCCAGACCTTGGACTACGAAAACCTCCCGTTCAGATGTCACCGGTGCAAAGCTTATGGACATCTGGCTCATGATTGCCCACTGGGTCATCGTAGGCGTCGAAGGCAGAAGAAAAATGGCTTCAAATCAGAGGGAAAGGATCATATGAAGATCATTGCTCAGAAGGAAGTGATCCAGTCCAAGGAGGCTAAAGCTCTGGATAATACCCAGGGGATAGGATTGGAATGTATGGAGGGCACTGGAATATCCCAGGCTGAGGAGGAAATGGGCGTTATTGTTTCAAAGCAGCCCTCTACAGCAGGTGTCCTAGCAGCTACTGTAATGGAAGACTTAATTCAGGCCTGTCCCCCAACCCCTATACTCTCTTCACCCATATTAACAAGTGATTTGCATGTGGTGTGGCGTGGTGAGTTAGATCGTTCATGTAAACTCTCACCAGCTATAACAGATTTGAAGAAGGGAGAAAACACTACTGACAGTGTTTTAATGACGGTGACTTCTTCCCTTCATCTGGATCCGTTGCATTTCGGAGACGGAGGACGGGAATCTCATTACAACTTAAGGCCTCTAGCTACCAGAAAAGGAAAAGAGCTTGTCGCAGGCGGTTTGGCAACGGACGAGGTGCCCACAGCTCCAAAGAAGTTAAGAGGGAGGAAGTCGGATTTATCAAAAGCTAAGCTGAAGGCTATCATTGATATTGCTGGTGGAAAACAGTTGTCTCTGCCAGGGGTGCTTAGAGCAAAGCAATCACCCCCCGAGGGTTTTAAATGATCATTTTATCTTTCAATTGTAGGGGTCTTGCTAGTACCCCCAAAAAACTAGCTCTGAAGGATCTGGTTAAGGAGTATAAACCAGACATCCTCCTCCTTCAGGAAACGCTTGGGAAGGGAGAAGACATTATAGGTTGTCTGCATAAGCTTTTGCCGGGATGGAGTTTTCAAGCTGTGGATGCTACTGGACATTCAGGAGGTGCGGCTCTGGGATTTAATATGAAGGTAGCGCGTGAAATTTCATCTTGGGGAGCAGAAAACGTCTTGGCGGTGGAACTCTACTCCAACGAACTCTGTATTCCTTTTCTTTTTCTGAATATCTATGGCCCTAATTTGGAGCGGGAGAAGTTCTGGAACTCTTTCTTTGCAAAGTCTTTTTTGGTGCACCCAAACCTCATTATTGGCGGAGATTTCAACTTCTCTTTGGGCCTGGCGGAATCCTGGGGTGTCAATGCTAGAGCGGACCCCCTCTCTGCTTTCATTCAACAGAAATTGTCTTTATCGCCTCTTATTGACGTTAACCCCTCAAAGATGCGGCCCTCCTGGAGCAACCGAAGGATTGGCGATGATTGGATTGGGAAGAAATTAGATCGCTTTTTAATAAGTGATTTGCTGTCGGAGAAACTTCAGGCGTTCAGACATTGGGTTGGAGATGGTGGCCTCTCCGATCACTTCTCGGTTCTTCTGGAGGTGAAAGGTAATTTAACTAAGCCTGGTATCCCTTTCAAGTTTAATTCCTCTTGGCTTTCGGATGCTTCCTACATAAGTCTTTTTCATAAAACCTGGAGGAAATCTGTGGTAAGTGAGAATGAGAACCACAATCATCTATTTATGGAAAATTTATTAAGGATGAAGGCTGCTTCAAAAAGCTGGGCACATCAAAAGAAGCTAAAAGAGGAAGAAACAATGCAAGTAGTGAATGCAGAACTTGCCCTTCTTGAGGATCCAGACAATCAGGGCTTTGACACAGGGGCAATGCGCTTGCGAATACATGAGTTGGAAATGGAAAGAAGGAGAATCCTGCAGCTGAGGGAGCAAAGTTGGCGTCTTAAAAGCAGAGCGGTCTGGTTACAGGCAGGGGATGAAAATTCAAAGTTTTTTCAGAATTATGCAAAAGGGAGAAAAAATACAAACACTATATGGGAAATGAAGAAAGCAAACGGTGACACAGCGCTCTCTTTTGAAGATTTGGCCACTGAAGGGGTAAACTATTTCAAACACCTTTTTAAAGCCCCAGATGAAGTTACAATCGCAGAAGTCATAAGGGTTGCCCAGGTTTTTCCTCGGTTCATTGAGGAGGAAGATAATGAACTTCTTATGGCTCCTATCACAAAAGAGGAAGTTGAAAGTGTCCTCAAATCGATGCAAAAAGACAAAAGTCCTGGGCCGGACGGCTGGACTGTAGAATTTTTCCTGCACTTCTTTGAATTCATTGGCGAAGAATTAGTGGAGGTGGTGGAAGAATCTAGACTCTCAGGTTCTATCTATCAACCCTTTAACTCTACTTTTCTAACTCTCATTCCAAAATCGGATATCCCAGGTTCTTTTGCCGATTTCAGGCCTATCTCGTTGTGTACCTGTGTGTACAAAATAATTGCTAAAATCATTGCTGTCAGGATCAAACCCTTCCTTTCTAAACATGTTTCCCCGGAGCAGTTTGGTTTTCTTGATGGCAGGCAAATTCATGAAGCTGTGGGAGTTGCTCAAGAAACGCTCCATAGTCTCAAAGTTGGAAAGAAAAAAGGAGTTGTGGTTAAAATAGACCTATCTAAGGCTTATGACCGAATCAGCTGGATGTTCCTGAGACTTTTGCTAACTCATTTGGGCTTTAGTTTTGAGTTTGTAAGATGGATTATGAGTTGTGTCTCGTCTTCCTCCATAGCTGTTCTGATCAATGGAGCAGCCTCCAGTTTCTTCCATCCTGAACGTGGCCTCCGCCAAGGCTGCCCACTATCACCCCTCCTGTTTTTGTTGGCAGCAGACGGAATCAGTCGTTTGATCCATGAAGCAAAAAGTCAAGGTTTATTGAAAGGAATAGAAGTTGCTCCAAATCTCTGGGTCACTCACCTTCTATTTGTGGACGATATTATACTCTTCAGCAACGGCAGTCTTGATGATTGCAGGACGTTAAAGAGGATTTTGGACCTTTTTTTGAAAGCGACTGGCCTCTGCATTAATGATAGAAAATCTTCTATTACATGTGCAGGTCTGGCTAGAGAGGAGGTGCGCCGGGTGTCTTTGGTTCTGAATTTTGATGTTAAATCGCTTGAGGATTCCTTCAAATATCTGGGGTTCTATCTGAAGCCCGACAATTATAGGATAAAAGACTGGCAGTGGATCCTTGTAAAATTGGAATCGAATCTGAAGCATTGGAGCCACAAGTGGCTCTCCCGGGCAGGTAGGCTGGTTTTAATAAAATATGTTTTAATGGCTATCCCAGTCTATTGGGCGAGTTTGACTTGGGTGCCCAAAGGTATCATAAACTCTATTGAGAAGCTTTGCAGCAACTTTCTATGGGTAGGGTCTAAGTCTGAGAGAGTTACCCTGTGGATCGCATGGGACAAAATTACGCGGCCTAAAGAATGGGGGGGCTGGAGTATAAAAAACCTTGCTAGCTTCTCCCAATCCCTTGCAGCAAAGTTGACATGGAGGATCATTTCAGCGGAGAACTTATGGACTACAGTGACTAAGAAGAAATATATAGATCCATTATCTACACTTGATTGGATTCGACTGCCGCATAAATCGTCCAAAAATTCCTCGGTGGTCTGGAAAGCTGTGCTTGCTTCGGTTAACATCATTGAAAAGGGGCTAACTTGGTATGTAGGAGATGGAACTCAGATACGTTTGGGGTGTGATCCTTGGATTGGCTGTTCGGGAGATTTTCATCTTTCTCAAGATTTGGTGGCCTTCTTAAGAGACAGAGGACTAATCACTTTAAACCAGATCGCTGATCCCAGAGCCTCTTCCATTTGGAATCAAGGATGGCTTAAAGGTTGAGCCTTAGATTTGAGTGGTGACAGGTTGGAGGAATGGGACAGATATATAAGGAACCTCGTCAACTCTTCGGTGCGGCTTTCAGACTCTGCGGATGAGTTAAAATGGGTTTTTGCTCAGAATGGCCTTTATTCTCCAAAGGAAGGTTACAAATGGATGATGTCTCAAAAGGGGTGGGAAATTCCGGGCTGGTGGGCTAAATCCCTATGGAAGCTAAAAGGACCTGCTAAAACAAAACTTTTCTTCTGGTGTGTCCTTTCCCAAAAAGTCCCTTCGTGGGATTTCCTTCAAAGAAGAGGCAGAATCGGCCCTGGTAGATGTCCTCTATGTAAAGACAGTGTCGAAACTGCCCAGCATCTTTTTCTCTTGTGCCCCTTTAACTCTAGTCTTTGGGCAGCAATGCTTGGATTAATAAAAGTGCCTCATCGATGGGAAGGGCAGGGTCTCCTAGAGGCCTGGCAGAGCTGGTGGTTTTCTTCTTTAAACGAAAGGGAAAGATCCATCCCTTTAATCATTACTTGGGGGACATGGCTGGCCAGGAACCATGCCATCTTCAAGGACGCTGCTTTTCCTATAGGAAGGCTTGCAGCTGAGGGTGCGGCCATCTATGAAAGCATCCCCATTCCTCAAGCTCCAAATCCCTCCAGAGCTGTTTGTCAAGAAGTCATAAGTCTTTCCATGCCGTGGGCTTATTTTGATGGGGCATCGGATAATAATGGACGCTGTGGGGCTGGATTGATCATACATTTCTCAGAAGTAAAGATTCTTAAAGCTTCAGTAGGTCTGGGACAGGGTTCAAATAATTTTGCCGAATTAAAGGCCTTTCATCTCCTCCTCAGTTGGCTTATCCTCCGAGATGTGCGAAAAGTTCAGATTTTTGGGGATTCCATGAATGTGGTTAAATGGTTCAAAGGGACTCATCGCTGTCATAATCTTCTTCTGCTTCCTCTGTTTAAAGATGTCTCCCGGCTCAGGAATCGTTTTGTGGAGATTTCTCTTAGCCATATTTATCGGGAAAGAAATTCAGAAGCGGATCGTCTTTCTAAGGAAGGAGTAGCGCATGAGATGGGGCTGTGGTCTGTTTCAGAGGTTGACAACGGGTCTGTTCGGACTGTTGATCAACCTGTTTTTGATTAATCCTCCTTCACGCTTCCTCTGTTCCTGTATATATCTGTGTATGTTGTCGTCTTCTTTTTTTTCCATTTCTCCTCGCTCTCTTTTTTATACTCTGCTGTCTTTCTTGGGCTGATTTCCCATTTTGTGGATGCCCGGGCAGAGTTTTCAGTTTTTCATTAGCGTTTTTCCTTTGTGGATTTCTATTATGGATCTGCGCAGTCCATGCGATGGCTCTTTCGCTGCTGTCCATGCGTTGGCTTACTTCGGCGTGGGTGATAGGACGCTGCTCACCTGTCCTTTGAGTGCCGTGGGAGTTTCTCCACTCCTGCATCGGGTCTCTTTCAGAGACTGTTTGTTTTGCTGAGTTGCGCCTATGATGGCGGTTCTGGCTCGGTGTCTTCTTTACATACTCCATTATGTAAACCCTTTTTATTAATCAAAAGGTTGGAATTTTTTCTGTGGAAAAAAGGTAGAGAATTGAATTAGTAATTTCACATCAAAAAGTGTCTTAAAAAAGCATTTAATAACTGCTTATCCAAAACCTATAAACAAAATAAATTTTATTTTAAATTTATATGAAAAATGAAAAATAATTATTTACTTGTCCGCATTCTCATTAATTTTTTTTTTCTCAATCTAATCCGATCATAACCCAAAACCAACTCCAATGTTAAGTAAATTACAAATTTTAAATTCTTTTTAAAACACTTAAATATCTTGGTAGAGAAGCTTTTCCAAATTAGCATTTACAAAATAGGGAGTAAATAAAAGATGAATGGCGAAAAGGCCACTAAAAGTTTGCACGGGGAATGTTAATTTATAAACTAATATCATTTTACAGGTCAAATCAAATTATCATTAGAATTTATTTATTAAGTGTATGGGCTTCTTAGGGTGAGGCTCCTCATCACGACACTGTAGAATATTCGTTCGCCTAAAACGAATATGTTTTCCGGACACGTGTAGGGTGATCAACAACTAAGCTCCTCGAGTTTTGACAACTTCATCTAGGGCGTTCATCTTTGTCACATTAGGCAGCCAACTGATGGCACCTTAGAGAGCGCTTTGAAATAGAGTTTGGCGCCCAATGCGATGATTGTTATGACATTCTGATCTTCATGTATGTCCATCCGTAGTACATTGGACATGTCAGTGGTGGCCTGCTCATCATTTCTCTCAACCAACGCAGTGAACCGAGCAGTCTCCGACATTTTCATTCGCCAATAATGATGCCTGTAAATGTTATTATGGTTTCTCCTGAACTTTCTCATATTAAGAAATTATTGGAAGATTTACTTATTATGGGTTCGAACTTTCCAATGAACATTCCTTGTGGAGTTTCAGGTTCAGGATTCTACTTGCGAGACGGTGGTCGGTGTTTCTTTTATGAGCATGGATGTTAGTCTTTATGCCTACTTCGTCACCATTATGGGTTGGCAAAGAGAGTAGCTAGGGTAGGAGCTCCTCTTTCGAGGATTGCAGCATATAAGGTCCGCTCTGAGAGTGGATGCTTGGATGCTGATATAATTGTGGCCTTTAACGATGCCAATAAGGTTGGCATCGATCTATTATCTCTTTCTCTCGGTGCTCCTTCATACTTTACACCAAATCTATTGACAGATGGTATAGCCATCGACACATTTCATGCGGTGCAGAATAATATTGTGGTTGTTTGCTCTGCTGGTAATGATGGGCCTTATTCCCACACAGTAGTCAATAGTGCACCATGGATCTTGACGGTGGAAGCAAGCACTGTTGACAGGTTTTTTGATTCCAAAGTTGTTTTAGGAAAAAAAAAACATTTGATGTAAGTGTGCATTGTCAAAGATGCTCGTGAAGTTGTTTGTGGCTTGCTTCACCGACAGAGTTTGATGATCCAGTCTTTCTACAACTACCAATGCCTAACCGACGACTCCTCCCCCGAATTCTGTCCAACAAATTCTGAATCAACCGAAGGGTTGTTTTAATAAATTCCCTTAATACCAATCTGTGAAATGCCTCGGGCTTTCTTCGAAACTGTAGTAGTTGCATTGTTCAAACAAAATTGGAACAGAATGCTTCTTCCAGAATCATCCCTGCAAGACATGAATTAGAATTTAATGAAACTATTGATGCATTTTTGTATATATATACACACGGTAAGAATAAAGAAAAATAAATAAATTATAACAAGAAAAACTAAATATTCTGCAATTTGAGAAGGCTTATACCTTGCAGCCTCTTCGGAAAATTACTTGGTAGGCTGGCGTTGTGGAAACGTATGTAGATTTCTTCCACCAAAATATTCCATGAACAAGCACGAGAATTGTTCAGTCTCAAAAATGTGTACACATAGTGGGCAAGAATGTATGATCAAGAGAGCGTAGAATATCCCTCTCCGTCATTTCCCTCAGCATCGTCTTTCGGTTGGCCAAAGAACCCCTGACTGTCACCTTCATTGCAAAAAATCCTCCTATCCCCTTCAACTCCAATAAATAAATGCTTCCGATGTCTCCCCTTTCGAGCTGCTTCAAAAGACTAAAAGCCATGTGCCACTTCATAAGGCTATTGGGCTTTTTTTTTAAATATCAGAGTTTTTTTTATTGCAGTACCATACCAATGTTCTGATACCTCTCTTTTGGATGGACTTGATTACATTTTTTACCACATTTTGAAGTCAATATCGGATCTATTGGCCATAGGGTTTTTGGGTTTCCACCTATGTAATATCTATGATGCTTACCAGAGTCGTGATACTCAGACCCAATATGTTTTACACTAGTTAAATGCAGAATTGACTCCATCCAACCATCGAGGCTTTTCAAACAGATGTGCTTGGAGTTTCCGATAGGCCTAGACCCAATCCCACTTTATGTTTGATTTAAATCTGATATCGGATCCACCACATCCTAACTCTTGTCATGAACCTTGTTTAAATCTCTAATACCGTCTCAAAATCAATTTATTTCTAAGACTTCAATTTATTATGGCTCAAATCCTCCCTCTATCGGATGTTTGAGAAGAGGACTCAATTTTTTGCTTTTAAATTTTGAATTTGCATTTAATGCTTGAAAATGAGCATTCACATAAAGAAATGTTCTGATCTTCCTCCCGCAGTTGTAAAGCTGTGACAACCATGCCCGAGGGACTCCTTTGCAGACCCACAAGTCCTAACTGGCCATGGACGATCGTTTAGGGCATAATTCCTAATTGGCTTGGTAACTTAACCAGAGAGAGGGTATAATGCAGTCATTTATGGTGTCTGCTTCGTTGACATGATCCATGTCAGTTAGATGATCCAAGGTAGATTTCCATTCATTTGGAACCCTTATTAACCTTGTCAAAGGTAATCCTAAACATTTTTGCATGATATCACGGGTTATCCTAGTGAGTCATTCATCCTCGTCTTGCGGTGGATAAGTAGGGAAATTCGCATGAAAACAAAAAAAATTCCATTTTTTATCATGAGACAAAGATTTCATATGGTGAGTGTGATGAGCTCCCATAACCTCTGCAACTATGTTGTCCCTAGTGGTCACCACAATCTTATTTTTGCTATTCAAAGGCAACTGCAAACTGATCTTTTCGACTTATGCCCTAAACGATCTTATACTCATGATTGCATATCAAGAGTGAGGAATGCATATCCAATAATCACATCACTTGTAACTAGAGCATGCAATGTAGACTCATGACTTCCTTCTGCATAATCTTCTTCCAGTTGTAGGAAATCCCATGATCTCATTGTATGTAGTTTATGCATCCTACTGGGGAACACTGAAACAACCCCTGGCATTGTTGTCCAATACCAAAAATCACTGATTGCTTTAGTCCCGTAATAGTTATTTCTTTCTAGGAGAGAATGTAAAACTATAAATTGCTTTGACTAAATATAGTTTTATCTTATGAGCTACATATTTATCATAAACCACCCTATTTTTGGGTGAAGACAGATCAAAAGTTCAGGGACATGGCACTGGGGAATTCTTGGTAAAGTCCAAATAAGAATGGATTGAGAATAAAACCTGTGCTAATTGTGGTCAATTATTTCTGCTAATTATGGCAAAGTTTCACCCTGATTACAGCTAGATCATAACCTAATAAACCACCCTGTGCTAAGACATTCATCACAAAGGATATTCAGGAGCTTCAACTTGATATTAGGGTCTAGGGCATCATATCCTTTAGCTTTTCATTTAAGACTTACATCAATAAAGTTATCAAGATAACGTATTTCCTATCAAAAATTTTGCTGTCCATCTGCATGTATATTGAGAGATGAAGGCAAGGAGTCTTCTTTTATAGAATGAGACATGTTCATGAAAATTCTTGAAAACTTGCAACCATGAATTTTCATCACTGACCAAATGTGATATTTCACACCTGTAAAGAAACAATGCATAAAAAATGTTTTAGGTGTCAATCAAATAATACGAAAAGGCTTGAAGTGCGGAGTGAAACAGGTGGTAAACATTACTTAAGATCATGCTCCAGTTACAAGCGATGTGATTTTTGGATTTTCTTTCCTCATTTATACATTCCTCGCATTCCTGACTCTTGATATGAAGTCATGAGTATAAGATCGTTTAGGGCATAAGTCGAAAATAATAGTTGCAGTTTCCTTTGAATATAAAAAATAAGATTGTGGTCACCACTCAGGACAACATAGTTGCAGAGACTATGGGATCTCATCACACTCAGCATTTGAAATCTTTGTCTTGTGATAACAGTGGGGAGTTGTTCTGTTTTCACGTGAATTTCCCTACCCGTCACTCCAAGAGGAGGATCAATGACTCACCAGAATAACCCGTGATATCGTGGAAAAATGTTTGGAGATCAAGCCAATAGAACTTCTATGGAAAGGTTAATAAGGGTTCTAAATGAATGGCAATCTACCTTGGATCATCTAAATGACATGGACCATGTCAATGAAGGAGACACTATAAACGACCATGTTATGCCCTCTCTCAAGTTAAGTTACCAAGCCAATTAGGACTTATGCCCTAAACGATCTTCCAAGGCCAATTAGGACTTATGGGTCTGCAAGGGACTCCCTGGGGCATGGAAGTCACACCTCTACAACTGCGGGAGGAAGATTAGTAGATAATGCAAGTTATTATGGGTTGGCAAAGGGAGTAGCCAAGGGAGGAGCTCCTCTTTCGAGGATTGCAACCTATAAGGTCTGCTCTGAGGATGGATGCTCGGATGTTGATATACTTGTGGCCTCTGATGATGCTGTTAAGGATGATGTTGATGTATTATCTCTTTCTCTTGTCACTCCTTCATACTTTACACCAAATCTATTGATATATGGTATAACCATCAACGCATTTCATGCGGTGAAGAATAATATTGTGGTTGTTTTCTATGCTATGATGATGGGCCTTATTCCCACACAGTAGTAAATAAGGCGGCATGGATCTTGAATGTGGTAGCAAGCACTGTTGATAGGTTTTTGTATTCCAAGTTGTTTTAGGAAAAAAGAAAACATTGTCAAAGATGCTCGTGAAGTTGTTCGCGACATTCTTCACCGAGAAAATTTGATGATTCAGTTTTTCTACTGCTACCAATGTCTAACCGATGACTCCTCCCTTGAATTTGGTCCAATGAATTCTGAATCACCCAAATGGTTGTTTTAATAAATTCCCTGAATAACAATATGTCAACAACCTCGAGATTTCTTTGGAGATGTAGTAGGTACACTGTTCAAATAAAATTGAAACAGAATGCATCTTCCAGAATCGGCCCTGCAATCCATAATTGACAATTCAATTAGCATTTACCAAATAACTCGAATCATAACAAATCATATTGAAAAACCAATCAAAACAGAGCCCGAGACCATAAAAGTGGCTTATTTAGAATTGGGGAAAAACCAAAACTAAACGTGACATATGGGATGTGAATGGCCTATCAGAGGAATTAGACTATGAGAGGATTTGGACCAGTTTGCAACCAAAAACCATGATATCTAATGAACATTCGAAAGAGGGAAAACTTGAAACCATGATAAATTAGATATTTGAAACAAATCGGGTTTGGACCCTATCGGAACTTCCAAGCGCATTTGTTACAAAAATCTCGATAGTTGAATGGATCCGATATTAGGATTAATTGGAATGTATGACATATCGGGTCTGGTGGTATTGTGTTATCAGGATTTTGGCATGGAAATACGTTTAAAAACTCCGATAGTTGATATCAAATGATTGTGACTTTTTGATGGGAGTCGAGCAACATTGTAAGTTTTGGTTGTGAAAACATATGAATCCTTCGATAATTCAACATTTTGATATGCCCCTTGTATGTTTTACCATAGGATTTGTATGTATTACCATAGGATTTGTATGTATATATGTAATACAGTCTGGGTTAATATTTTTAAAGGAATTTCAAGGTTAAAAAACTCATTTAAGTCATATTTTAATTAAAGTTTTGAACTCGGGGCTATGTGATTGGTTTATTCAAATGAAATCGAATCAAAGATTTATTACATCAAAGGTTTAAAACAAAGTTTCATCAAAGCCATTTTTTAGAAATAATTGAAAAATAAAATAAAACTAATTAAGTAAAAATGAATAAATAATGATTCAAAAACCAAGGGCAAAAGAAAAATGGGTCCCCATTTATAATGGTGATAATAGTAAAGAGTCCAAATGGGGGTGCTGTGTTTTTTACCACAACAATCTCACCAAAAACAACTTATTTTTTCCTACTATAATTTTTACTCCCTCACGCACAATCAATGTATATATACATAATCCTATAGATTTGTTACTCTAGTTAATATCTTTCAAAAGTTTCTTTTATAATAATTTACTTCTAAAAAAAAAAACTTCTTGAATTCAGTGGGATTCAACTCAATGTAATATGAAATCAAGTAACATTGAACATGTGTTTCATTTCATACAATTTGTGAATCTTTTCCCCCTTAAATAAATAAAGTTTTTAGTAACATTTATACGGGGAAATTTTGTGGTGTTAATAACATTTTATTAAAATTATTAATTATAAATATTATATTTTTATTAAATAATAAAAATGATATATATATATATATATATATATATGTGGATGGTGGAGAGAAATAATTATCATCTTAGTCATCTAGACAAGGGACATGATGAGTTTTGTTGCAATGGCTTCGAGCTTTGATATTGAGTCTACACAATTACTTGAGGATGAAAACATATGTATATCACTTCTTTGAAGGGTAGGGAGAAATTATTATCATCCTAGTCATGCACTTAAGTGACATGATGAGTTTTGTTGCAATGGCTTTGAGCTTTGTTATTGAGCCTAAACAGTTCCTTCTACACTCAATAAAGGGTTGACATGTAACATTTTAAATAATATTAATAATAAAAATATATATTTTCTCCCATTTCATATAGAATCATGGGAAATTAAACCATTAATAAAGAAATACCTAATTATGTTAATGGTGAGCACAGAGTTAATGTTTTAAAAAATTCATTATCCACTTTAAATAAAATATTTTGACATTAATACCATATAGATATTATACAGAGAGAGGAAGTTGAAACTTACATTAAAAAAGAAATTCCAGATCAATTTTAAATAAAATATTTTAATATCTATTTTAAATAAAATATTCTTATATCAACTTCTTCTCTCTTTATAAAGAATAATCAAAATAAAATGATATATAAAAAGAGATGTATAGTTTTTTTTAAATTATAAATATTGAAATGATATATTATAATTTAAAACAAATATTTTAATGTCAATCATTATATATATATATATATATATATATATATATATATATATATATATACACGCATGCTTAGTCTAATTTATAGATGAAATGGTCTTTTTCATGACATTTTTCATGGTTATAACCTAAAAGTCACTATTCATCCCTACTCAATATCACAAGTATTTCACCTTGTCTTATTTTAAAAGCTTTGATATCCATACCTCTGATACCACTCCTCGGCCACTTTTCACTTCCTAGTAAGCTCTATTTTACTCAAACAGGGATGAACTCAGGGTCCACATGTCCTCTTGGTTCAAATTCTAGTTTTAACGTGTTTACGTGTATGACTTATTACAAGAGGCTTTTTATACAAAGCTTCCACCTTTTTATATTACTTTTTTATATGAACTTTTATATTACTTGTTTATATGAGTTTTTTATGAAACAAAAGGTTTTTATTTTTTAAAGTACTATAGCTAGCATTCCTTGCCACTTTTTTTAATTATTGAACTTTGAAAAGTATGAAGTAACTGCCATGAATAAGGGTTGAGTATCCTTCTATTTAGTGAAAATTTTCAATATTTTTAGAAAAATATTAAGGTTGATTTGTACTTATATTTTTAGAAGTTATAGTTCAACTTTTTTATCTTTGAAAATTTAAGAAATTATTTATATAAAAATTAATATCCCTTTAGTGACATGAATAATGGTTGAGTATCCTTCCACTTCGTGAAAATTTTCAATATTTTTGGAAGAATATTAAGAATGCTTTGGACTTATATTTTTAGAAGTTATAGTTGAACCTTTTAATCTTTAAAAATTCAGAAATTATTTATATAAAAATTAATATCTCTTTTATTGGTGATTATTTGTAAATTATTTTTAGATAAATTGATGTGACATAATATATTCCTTTAAACTCTTGCCAAAAGCATTCCCCTTTATAAATTAATTTTAGTTGACTAGAACACAATTTTATTATAATATATCAAAGACCAAAAATGACAAACTAGAAATAATACAACTATAGGTATATCAATAACAAACTAGAAATAACATAAATATAGAAATAATACAACTATAGATATATATCTATGAAAAAATACAAAATAATTCAACTATAGCTATATCATTCGACTATAGCTATATAATTTGTGCAGGTAAATTAGTTATCACATTTGAAAGAAATAAACAAAAACATTTCCGTTTGAGCTATATGCATTGACCCTTGGATTATTCAATTTTTGACCAAAAATTAAAGTCAACATTAGAAAACAAAAATACTTTATTTTTTTTATTCTATTTATTTACTCTTTAATTTGTTTATGGACTCTCTGAATGTATAATGTTTATGGTCTCCTCTTTGATGAATATGCAGTTAACTATTCAACAATCACTATAGTCCTTTCTCTTCTAAAGAAATAGACTAATAGGGAATTCTCACATTGGTGCTCTCTCTCTCTCTCTCTCTCTCTCTCTCTCTCTCTCTATATATATATATGGGCCATGGAAGTTGAATTCATACCAAATAATCTCTCTAACATAGTTGCACATTCTATAACTCAGCGTGTATTGCTTTTGTGTTTCATTTTTTTCTTCTCAAATATATATTTAGTTGAAATATGTTATAATTAAAATCAATAAAATTAGCATAGATTAATATATTACTAAAATATGTTGTAATTCAAATTAACTTAATTGGTGTAGATTAATATGTTATTAATTTATTTGAAATAATAAAACTTATTACAATTGAATTATTAATTAATAATAAAATAAACCATTATTATTAAATATGCGTAAATAAATTTAAATTTATTATCATTATTCATAAAAGAACTACGTTATTTCAAATAATTTATTTTTTATTTATAGGGAAAGTGGCCACTTTTTACTTGATTTCTTTTTGCAAATGTAAATTCACTATTATTAAAATATAATAATGATAACATATTACAGTTATCATGCACGTGCATGACTTTATCATGATTATAGTTTCCATGGGCACATATTCTCCCAACAGAAAAAAAATCATGTAGAATACCTCCATCAACAATGAATACATCTAACACTGCATTTAAAATAGTCAAGCTATAAATATGAATAAATCCAATGCAAAAAAATATATGTCATAAAGAATTACTTTTAAATATATGGACCTAAATACATATGGGGATTTCTAAAAGTTACTTAGAAAATATAATTCTTACTTGTCATGTGCTAGAGTTATTTACATTGTTTAGAAGTTTGTTGCATTTAACATAGATCTTAGATCTTATTCAGGTGTGTGGTTGAGATATTCTCTCAACATATAGATTATGTGATTAAGATAGTATTCCTATATTAGATAAATATTTGATGTATTTATGTGTTTATAATGATGAAAAATAATTTTGGTGTGCAAACTCATTTTATAAATTGGTATCAAAGCCACTAGCTGTGGGTTAACTCCGTTAAGGGAGAGCCCGATATCTGTGAGAGAGATGAGAGGGTCATTTGAGTTATTTGTTGTCTAAATAGATTAGAGAAGGCATGTTAAAATAAAGTATTGTGCATGTAATTTATGGTGTCCATTTGTGGTAGAGTGTGAGATGTATACCAACCTGGAGCTACAATGACCAAACGATGGTGATTATCAGCTAGGACATGAACCTGACATGAAGGCTCATTAATGCCAAATCAGGCTAGAACATTGTTGAAATTCGTGGATCGACCATTGTCCTAGATTAGGCTTCTTGTAGATTGTTGTCAAAGATATTATGTCTATCCCTAGCTCATTTTAGTTATGTTTGCTTTTATTTTTTGTTATGCCCTGTGTTAGCGGTTTCTTACTCTCTCTCTTTTTCTATCAAGATCGACTCTCTGGTGTATATTAGAAAATGAAACTATCAAGTCAGTGTTGGAGCTACGAGGAATAGTGTAAAATAAGAGAACAACATAGAGATCCATATCTATGTAGAGCCAGTGTGTGTGGTTTTTCGGTTGGCATAGCACATCAGGAAAATTGTGTAGAGACTGTTATAGACCCTCTACCTGACTACGACCCCCACCAAATCAAATATTTTTGTGTCAGCGATGAATAATCGATATTTTTACCTTGTTGTTTTTAGAGGTCGAGATAGCAGCCAACCGGGTACCACGATGGGTCATCAATGATAATTGGTCCAAATTTTAGGTGGTTCAGTGATAGAACCACGCACGAGTCATAACTTCTAAAGTCTTGAAAGAAATTATCTTTTCCATGTTGGGATTTTGTGTGTACAAAATTTATCCTTGAATGGATAAGCACATTCACAATTACTCCTTACCATGAATGACCCTACCAGATATTAGTTTCCCCACACTCTCAACGTGTTTGTGTGCCTGTTGACCATTTTGGAAATCCGTCAACCAAATGGGTATCCTTGATCTCAAGTCCTCATTAGACCTCACATCGTTTGGAATAAGAGCCCCACCCAGATTATTGGCCCAGTTTCCATATTTTATTATATTTCTGTCTTGGCTTTAACTATTGGCAAGAGAGATAAGAGTATATTTTCCTTTTTGAAAAGCAAGTAAGTACGCTTGGTTGATGTTTGGTTGCAAGTGTATCCAGGTTCTTCTAATGTGGATGTAGGGAAGTTGATCCTCTAAGAGAGAGGTAATAGTACCACGTTAGTAGAAGTGCACATAAAAGAAAATATAACCGCCTAACATCAAGAAGAATAGTCCACATAGATGTGACGGTTGTTACAACCATTAAAACACATCTTCAATTAGATAAGCACTAACATAACCTAGTACAAGTGAAAGAAAACATGAATCATAAATATTCACATAATAGTGTTACAAATATTCACGCTCCATGCATGAAAACGTGTCAGCCATTAGGCTTCAAGTATTAAGTGAAATTCCCAAGATACATGAATACAATGAGCATCACTAGCTCCAATAGTGGAGCATTGGAGCCAAGAATTTATCCTCAAAAGTACTAACTACATCTCTCTGATGCCTTATGGGATAAGCCAAATTGAAAATTCCTTTGCATGCATAATGAGGGTGTATATATAATGAATTGGGTGATCCTTCACCTCCCTTATGAATCTTGGACTACCCTCATGAATTTTCTAGTTGGTACATGACTCTTCACATTGCATAGATGGCCCTTGGACTTCCACTTCACATTACATTTTCCAATATAGAATTACATAATCACGAATGATGTGGCAAATGATGGCTCATGACACGATATGAGATGACACTAATGAAATTGACTAGATGATGATATGGCAATGTCAATTGTCACGTTTTGTTGCTATTTTTTTGTGTCTTCTTAAAAAGATGGTGTGTTTTCTTCTTCTTCCTCATGCTTATGACTTGAAGATAAGGAGTATTCAATGTGGTCTTGATCTTCCATATTCTGTTATAGTGCAATGTTCCTTCGTATTATTTCCTGATGATCACTTTATCTCCTCAGCTACTTAGGTGTCTTATAATAGCATTTCCTTCTTGTCCATCGCCTTCTTTATCATATTTCCATAGCATAGAGTACCTGCACCCATAATCCACTCATGATAAGATGCCATCATTTTGATAGAAACCTAGTGTCAGATGTTGCATGATGATCCACTGTTTGAGCCAGAACCCTATGGCAGGCTGAGAGAGAGGCTCAGTGACTGTGTAGTTTCACATCTTAGGAAGTTAGGGGTGAATCTTGAGCCTTGAGACTACACAACATGTAGTTTAGGCTAGAATGAGCAAACATGTTGCATAGTTTTGAGAGTCGGTAAGCCAGGCTATGGATTTTTCAACTATTTCAGCCAACTGCATAGTTTTATAAGAAAAAGGAGACTGGGTGACTATGCAATTGTAGAAATCAGAAGCTCGAGTGCTAGGCTTTAGGTCTAAGACTACGCATTTCACAGTTCAAGCTTGGCTAGAGGGCACGATTGCACAGTTTTGGACGCCAAGGCCTCGGCTTGAGCATTGAAATTGCGAAATGCATAGTAGGGGTGAATCTTAAGCCTTGAGACTGCATAATGTATAGTTTGAGCTGGAATGGGCAAACATATTGCATAGTTCTGAGAGTTAGTAAGCAAGGCTAAGGGGTTTTCAATTGTTTCAGCCAACTGCATAGTTTTGGAAGGAAGAGGAGGTTAGGTGACTACGTAGTTTCAAAACTTAGAAGATCAAGGGCTAGGCTTTAGGTCTGAGACTATGCATTGCATAATTCAGGCCTGGATAGAGGGAATGATTGCCAAGTTTTGGAGGTGAAGGCCTGGGATTGAACACTGAACTTGAAAAATGCATATTAATGGAAAGAGAGGAGGCCAAGTGCTTGCATAGTTATGCAGTTTAGGAGCTCAATACTGAGGCTTGAATACTGAGACTGCACAATGCATAGTGCTATCTTGGATGGAGAGAAATATTATGCAGTTATGGAACTCAAGGGTTGGGCTTGAGCACTAGGGTTGTGAAATGCCAATTATGGGAGGAAGAGACTACAAATTGTTCCAAGAGACAAGGTTGCTTCTTGAGGACTAATATTGTGCAGTTTGTAGTTCAGGAGGGTTGGATGAGGCTATGGGAGTTTTTCCAATTTTGACTAAGTGTTGGATCAATGAGAGGAAGTTGAATAAAAGAAGTACTTGAACATGATAACACACTTAGTTTAGTTGATTACACAACACAGAACACTAAAAAAACATTAAAATCATACTTTCCTTAATGCAACAACATTGAGATAGTCCATTCCAAGTGCAACACTAAAGATATAATTTACGACAACAATGACAACACTTCTGTGACAATGCGTGAAACTTTGGAAATGAGTGCGAAACATGTATACATGACAAGAAAAACTCATTATCACAATTATTTCCCCTTGAAATAAATCAAAAATCCACCTTACAGGATAAGAGACAATTCCCATGCCAAAAGACGACACTTTCCATATGAAAATAAAAGCGTGAATGACACTTGCGATATGCAAACGACGGTAAGAACAACACATGTTATGGTGAAGATAAAATGAAAATGACACTAATTAAAGCGAAAGAAAGTGAAAGACACAACCGAAAACATGAAAATGACACTCGAAAAAAAAAAATTCGTGAAGCGACAATTTGCAAAACTCACCGAAATAGACGTACAAATGCACCTAGAAGTGAGAAATTATCGATGCTAGGGCACACTCACTATTGACAGGGATTGGAAATCACATAGGCACACTATTTATGGGTCATGTTATTCTTGTTCAAGCTTGCATAAAAGAATGCACTCATGAACTTGTTATGTATTAAGAATGTGTGCGAAAGTGACTTAGACACTTCCAATCCAAGAAGGGAGCTCAAAGAATAATCAGAGCTAGAAGTGACTACAAAAAAGTTGATTGCAAGATCCACGGTAGGTTCCAAAATTCAAGTGTAGGAAAAATTTTGGAGTGTGTTTGTCGAAGAGAAAACAGTGCCCATGGGCTCAATGTGTCCATGAAGCTAACTTACTCTATGCCATTGAAAGGTCATTGATTAAAAATATCTTTATGATGGTGTGATTATATTAGCTTTAGTTAAAGATCATTTTTTGTGTTAATGTAAATGTTTTTTTATTTTTTGAGATAAACGATGAATAATGTCCAATATTAGAGAAATATGTTAGCAAATTGGTTTAATGGTTTGAAGAGATTTATACAAGGAATCAAGTGCAGGTAAAGGCTCAATGTGGATTCTTTTCCAAATAGTTTGGTAGTTGTGGATGTAGGTAAGGATCCCTCATTTGTTGAAGACATGGGAGTGGTCTTCTTGTGAGGTTATGTGACAAATTGGAATGTTGTTCAGTAATTAATTTAGGAGATCTGTGATTCATGAGTTTGAGAGTGGAACTCAGGAAACCAGCTTGTCAACTACACCCTTACGAGGGTTATGAGACAACTTGATGGAGTTAGTAGCCTAGAATATTTTGAAATGATAATGATGGAGGGGACTTACAAGTACTTGTACATGGATAGTCGATTGAACCATGTACATAAATGACATCCTAGTATACTAGTAGTTGTAGTGGTTAGTACCCATGCATTTTAGTAGATGGTTGTTCCTTTATATGGACATTGACATATTATTTTTAATTATATTTGTAAACACCATGGCAAAATCTAAACTTTTATGATTGAAATTGAGACAGGTAGTCATTAAGGGGGGGACTTGGAAAATATAAATCCTACTTGTCGTGCAATGGAGTTATTTACATTGCTTATAATTTTGTTACATCTAACAAAGACCTTAGATCCTATTTGGGTGTGTGGTTGAGATATTCTCTCAACATATTGATTATGTGGATAAGATAGTATTTCTATCTTAGACAAACACTTGATGTATTTAGATGTGTGTTTATAATGATGAAAAATAGTTTTTGTGTGAAAACTGGTCTAACAAATAAGGCTAGGGAGTGAAATATATTACACGTTGGTACAAATTTCATCGCATACATGTGACATGCCAACTATACTAAACTGGATCCATGTTGTTTTAGCCACAACATGCACTAGATCCATCCTACTATGGTCACATCATGATTTCAAGTCAGCTGTGAATAGGTTGTTGTTATGGTTTGATCATCTTTTTGGATGATAGGTGGAACAATTAGGTTTGGAGCTTCATGGAGGAAATTTTAATATTATTATTATGCCTGATGAGTTAAAATTTAAAATGGTTTTTTGACAAATGTATTTATAAAATTTAATTAATTGATAAAAAATCATTAAAAAATATTATTAGTAATGGGTTGGTCACTCAAAACTCCTGACAATTGTTTTTTTTACTTTAAAAATTTTCACTGTAGGATCTCCGGCTATCAACTTCTATCCTTTTTTCCATTTTTCTTTTTCAGGTCAAAAATCAAAGTAGACCCAATATTCTCAGTCACTAGTGCTAGATCAGATCAAACATGCTGAACAAAATATTTTTCATTAGCAGGAAATCTTTGTCCTCCCTCTCAATCAGATAGAAGGTAAGAGGAGGGTTATGTACCTAGAAGGGACACCCCTTCGATTTCCTTTTCAGAATTGGGGCCCCACAATCATTAGCCAATATGCCTCTATCACATTTATGCCTTCTTCACAAACCTTTCCCAACATTTTCAGTACCTTGGAATTTGGTCGAGCAAGCCTAACACCAATATGGCATAGAATGATGATCTTTCCTACACAAATATATTCTTTACCCATTCGTTAATGGCATTGGTTGTGGAATTTACTGATATTTACCATTAAAATACAAGCCCTTCTTTTCAATGACTGCTTTCCAAGCAGGCAGCATGGATCCATTTGGAATAGAATAATTTTATAGTTTAGAGAGTTTCTCTTTCCAACTCTGTGGAAGATGTTTTCCAAACAAAATCCAAAATAAAGTTTTAGGGGAGGGTGTAAAAAATATTTCAATGAACACTGCATGGGAGGGTAGCTTAGGTGTCCTATACAATGAGTCGAAATCCACTTATACGTGATTAATGAGATTAGTGTGTACACCATTTTACTCAACAATGGATGCTAACATCAGAATGAATTGAAGATGGTTGTAGCTTAGCTATGATTGCACAATAAGACTCAAACTTAGTGAGCCAATCAGTCTCTAAATAACTAGAATTTAAAATTTTAAAAAATAAATTATTTTTGTTTTATAAAGTAGACTTTGCAAATTACTTGTTTATCAATTACGTTATTACCTGAGGTAGGGATTGTTAAAAGTTTTAAATTTTGTAAATAAAGTTACTTTTCATATATATATATGACAATACAATTTCGAGTAAGATTGTGATTTCTTATTACTTAAAATGCACTCTTGAATGCTTGAACAAATTTTGTGCACTAAAAAACCTCGAAGGCATTCAAACTTTACAAATTAAACATCTTAAACTTATGGTCTTATTGAAGCCTCGAAAATCGTTGCTTCAACATGGGAGAAAACCACCTGGTTTGTACCTTGGTTGGAAGCTCCTTTTCTGTTTGGAGTAGTGGCTTTGACTGGGGATAATGGGCCCAGTTTCCCAATCTAATTTATGCTTGTACTCATGGGGTGATATGTGATGTTGTGGAGTGATGTTTAAGCTAGAAGTAATATAATCTAAACTAATAATCACATGCATTTTATTCTAATTTAAACACTATCTGATTATAACTATACCCGGGAGTAAATTGATGTATGCGATCTACAATAATGTATGAAAGCAATTGATAATAAATATCATTCAATTGCGATGAGAAATTAATTCGTTTTAACAATAATCAATTCCTATAAAAATTCCGCCGAAATGATTGTGAAATATATATCGTATAAGAAATTATTCATGTATTCAGCATAAAATATAGATCATCATCATACAGAAGTGCAATAATGGCAACCAAGATTTAGACTTTCATACATAAACAACTTGAACAAAAATTATCGCTTGATACATAAGTAAAAAGAATTACGAGATAAAAGTATCATTTATAATATCTCCTACTCATGTGTTTCAACAATATTGATCTACTTTTAGTCCATTCAACACCATCTAAGAGTACAAAAGTGCAATTTCAACAGAAGATGCTAGATCAGATAAAAATAAATATCGTTCCATTAATTTCACCAGAACTTCCTCAAAGGGACATAAGTGCATGTTTTGAAGATTGTTTATGATAAAATTTCTGGACCCCTCTCTAAATGCATGAGAGGGGTTTAAATAGTTAAACTATAAAACTAAAAATAGATTATTACAAAAATAGTTGAGGAGGTTTAAATGACCTTCCTCAAATTATGAAAAATAAAATCAATATAGAAATGAGCATGGTGAATAACTCTCTTGAATTTGATCCTTTAGATCACAAATGTTCGTCATGGGCTTGAGTTGTGTTGGTTGGCCAATTTCAGTGTTCAACTGTCCAGTGAATATAACATCGGTCACTGTTAGCCACATTTTCTCTGTAGAAGTGGTTAGGCATCGTAGGGTCTTCCACTGGCTGTGAAGTTTTACCAAATGTTGCCAATATGCTTCCTAGTTTAACCTGGTCATTTGCCTAATTGCTTCTGCTTTTTCTTCTATTGCCTATTTCCATTGTAGTTCAAGCTGTTTTACATTAGGAAGTAAACATGGAATGGATTATGCCATAAGGTTGGCGCTATGTAATTTTTCATTAATATTTTCAATACCACTGTTTGCTGCTGCTGCTGCATCTGTTGTTGCCTTTTTTGCTTCTTTAAGTCAAGATTCCCAATTTGAAAATAGGATTTCTTTATGCGACTCCTCTAGTTTAGGCAAGTCGGCTTTTCTACCATCTTCTGAATTCTACCAGGTGATGAAGTCGGAGGCCTTTTTCAAGATTTCATCATATTCAAGTCTCGTTTCAATGACTTGATTGTTAATTTGTCGCTTGTTTCACAGCAAGAGTTCCATTGGAAAATATTCTTGGGTCGAGCGCTTCGATAATAAAATGATCAATTTTTGGATCATCTTTATGTAGATCAGTTATTCCCTGTATTTGTGCTTCCTTCTTTGCTAAGCTGGTTTGATGTTTTATTTACATTTGCTTGAATTCTTGTTGTAGCTTAGCTAACTGTATCTCTGCCTGCTAGTCAAATTTTGCTTGCTGTAATTTTTGTTCAAGCGACAAAATTTTATACTCTTTTTCTTTAAGCAACATTTGCACCTCTGTTTCTTTGTCGATGGTCATTGTAGCTTAGGCATCTACAAACTGTGAGAGTCTAGTGAGGTTGGCAGATGGGTCGATGGGTGAGTCTTTCCAGAGAACATCCATCGATTCATTATCAGGGGTAGTAACAACTGTAGAATCCAATTTCTTTTTCTTCCTTTTTCTTTTAACAACGGCCTTGTGTTATGGGCTATCAAACACATGTAGAGGGGGAATATCCTCTATTCTCAATGGGATACGTTCTACCTCTTGAGTATTTACAGTCTCCTCTGCTGTAATTTCCTGAGTTGTTTTCTGTTGTGGAGTTTGCAACTCTGGCATTTCTGTTGGCATTATGGCACTGGTTTGGCACTATGACACAAGTGTTGTCCTTGATGGAAACTGACTCAAAGGGCAGATCACAGTTCAGGCTCTCAAAAATGAAAGGAAATGAGTTATACCCAGGTTCCTCGTAACAAAATCACGTATACACTGGCTATACCATTCAGAAGGTGCGTATACATATGCACACACTTTCATGCAGAGAAAAGCGCATACATATGGGAAAATTTATGTTTGGTCCATGGTACTTAGTCCGATATATTTGAACCTATGGTTTTGGTCCTTGGTATTGCATCCAAAGTGTTGAACCCAGGTATTGAGTCCCTAGTATTGGTTATCAATGGTTTTGGACCATGGTTTGTGTAAGCCTAAGACTATAAAAAGGGAAGGAGATCATTTGGCAAGGGTATCGATAAAAGTATTGAATATCTTAAGAGGAGCATCAACTAGAACACTGGTGATTGGTTTATAGTGCATTGCTGAATCTGATCCAAGGAGGAACCTAAGCATTAAAATAAGGATAAGTTCTATTGATCAAGACCTTAAGGCTTGAATTGTAGTATCATTGTATGGTTTTTGATCTGTTGTATTTGGCACATGAGTAGATCTATAAATTAGATAAACTGGGTATAATTGATGTCTGAATACTTGAAAAGAGAAAATTTTATGTTCTAGATCTGTACGCAGGTTCTGCACATTAGAGGCACGTATACACACAGGTTCAGTGACATAAGACAATGCATACACTAGTTGGCATTAATACAGTTGCGTATGTATGCAGGTTTATGCTTAGTGAAGTAGCGTACATTTCATGAAATATGCTTTAGCTGCTTCTGTTTATTGCTGCAGTGTTCTGGGTTCAATTTTGGTGTCTAGTTACAGTTATTGTTTTCTGGTTACAACATTCTGAGAGGTGTTCTGGTTGATCCTATATTGGGTTGTACAAAGGAGATTGATTATTGCAGACATACTTGATGTATGATTGATGTTATTCACGGATCCAGTCTGAAAATTTATGAAATGTGTTCAATGGAAGAAAAGAGAAGGTTGTAGCCTTCTGCAGGTAGCAGCCTGCGTACTAGTACCTCAGCTAGTGCGAGAGCAAAGGGGGTTGTAGCTCCCTTCCAGGTGAAGCTGAAGAACGAGAGAAGGTTGTAGCCTTCTACAGGTGGCAGCATGCGTACTGGTATAAGACTGCACCAGTACAGAATCATTGTAAAAAGAAGTTTCTAATTGAAAGAAGATAGAGACATATTGTAGCAGGTTGTTTTCACCCACATTGGGTTTCCACCTTATATATTGTGTTCTTATGTGTGACTGTCTGCACTATTTTTCTGTTCCTAGTTGATGTCTATATGATTCTGACACACAGATTTAAGATTAACATTTGAAGAATAATTAAATTACAAGTCTGTGAGTTATACACTGTTTTCCTTAACTGAAGTTGCATATATACGCTGGTTTCTCTAACTAAAGTAGCGTATACGAATTTGTGGTTGAATTGAATTGACTTGGTAATATTAATTCAACCCCCCCCCCCTCTCAGTATTATTTCCAACAATTGGGATCAGAGTAGGTCCTTCTAAAGAAGCTTGATCGCTTGAAGGAAGATCTATCATCATGAGCAACTACGAGAGAGAAGCATCGATCAGGCCACCAATTGTTTATGGCACCAACTTCCTCTATTGGTAGGTGAGAATTACAGCCTATCTTCAATCTCTTGGTACAGAAGTCTGGGATATCATAGATACAGGGTACACATTTCCATCAGCAACTCCTACAGATCCGATTGGTAAGAAGCAGTATGAAACAATGCAAAGGTTGTCAATACTCTATTAGGGAGTCTATCTCAAACAAAATTTGTCAAGGTTATGCAGCTCAAACCGAAAAAGAAATATGGGACAAGATTGTTCTGAGCTATGAAGGAGATGAACAGGGAAAACGAGCAAAACTTCAAACTCTCATAATTCAGTATGAAATCTCAGAATGCACAATGATGAAAGTGTGGCTAACTATTTCCTACGTATAGATGAGATTGTTAATTGTATGAAAAACTTGGGTGAAGAAATAAAAGAGGTTGTTTTGGTTGAAAAGGTTCTAAGATCTTTGTCTTCTAAGTTTGAATCAAAATTTTCTGCAATAGAAGAAAAACAGAATATATAGAGCCTTACCATGTCACAGCTGCATGGAATTATAACTGCTTACGAAATGAGGAAAGGAGGACCATCAAATAGGAGAGAAGTTGCATTCAAGGTTTCCGGCAAAGGAGATTACTATGAGTCAGGACATATGTTAGAAGAAGAGGAAGAATCAAATTTTGTCAAGAAACTTCAACGGGGAACTGGAAGATTCAGAGGTAAGCTGCCTTTCAAATGCTTTGCTTGTGGAAGAGTCGGTCATTATGCTGCAAAATTTCCTCATAAAGATAAAATAGACAAAGGTAAGGAACCTGTTAGATGGAACAGAAAATAGAATGTAAATAAGAAGAGCTATTACACGCATGAAGACAGTGATGGATTATCAAATAGTGATGAAGGTGAGCAAGGTAATAATAATAGAATTTTAATGGCTTTTGAAGATGATGATTTTTTGGATGCTATAGATGAAGAAGGTCTTTATGAAGAGATTACTAAACTCAAAATTTGTTTAGAAGAGAAAAATATGATTATTGATACTCTGCAATTCCAACTGGCTGAAAGGGAAAAACATCATGAAAAGTTAGAATGTGAAATTGTGGGACTTAGAAAAGAGATTGAGAAAACAAAATCTCTTAATCTTAGATTTTTTAAAGAATCTGAAACTTTAGATGAGATTATCAAAGTGCAGCGTTCTCCACTAATCAAGACAGGTCTGGGATATAATGAAGAAGCATCTCAAGCACAGAAACCATCCACCTACAAAAGTTATCTTGATGCAGCAAGGAGAAATGAGCAAAGGCCCAATGGAGATCACCAGGTAAATCAGGGACAATTTACCTCAAGAATGAACAAAGAATACCAGGTAAATCGGGGGCAATCTACTTTAAGGATGAATAGAAGCTACAACCAAACATAGGTAAAACCTTCTCAATTTTCCTCAAGAATGGATGTCAATAGAAACTACAATCATTTGGATGGTGGAATTGATAATCGCAGGAGTTTCTTCAATGGCCAATGTTTCTCCTGTCATAACTTTGGTCACAAAGCAGCTCAATGTGTTGCCTATAAGACAATCATGACTAGAGAAGCTAAAAAACAAAGAAGTATGACTGGGATCATGAAAAGGACCTACAATAACTTTTCTGCTCTTGAAAATGAAATAGAATGTTCTATTTGTAACAATTTCGGTCATGAAGATTTTGAATGTAGGAGCAGGTTTCGGCAGACAACTCAGAAGGAACAAGCCTCAAATGCCAAAACATGGAGAATGAAAGAACCGCAACCAGAAAGATGTGGGATAGGCTTATATGCAAAAGGACAGAAAAATCAATGGTACATCGACAGTGGATGTTCGAAACATATGACAGGTGATAAAGAAAAACTTCAATCATATGGTGCCTTACAAAAGGAAAAGAAGGTCTCATTTGGAAATGACACCCCTGCGTTCATAAAAGGTAAAGGTTCTGTTCAGTTGAAAGAAAAGGTCAAAGCTACAAATGTTATGTATGTTGATGGCTTAAAGCATAATCTATTGAGTGTTAGTCAGATGTGCGATCAACGAACTGAGGTAATAATTTGATCAAATGGATGTAGTGTTCATGATCTTTATACAAGAAAAACAATGATCAAAGAAACAAGAACTCCAAATAATTTATAAATATTCAAAGAAGGACAACATCAATGCTATCTAAGCAAGAATGATGAACACTGGCTATGGCACAGAAGATTGGGGCATCTTATCTTCTCTCATATAAGGAAAGCATGCAAATATCAGGCGGTTCGTGATCTTCCTGACATCAGAATTCCAGACAATACAATATGCAAATCATGTTAGTTTGGTAAGAAAACCAGAACTAATTTCCCTGAGAAGGAAGGATCGGCTAGCAGACCACTTGAACTTGTCCATACTGATATATGTGGTGAAACTAGGAAAACGTCACCTCGAGGTGAAGAGTACTTCATATTGTTCATTGATGAATTTTCAAGGATGGGTTGGATAGGACTCATGAAGTATAAAGATGAAGCTTTCGAAAAGTTCAAAACATTCAAAGCCTTGGTCGAAAATGAATTAGATCATAGAATCAAATGCCTCAAATCTAATCGAGTAGGAGAATTTACCTCAGATGAATTTTTCGATTTTTGTGAAGAACATGGCATAAGAAGGGAATTTTCTGCTGCAAGGACACCTCAACAAAATGGAGTAGTGGAAAGGATGAACAGAACGGTTCAACAAATGGAAAGTGCTATGCTCGATCAATCTGGAACCCCCGCAACCTTCTAGGGTGAAGCCACATTTGCTGCAGTAACTATTCTTAACAAGAGAAATGTCCAGGTAAACGACACTCAGACTCGTCATGAACTTTGGTATGGTAAGACTCCCACGGTAAAATACTTCAAAATTTTTCGCAGCAAATGCTACATTAAAAGGACTGATGAAAATATTGGCAAGTTTGGACCTACAGTAGATGAAGGCATTCTCCTTGGTTACTCTCCCCATAGCAAAGCATATAAGTGTTACAATAAAAGACTTGGAAAAATCATTAAAAGTATTGATGTAGTGATTGATGAAGAAGAAAATACCCCTAGGTAGGAAAGATATGAAGTTTTCAAAGATGATGAGGACTATCCCTCAATGTCAAATCAGACTCATGATGAAGAAGAAACCCATGAGGCACCATAAGAACAAATAAGAATAGAAGAAAAGACTCCATCTAGATATGTTCAAAAGAATCATCCAGAATCTCAAATTTTGGGGCAGAAAGAGGCAGGTGTACAAACTAGGAGAACCATTTCAGAAGCTTCAAGTTATCTAGCATTGCTCTCCTCCACCGAACCACAAAATGTAAAAGAGGCATGAAAAGATGAATGCTGGGTCAAGGCCATGGATGAAGAACTTGAACAGATTGAAAGGAATAACACTTGGGAGTTGGTTCCTAGACCAAAAGATAAGAATGTCGTAAGGACAAAGTGGATTTTCAAAAATAAGCTGAATGAAAATGGAGATGTGGTTAGAAACAAGGCAAGACTTGTTTGTAAAGGATATGCGCAACAAGAAAGCATAGAATTTGAAGAAACCTTTGCACCAATTGCTAGACTAGAGGCTATAAGAATGTTCCTTGCTCTCTCTAGCTTTCAGAAGTTCAAAGTATTCCATATGGATATAAAATCTCCCTTTCTGAATGGAGACTTGAATGAAGAAGTGTACATTGAGCTACTAGATGGTTTCATCCTTGGAAATGATCCAAATCTTATATGCAGACTCAAAAAGGCTCTCTATGGCCTTAAACAGGCTCCAAGGGCTTGGTATTTTTAGTTGGATGAGTACCTTCATCAACAAGGTTTTTCAAAAGGATCAACAGACAAGAATCTATATATAAAAATTGACAATGATAAGTTGCTAATACTTGCTGTATATGCTAATGATATCATCTTTGGTAGCAATGAAGAGATCATGAGTCAAAAGTTTGCTTTGGTGATGTAGAAAGAATTTGAAATGTCCCTGCTTGGTGAGCTCACATATTTTCTTGGTTTACAGGTTCAACAAAACGAAGATGGTATCTTTCTATCACAAACCAAGTATCTCAAGCAGATCTTGAAGAAATATGGGATGGAGGACTCCAAACCAGTATGTACTCCTATGGTAACATGATGCAGTCTCAGCACAAATGATGAATCAGCAGCTGTACATCAGGGAAAATTTTAAGAACCCCCCCTAAATTTATAAATATAATAAATGGGCGAATCTCCATGGTATATAGGAAAAATGGAAGGCGATTTTATCAATAATATAATATGTATATATAATTTTTTGGCAAATCTCTTGGCGAATATTTTACTCAATTACAAAATCTTGTAAGATCTTGGCGAGTCTTTCACTAAATAATAAAACTTTGTAAAGTCCTAGTGAATCTTAGCATAGGCTACATGCTGGTTTAATTCCCCCATTTAAATAAGCTACATTCCAGGTGAATACCATGGGTCAATACCATGTGCCATTTTGGTGAATACCATGGGTCAATACCATGTGCCATTTTTGTTTTTATTAATTCTAATATTAGGGTTGATAATGGTTTTTTGCATGGTATTAATAACAATCTAGTCCATGGTATTTGTCCCATAGTATTTTGGCCATAGGTTTCACCTAAATATAACCCATTTTTTGAGTGTTCGTAAATATAAGGTGACTTATGGAGTAAATATAAAAAAATGTTTTATTTGTTTACCATACCTCTCGTTTGTTTATATTTTTATTAATTTACCATACCTTTTTTGCAAGTATGGTATTTGGCCCATAGGATTCACTTAAATAAAACCTCTTTCTTGAGCCTTCATAAATAGAACGAGGGTTATGGACTAAATATAAAAAGAGGTTTTATTTATTTACGATACATCTAGTTTATTTATATTTTTATTTATTTACCATACCTTTTGAGTAAGTATAAAAAGACGTTTAATTTATTTACAATACCTCCACTTTACTTATATTTTTATTTGTTTACACCCTTACATGTATATAAGGTGACTTATGGAGTAAATATAAAAAACGCTTTATTTATTTACCATACCTCCACTTTACTTATATTTTTATTTGTTTACACCCTTACATGTATATAAGGTGACTTATGGAGTAAATATAAAAATTGTTTTATTTATTTACCATACCTCTCATTTATTTATATTTTTATTAATTTACCATACCTCTTTTATAAATATGGTATTTGGCCCATAGGATTCACTTAAATAAAACCTGTTCTTGAAAATGGGCGAATGGATTCACTTAAATAAAACCTATTCTTGAAAATGGGCGAATGGAAGGTTGTAAGTCCTAATTTCAGGGGCTAAATTTACCTTTTTTACCCTCTCCCTTAAAATAAGGTGGGCTATTTGAGGTGATTTGTAAAAATGTACTATGATACAAAATATTCGCCCACTAAAAATTTAAAATCCCTTAATTCTCCCAAAGGGCGAACATTCGCCCCTAAAATTATCCTTGCTCTACATCAACCTACCTATAGATCCATGGTTGGTTTTCTACTCTATCTAACAAGTACCCGACCAGACATTATGTAGGCAGTAGGGTTAGTTGGAAGGTTTCACACAAATCCAAGGGAAACTTATCTTCAGGCAGTCAAGAGAATTTTCAGGTACCTTCAACGGACTCAAAACTATGGTTTATGGTATCCTAGAGATACAAATATCACTCTTCATGCATATACAGATGCAAATTGGGTAGGCAGCGTGGACGACAGAAAAAGAACTAGTTGTGGTGCAATCTTCATGGGTCCTAGATTAGTATCTTGGTTCAGCAAGAAACAAAGTTCTATTGCTTTATCTACAGCTAAAGCAGAATATGTAGCTGATGCATCTTGCTGCACACAGCTCCATTGGATGATGCAAACATGAAAGATCTTCAAATCACTTGTACTCCACCTATCTCCATTTTTTGTGATAATACAAGTGCTATCAGTATCTCAAAGAATCCTATCATGCATTCAAAGAATAAGCACATACCGATCAAGTATCATTTTCTCCGGGAACAAGTGCTGTAACAAAATGTCAAATTAGAGTATGTTCCCTCTAAGGAACAAGTTGCTGATATTCTCACCAAACCACTACCCAGGGAAACTTTTGAATACCTCAGACAAAAGCTGGGAGTAGTTGATGCATCATCTTGCTTTTGAAACCCGTCTGTTTTATAGAAAAGTGGTTGTACGCGAGTTGCAAGAGGAGGATCCGCGTACATATGCCAGTTTATGCAGATACAGTTGTGTATATGTTGGTTTGAAGGAAATCAGTGGGGTAGACTCTGGTTGAAAAGAGTCTGATATGGGTCTGACGGAGACCATCTGGCACACGTTCAGGGCAGCAGATAAACTTCTAATAATGCATTGTTGGCATTACATTAAAAGCTCTTGGTTTGAGTACACAAACTGTTTTGGGTTCAGGTGGATCAGCTGCAGAAGGAGAATAGGACGAGAACATGGTTGCTAATATGATTAGTGCTGCTGATACTAGTTATTGGTGACTTTCATAGTCATGCTCTAGATATTTTGTCTCTATGTCATGTATATCCTTTATTATTATCAAGGTCATGTAACGGCCTATTTTGGTTTCCCCACTATGCCTGGGATGAATGACGTAATGTACTTGGTTATCATATGTAAATTTTTTATGTATTTCCACATGGTTGGGTGGATGATCCCCACTTGGTTGGGTGATAGTTGTATGTATAGAGTCTTTGATGATAGGAATGTCAGTTATGATGTATGAGTCATGGTTCTTCTTGAAGAATATCTTTTTGCAGATCTTGCCTACAGTCAGGGGGAGCATGGCCAGCACAGCAGAGCAGAGATTTCAGCATGTACTCAGGGCGAGCATAACCCTTTGCCCTTGATGTCAAAGGGGGAGAACGATAATGATTTTGAGTGACGTGGGGTTGCCATCAAGTCCAAAGGGGGAGATTGTTTGCATTATGTCACTGGTTTGGCACTATGACACAGGTGTTGTCCTTGATGGCAACTCACTCAAAGGGCAGATCATAGTTCAGGCTCTCAAAAATGAAAGGAAATGAGGTATATGCAGGTTCCTCGTAACAAAATCGCATATACACGCAGGTATACCGTTCAGAAGGCGCGTATACATATGCACGCACTTTCATGCATAGAAAAGCACATACATATGGGAAAATTTATGTTTGGTCCATGGTATTTAGCCCGCCATATTTGAACCTATGGTTTTGGTCCTTGGTATTGCATCCAAAGTGTTGAACCCAGGTATTGAGTCCCTAGTATTGGTTATCAATGGTTTTGGACCATGGTTTGTGTAAGCCTAAGACTATAAAAAGGGAAGGAGATCATTTGGCAAGGGTATCGATTAAAGTATTGAATATCTTAAGAGGAGCACGATTTGGAACACTGGTGATTGGTTTATGGTGCATTGCTGAATCTAATCCAAGGAGGAACCTGAGCGTTAAAATATGGATAAGTTCTATTGATCAAGACCTTAAGGCTTGAATTGTAGTATCATTGTATGGTTTTTGATCTGTTCTATTTGGCGCATGAGTAGATCTATAAGTCAGATAAACTGGGTATAATTGATGTCTGAATACTTGAAAAGAGAAAATTGTCTGTTCTAGATCTGTATGCAGGTTCCACACATCAGAGGCGTGTATACACGCAGGTTCAGTGACATAAGACAGTGTATATTCTAGTTGGCATTGATACAGCTGCATATGTATGCAGTTTATGCTTAGTGAAGTAGCATACATTTCATGAAATATGCTTTAGCTGCTTCTGTTTATTGCTGCAGTGTTCTGGGTTCAGTTTTGGTGTCTGGTTACAATTACTGTTTTCTGGTTACAGCATTCTGAGAAGTGTTCTGGTTGATCCTATATTGGGTTGTACAAAGGAGATTGATTATTGCAGATATCATTGATGTTTGACTGATGTTATTCACGGATCGAGTCTAAAAATTTATGAAATGTGGTCCCTGGAAGAAAGGAGAAGGTTGTAGCCTTCTGCAGGTAGTAGCCTATGTACTAGTACCTCAACTAGTACAAGAGCAAAGGGGGTTGTAGCTCCCTTCCAGGTGAAGCTGGAGAATGATAGAAGGTTGTAGCCTTTTGCAGGTAGCAGCCTGCATACTGGTATAACACTGCACCAGTACAAAATCATTGTAAAAAGAAGTTTCTAATTGAAAGAAGATAGAGACATATTGCAGTAGATGGTTTTCACCCACATTGCCTGTCCACCTTATATCTTGTGTTCTTATGTGTGAGTGTCTTCACTAATTTTCTTTTCCTGGTTGATGTCTATATGGTTCTGACATAAACATTTAAGATTAACATCTAAAGAATAAGTAAATTACAATTCTGTGAGTTATACGCTATTTTCCTTAACTGAAGTTGCGTATATACGCTGGTTTCTCTAACTAAATTAGCTTATACAAATTTGTGGTTGAATTGAAAAATAATTGACTTGATAATACTGATTCACCCCCCTCTCAGTATTATTTCCAACAATTGGGATCAGAGCAGGTCCTTCTGAAGAAGCTTGATCCCTTGAAGGAACATCTATCATCATGAGCAACTACGAGAGAGAAGCATCGATCAAGCCACCAATTTTTGATGGGACCAACTTCGTCTATTGGAAGGTAAGAATTACAACCTATCTTCAATCTCTCAGTACAGAAGTCTGGGATATCATAGATACAGCGTACACATTTCCATCGGCAACTCCTACAGATCCAGCTGGTAAGAAGCAGTATGAAACAAATGCAAAGGTTATCAATACTCTATTAGGGAGTCTATATCAAACAGAATTTGTCAAGGTTATGCAACTCAAAACCACAAAAGAAATATGGGACAAGATCATTTTGAGCTATGAAGGAGATGAACAGGTAAAACAAGCAAAACTTCAAACTCTCAGAATTCAGTATGAAAATCTCAGAATTCACAATGATGAAAGTGTGGCTAACTATTTCCTACGTATAGATGAGATTGTTAATTGTATGAAAAACTTGGGTGAAGAAATAAAAGAGGTAGTTTTGGTTGAAAAGGTTCTAAGATCTTTGTCTTCTAAGTTTGAATCAAAAGTTTCTGCAACAGAAGAAAAATAGAATCTACAGAGCCTTACCATGTCACAGCTGCACAGAATTCTAACTGCTTACGAAATGAGGAAAGGAGGACCATCAGATAGGAGAGAAGTTGCATTCAAGGCTTCAGGCAAAGGAGATTACTATGAGTCAGGACATATGTTAGAAGAAGAGGAAGAATCAAATTTTGTCAAGAACCTTCAACAGGGAACTGGAAGATTAAGAGGTAAGTTGCCTTTCAAATGCTTTTCTTGTGGAAGAGTTGGTCATTATGCTGCAAAATGTCCCCATAAAGATAAAATAGACAAAGGTAAGGAACCTATTATATCGAACAGAAAACAAAATGTAAATAAGAAGAGCTATTACACGCATGAAGACAATGATGGATTATAAAATAGTGATGAAGATGAGCAAGGTAATGATAATAGAATTTTAATGGTTTTTGAAGATGATGGTTTTTTGGATGCTATATATGAAGAAGGTCTTTATGAAGAGATTTCTAAACTCAAAATTTCTTTAGAAGAGAAAAATATGATTATTGATACTCTGAAATTCCAACTGGCTGAAAAGGAGAAACATCATGAAAAGTTAGAATGTGAAATTGTGGGACTTAGAAAAGAGATTGAGAAAACAAAAGCTCTTAATCTTATATTTGTTAAACGATCTGAAACTTTAGATGAGATTATTAAAGTGCGGCATTCTCCACTAATCAAGACAAGTCTGGGATATAATGAAGAAGCATCTCAAGTGCGAAACCATCCACCTCCAAAATTTATCTTGATGCAGCATGGAGAAATGAGCAAAGGACCAATGGAGATCACCAGGTAAATCAGGGACAATATACTTCAAGAATGAACAAATACTACCAGGTCAATCGAGGGCAATCTACATTAAGGATGAACAGAAGCTACAATTAGCCACAGGTAAAACCTTCTCAATTTCCCTCAAGAATGGATGTCAATAGAAACTACAAGCATTTGGATGGTAGAATTGATAATTGCAGGAGTTTATTCCATGGCCAATGTTTCTCCTGTCATAACTTTGGTCACAAAGCAGCTCAATGTGTTGCCTATAAGACAATCATGACTAGAGAAGCTCAAAAACAAAGAAGTATGACTGGGATCATGAAAAGGACCTACAATAACTTTTTTCTCTTGAAAATGAAAGAGAATGTTCTATTTTTAACAACTTCGGTGATGAAGATTCTGAATGCAGGAGCAGGTTTCAGCAGACAACTCAGAAGGAACAAGCCTCAAATGCCAAAACATGGAGAATGAAAGAACCACAACCAGAAAGATGTGGGATAGCCTTATATGCAGAAGGACAGGAAAATCAATGGTACATTGACAGTGGATGTTCGAAACATATGACGGGTGATAAAGAAAAACTTCAATCATATAGTACCTTAGAAAAGGAAAAGAAGGTCTCATTTGGAAATGACACCCCTGCGTTCATAAAAGGTAAAGGTTCTGTTCAGTTGAAAGAAAAGGTCAAAGCTAGAAAAGTTATGTATGTTGATGGCTTAAAGCATAATCTATTGAGTGTCAGTCAGATGTGCTATCAAGGAACTGAGGTAATATTTGGATCAAATCGATGTAGTGTTCGTGATCTTGATACAGGAAAAACAGTGACCAGAGGCATAAGAACATGAAATAATTTATACATATTCAAAGAAGGAAAACATCAATGCTATCTAAGCAAGAATGATGAACATTGGCTATGGCACAAAAGATTTGGGAATCTTAGCTTCTCTCAGATAAGGAAAGCATGCAAATATCAGGCGGTTCATGATCTTCCTGACATCAGAATTCCAGACAATACAATATGCAAATCATGTTAGTTTGGTAAGCAAACCAGAACTAATTTCCCTAAGAAGGAAGGATTGGCTAGCAGGCCACTTGAACTTGTCCATACTGATATATGTGGTCTAGCTAGGAAAAGGTCACCTCGAGGTGAAGAGTACTTCATATTGTTCATTGACGACTTTTCAAGGATGTGTTGGATAGGACTCATGAAGTATAAAGATGAAGCTTTCGAAAAGTTCAAATCATTCAAAGCCTTGGTCAAAAAAGAATTGGATCGAAAAAACAAATGCTTGAGATCTGATTGAGGAGGAGAATTTACCTCAGATGAATTTTTCGATTTTTGTGAAGAACATGGCATAAGAAGGGAATTTTCTGCTGCAAGGACACCTCAACAAAATGGAGTAGTGGAAAGGATGAACATAATGGTTCAACAAATGGCAAGTGCTATGCTTGATGAATCTGGAACCCCCGTAACCTTCTGGGGTGAAGCCGCATTTGTTGCAGTAACTATTCTTAACAAGACAAATGTCCGGGTAAATGACACTCAGACTCCTTATGAACTTTGGTATGGTAAGACTCCCACGGTAAAATACTTCAAATTTTTTGGAAGCAAATGTTACATTAAAAGGACTGATGAAAATCTTGGAAAGTTTGAACATAGAGCAGATGAAGGCATTCTCCTTGGTTACTCTCCCCATAGCAAAGCATATAAGTGTTACAATAAAAGACTTGGAAAAATCATTGAAAGTATTGATGTAGTGATTGATGAAGAAGAAAATACCCTTAGGCAGGAAAGATCTAAAGTTTTCGAAGATGATGAGGACTATCCCTCAACGTCAAATTAGACTCATGATGAAGAAGAAACCCATGAGGCACCAGAAGAACAAATAAGAATATAAGAAAAGAGTCCATCCAGATACGTTTAGAAGAATCATCTAGAATCTCAAATTTTGGGGCAAAAAGAGGTAGGTGTACAAACTAGGAGAACCATTTCAGAAGCTTCAAGTTATCTAGAATTTCTCTCCTCCACCGAACCACAAAATGTAAAAGAGGCATCCAAAGATGAATGCTGGGTCAAGGCCATGGATGAAGAACTTGAACAGATTGAAAGGAAAAATACTTGGGAGTTGGTTCCTAGACCAAAAGATAAGAATGTCATAGGGACAAAGTAGATTTTCAAAAATAAGCTGAATGAAAATGGAGATGTGGTTAGAAACAAGGCAAGAATTGTTTGTAAAGGATATGCGCAACAAGAAGGCATAGACTTTGAAGAAACCTTTGCACCAGTTACTAGACTAGAGGCTATAAGAATGTTCCTTACTCTCTCTAGCTTTCAGAAGTTCAAAGTATTCCAGATGGACGTAAAATCTACCTTTCTGAATGGAGACTTGAATGAAGAAGTGTACATTGAGCAACCAGATGGTTTCATCCTTGGAAATGATCCAAATCTTGTATGCAGACTCAAAAAGGCTCTATGGCCTTAAACAGGCTCCAAGGGTTTGGTATTTTCGGTTGGATGAGTACCTTCATCAACAAGGTTTTTTAAAAGGATCAACAGACAACAATCTATATATAAAAATTGACAATGATAAGTTGCTAATACTTGTTCTATATGTTGATGATATCATCTTTGGTAGTAATGAAGAAGCCATGAGTCAAAACTTTGCTTTGGTGATGCTGAAAGAATTTGAAATGTCCCTACTTGGTGAGCTCACATATTTTCTTGGTTTATAGGTTCAACAAAACAAAGATGGTATCTTTCTATAAAAAACCAAGTATCTCAAGCAGATCTTGAAGAAATATGGGATGGAGGACTCAGAACCAGTATGTACTCCTATGGTAATAGGATGCATTCTCAGCACAAATGATGAATCAGCAGCTGTACATAAACCTACCTATAGATCCATGGTTGGTAGTTTGCTCTATCTAACAGGTACCCAACTAGACATTATGCATGCAGTAGGGATAGTTGGAAGGTTTCAGTCAAATCCAAAGGAAACTCATCTTTAGGCAGTCAAGAGAATTTTCAAGTACCTTCAAGGGACTCAAAACTATGGTTTATGGTATCCTAGAGATACAGATATCACTCTTCATGCATATACAGATGCAGATTGGGTAGGAAGCATGGATGACAGAAAATAACTAGTGGTGGTTTATTCTTCATGGATCCTAGATTAGTATCTTGGTTCAAGAAGAAACAAAGTTCTATTGCTTTATCTACAGCTGAAGCAGAATATGTAGCTGCTGCTTCTTGTTGCACACAGCTCCTTTGGATGATGCAAACATTGCAAGATCTTCAAATCACTTGTACTCCACCTATCTCCATTTTTTGTGATAATACAAGTGCTATCAGTATCTCAAAGAATCCTGTCATGCATTCAAAGACTAAGCACATATTGATCAAGTATCATTTTCTCTAGGAACAAGTGCTGGAACAAAAGGTCAAATTGGAGTATGTTCCCTCTAAGGAACAAGTTGCTGATATTCTCACCAAACCACTACCTAGGGAAACTTTTGAACACCTCAAACAGAAGCTGGGAGTAGTTGATGCATCATCCTACTGTTGAAGCCCATCTATTTTAGAGAAAAGTGGTTGTATGCAAGTTGCACAAGGAGGATCCGCGTACATACGCCGGTTTATGCAGATACAATCGTGTATATGTTGGTTTGAAGGAAATCAGTCGGGAAAGACTCTGGTTGAAAAGAGTTGATATGGGTCTGACAGAGACCATTTGGCATAGGTTTAGGGGGAGCAGATAAACTTCTAATAATGCATTGTTGGCATTACATTAGAAGCTCTTGGTCCAAGTACAGAAGCTGTTTTGGGTTCAGGTGGATCAGTTGCAGAAGGAGAACAGGAGGAGAACATGGTTGCTGATCTGATTAGTGCTGCTGATATTAGTTATTGGTGACTTTCATAGTAATGCTCTAGATATTTTGTCTCTATGTCATGTATATCCTTTATTATTATCAAGGTCATGTAATGGCCTATTTTGGTTTCCCCACTATGCTTGGGATGAATGATGTAATGTACTTGGTTATCATATGTAAATTTTTGATGTATACCCACTTGGTTGGGTAGATGATCCCCACTTGGTTGGGTGTAGTTGTATGTATAGAGTCTTTGATGATAGGAAGGTCAATTATGATGTATGAGTCATGGTTCTTCTTGAAGAATATCTTTTTGCAGATCTTGCCTATAGTCAGGGGGAGCATGGCCAGCACAGCAGATCAGAGATTTCAGCATGTACTCAGGGGGAGCATAACCCTTTGCCCTTGATGTCAAAGGGGGAGAATGATAATGATTTTGAGTGATGTGGCGTTGCCATCAAGTCCAAAGGGGGAGATTGTTGACACTATGGCATTGTTTTGGCACTATGACACAGGTGTTGTCCCTGATGGCAACTCACTCAAAGGGTAGATCACAGTTCATGCTCTCAAAAATGAAAGGAAATGAGGTATACACAGGTTCCTCGTAACAAAATTCCGTATACATGCGAGTATATTGTTCAGAAGGCGCATATACTTATGCACGCACTTTCATGCAGAGAAAAGCATGTACATATGGGAAAATTTATGTTTTGTCCATGGTATTTAGTCCGACATATTTGAACCTATGGTTTTGGTCCTTGGTATTGCATCCAAAGTGTTGAACCCAGGTATTGAGTCCCTTGTATTGGTTATCAATGGTTTTGGACCATGGTTTGTGTAAGCCTAAGACTATAAAAAGGGAAGGAGATCATTTGGCAAGGGTATCGATAAAAGTATTGAATATCTTAAGAGGAGCACAAACTGGAACATTGGTGATTGGTTTATGGTGCATTGCTGAATCTGATCCAAGGAGGAACCTGAGTGTTAAAAGATGGATAAGTTCTATTGATCAAGACCTTAAGGCTTGAATTTTAGTATCACTGTATGGTTTTTGATCTGTTGTATTCGGCGCATGAATAGATCTATAAATCAGATAAACTAGGTATAATTGATGTCTGAATACTTGAAAAGAGAAAATTGTTTGTTCTAGATCTATACGCAAGTTCCGCACATCAGAGTTGCGTATACACGTAGGCTCATCGACATAAGATAGCGTATACGTTGGTTGGAATTGATACAGTTGCGTATGTATGCAGGTTTATGCTTAGTAAAGTAGCGTACATTTCATGAAATATGCTTTAGCTGCTTCTGTTTATTGTTGCAGTGTTCTGGGTTCAGTGTTGGTGTCTGGTTACAGTTACTGTTTTTTGGTTACAACATTCTGAGAAGTGTTCTGGTTGATCCTATATTGGGTTGTACAAAGGAGATTTATTATTGCAGATATACTTGATGTATGATTCATGTTATTCACAGATCTAGTCTAAAATTTTTTGAAGCGTGGTCCCTGGAAGAAAAGAGAAGGTTGTAGCCTTCTGCAGGTAGTAGCCTGCGTACTAGTACCTCAGCTAGTACAAGAGAAAAGGGGGTTGTAGCTCCCTTCCAAGTGAAGCTGGAGAACGAGAAAAGGTTGTAGCCTTTTGTAGGTAGGAGCCTGCGTACTGGTATAAGACTGCACCAGTACATAATCATTGTAAAAGAAGTTTCTAATTGAAAGAAGATAGAGACATATTGCAGCAGGTGGTTTTCACGCACATTGGGTTTCCACCTTATATCTTGTGTTCCTATGTGTGACTGTTTGCACTAATTTTCTATTACTGGTTGATGTCTATATGGTTCTGACACACAGATTTAAGATTAACATCTGAAGAATAACTAAATTACAAGTCTATGAGTTATACACTATTTTCCTTAACTGAAGTTGCGTATATACGCTGGTTTCTCTAACTAAAGTAGCGTATACAAATTTGTGGTTGAATTGAAAAATAATTGACTTGATAATAGTGATTCACCCCCCCCCCCCCCCCCCCCTCTCAGTATTATTTCCAATAGTTTCTTCCTCTGTATTGAGCCTTTTATTAAAATTGTCCCATTCTTCCTCTAAATCATTTATCAGGGGCTTGATTGGTTATGTGGATGTGACATGGATTTCAGCCTATTTTCTAGCTGAAGTTTGCTCAGTTGTCTTCTCTGTAGATTGGGCTATATCCTTTTCTGACTCTTTGCTTCTAATTTTCCCATTTTGTGACGACTTCTCAGATTCCCTGGTAGATTTTTCTTGGGATTCTACTCTAGAGTCAGTTTTAGAATTTTCTTTGGAGTCACCTTCTATACTTACACTGGGAGTGTGCACCCTTATTGGTTCAATCAATAATTGGTCCAATGGAACCTTTGATAGCCTCCTTTCTTGTACTTGTAAAAGGTTTCAATATCTTCATGGTCAAAAAGTAATTGTGCTATATGCTTCACCTCTGTAAAGGTGTTTTTCTACAAAAGGATGCCATCAAATGCATCTTCCTCATTACTGAATACTTTTATTTTCACCATGGTGGTAAAGTATTTGACAGTGTCGAATGGATCATATTGCCTTCCAGGGAATTTAGGTAATTGCAAAGACAACATATTATTTGCTTCTTTAAATGCATGCCCTAGGTCGTGTAATGAAAATTATCCACATTGTAAAGGGAATGTAGGACAACTGGCCTTTTTTGATTCCTTTAATGTTTTTCTCATCCCTCCCACACTAGCTATTTGATAGGCTATCTCTCTAGACATCAATTTGTCCGGAACATAGTATGGGAGGACATGGGGGGAGGTAATGTTGCCAAATACCTTGATATATGTAAATGTATCCTCCCCAAACAATATGGATGTAATTTGTTTTGGTTCAAAATTCCCTATCATGGGATGGAGATGGATTGTTCAAAATCCACTTCCACATAGGCGCTCATAAAAAATGGAGGGTAACTCTTGAAGCAACACTTCTTTTCCTTCTATACTCCATTATTATTCTAGCTAAATTGTCAAACCAAATTTGTGCCCAATTCATTACAGTTGCGTTAACTGATGCATATATTAATGGAAACCATTCTCAGGAGAATTTAGTAGCATGGTGGTTGCAAAACTATGATGGGGAAAAATAGACACAGTAGTGTCCATACCGTTCTTATCTTTCTTTATTTTGTCCTCATTATTTGAACAGGTCTGGGTGCAGTCTTTTGGATCCACATTCTCTTTTTCAAACTTCTCGATGAACTGCCTATTGTAGATGACTTGTGGCTTTGGTAGGTGGGACATAAGTCATAGGTTGTCTGGCATAAAAGATCCCATAACCTCTTGGCTTCTTGTCGTGAATTCTCTATCTGAAATGTTAGCTTCATCAATAACCCATTTAACCATGTTTGTATAAGGTATTATCTTCGGGCATGCAGCTATGTGATGCATAAATGAGCATGTTGTCTCAAACATGGAAGCGTATAAGGAATCATGTCCATCAAATGTAAACTTCATTTCCAGAATCCTTGGTTGCTCTTCCTCTAGTATATTATACATGGCCTCCCATGTAGAGGTTCCCCCCTCTCTGTTGCATGTAGTATCCGTAAATAGAGGAGTCATTTCTGACTTCTCAGAGACGACTGCCTCGCCTTTCTTCACCATTTCTTGCAATGATTTGATCTATGGATTTTCCCTAAAAGTGAAGAACAATAACTATTGAATACAGAAAGATGATAATGAACGTGAAATGAAATAATGCAAATAACTTGTAAAGGTGATAAAAGGAGTTTTATTTGAACGCACATAAGAAGATATCATATCACGCTAAATGGATTTTCACACTTAAATGCAATTGTCTCTTACTAAATGCCCACTAATGCTTCTTTATCCCTTAGCTTTAATGCTCATACATGTCTGCATCGTAAATTGGGAAGAAATATTCTAGGTTGGCGAGCCTTTGAACTGCGATAATGGCGATTTTGTGATTTGCGAAGCAATATCGCAAATCACAATATCCCATTATTCCTTTTCACTTCTCTTACCTTCTCTTGTGTTTCTACGAGATGTGAGATGCAAGCCGCTCGTTTATCATTTCAAAACGTAGCTACTTGTTAGGTTTTTCTATGTAAAAGACCCTTTTTTGATGAGTGGTAGACCTAAACATTTTTTTGTGATATATTTAATGAGTAGGTCCAGGTATTGATCGCTTTTCGCAATATCGGCTGATGGTAAGTTTGCAATGTCCCTTTGAATAGTAGAAATGTGATGCGATAAAGGTTATGATGCCATCGCAATTTCGCATCTCGCATGTTTTGAAATAACATTTTAAGGAGGCTCCTTTATAAATGGTGATATGCGATGCGAGACTTAGCTTTGAAAAGAAAATCTTAAGGACCTAGTTTATGTCAAAACTATGATAGTTTCTATCATAGACTCCTCTTTCAATCGTTCTTTATTAGATTTGGTGGGTTAGAAAGGTATTTTGATTATGCTTAATCATGTTGTATGTGGGAAGGTAAGTATTTCGTTGTTCTTTTGATAAAAGGGGGTTTGATTGATATCTTGCTTTATTCCAAAGTCAAAGAAATGCTTAAATGTTAAGTTTGTTTTTTGGATGGACTTTTTAAAGGGCCCCCATTTATTAATGTAATATTAACTACTACCATTAATAAATGGGGGGTTGTTTAATAGCACAACAATTGGCGATTCACTTGGAAGAAGCAGTTATCTCTGAAAGTTTTTTGAAATTTCTAAAACTTCCGAAATAAAGATAGTTTTGGAAATAAAATAAGTTACATGGAATATAAGGTGAGTAACACTGCTCATTATCAATAAAACAACATCCACTTAACTATTGTTCTTTTGATTATTCTTTTCTCATAAGAAAGTCACTTTGTTTACATTAGTCATTACTTGGTTGTAAAGATAGAAGCAAGAAGACTCTCCTCAGATCAGGTTTTGGTATACTCTGTTGTCGTAGGTAGAGTCTCTATTGCGAGCACCCATTCATAGCCTCAACAGGGTTACCTTTTAACTAGCAATGATTCAGTATCCCACTTAAATCAGAATGCAATCTTAAAGATAAGCTCATTTGTATACTTATTGCTTTCTTTATTTTCTGAAGTAATTCATTCTTCCTTCAAATCTTCATCTTTTATCTCTTAAAGGACAATGCCTTGGTTTGGTGACCAAAATTGGAAATGCCATTCACTTGATTTGTAACTTAACTGAACAAGCTGGCTCTTGATGAGACCCCATGTCTTTTGATTAATATAATCTTAAGCCATTACCCTGTTTTGATATGCAGTATTGGTAATGTGAGTTAGTTATAATCTTATGATCATGGTACACCAGCTCTTGATGAGACCTCATATCCTTTAAGTTTAAGTATATTTTAGAATTACATTCTAAACATGAAAGCCAATTGAGTGGGGAGAATCATTAGCTCCTTAAGAGCTTCTGGATGACAATTGTAGAGTTTTAAAGATTCTTTTCTGTAGAGAGACTTCGCTTTGTTATTGATACTTTTCTTGACTGATGTAAAGGAAAAATTTCTTTCTAAAGCTAAGTTTCATAAAAGATCAGATAATTTTGGTAGAAAACAAGGAGTTTTGGAGTTATAGAACTCAACTATATATTTCATATGTGAAGATTACTTTCATAACCATATTTACTTACACAAGAAAAAAGTCAAAATTTATAAAGAGACTATCCTTTGTAAAGCCAAAAGTAATTTTTTTTTCAACTTGTATTATTCTTTCTAAAAAAAAATTAACTAAAGGCAATAATATACAGTGAATAGAGGAGATCATATTCTATGGAAAGTATTTCTTTAAAATCCGCCCATTAATAGGTAGAGATTCTCTCTTCCCTGATAAATCTTGTAACAAAAAAGTTGATGGGCATATTTGTTCCACAATCTGAAATGGGCCAAGCCATATTTGTTGGAACTTGGTATGCTTACCTTTCTCTTCGTGGGCTTTATCCCATTTCAATACTAGGTCTCCGAGTTGAAAAGATTTTGAAGTTACAGAATTTGAATCAAAGGAGGCTTTGACTAACTGCTGATGATGTGCATGTGTGGTCGTGCCCTTTTCTCTTTCCTCTTCAATCTTAAGGATTTGTAACTGTCTAACCTACTTAGATGTGGAAGGATTTTCTTCAATGAATTGAATTAAGGCTAAGGAAGGAATAGCTACATTTTTTGGCAAGACGACTTTTTTCCCATAGACCAAATTAAAAAGAGAAATGCCAATGGAGGCTTTCTGAGTTATTCGATCTGCCCATAGAGAAAACACTAAATACTTATGTCGGTTCTTTTGGCTTTGGTCAATAGTTCATTTAATAATCCTCATGAGATTCTTGTTTGTTGATTCAGCTAACCCATTTCCTTGCGGATAATAATTAGCAGAGTAGTTAATCTTAAAACCTCTTTTAAGAGAAAACTCTATCATAGCATTGCCTAAAAAGTAAGATGCATTATCAAACATCAAGGCAGATGGTAGGCCAAACCAAGTAATGGTAAGTTGATATGTAAAATCAATAATGTATTTAGAATTGGCTACCTTGAGCAGAATTGCTTCTACCCATTTGGTGAAATAATCAGTGGTTGTAAGTATATGTCTATGCTGCTTAGAAGAATGAGAAATAATATCACCTATTATGTCAAATCCCCATTTTTCGAATGGTTGGTAAATGTTGACTGGCTGTAATGGTAATGTAGGTTTCCTCTATCTTCCAGCAGTTGTTTGACAAATCTTACATTTCCTTACATAACTATGTGCATCTTTGAATAGTGTTGGCCAGTAATAGCTGGCATGCCGGATTTTATGGGTTTTAGTATCCCCTCCAAAGTGACCGCCAATTGGTCAAAAATTAAGTTCCTGAAACACCTTCTTTGCCTCAGATTTTTCAAGACATCTAAGTGAAACAGAATCATAATTTATTCTAAACAACACATCATTGATAATTTGATATTTTCTAGCTTTTAATCTCAAGGATCTTTCCTTTCTGTAATTTAATTAGGTTGGAGCATATCCATTTCTCAAGTAAAATATGATATCATCATATCTTGATTCAATGTCATTAAGGCTTACCTCATAGATTTGTACATCATCAACTAGATGCTGTAATGCTGATAGATTTGATGCTCCTGCCAACATCTTACAAAAACCTTGACCTTTTACAATTTTTTGTGGCTTGATTTCGATGTCATATTCTTGCAAAGCTGTAACCCAATTCCCTCTCTTTTCACCTACATCCCTTTGTATTAAAATATTTCTCACTGCTGAGAATGAAACTATTAATTTTGTGTGGGTTTTGGGGAGAAAAGGTCTGAAGTGTTTTACTGATTTGAAAACAACAAAAGCTTGTTTTTCAACATCTAAGTAATTCAATTCAACTCCCTGCAAATTAGAGCCAAAGAAAGAGACTAAGGCTTCAAAATTTTCTTGATTTACTTGTGTCACTATGGCTGCATATGGTTTCTTGGAAGCGAAAGTGTATAAAATGAAATGATTCGAAAAATTCAGTCTTGCTAAAGATGGGGCGTTTTTTGATTGCTTGTTCTATCAAGCTAAAAGCTTCATGTTTCGAGTGTCCCCATTTAAACAGAGAATTTTTCTTTATCATGGATTGAGGCGGTGAAACAATTCTTGAGAAGTTAGGAACAAATCCTTTAACAAAATTATTTGACCTAGGAAAGATTGCATTGTTTTTTTGTTATGCGGTAAAGGTATTTCAGAGATTTCTCTAATTCTGTCAAGGTCAATATGAATTACTGCTTTGGAAACAACGAATCCAAGGACCTTTCCTTTACTTAATGCTAAAAAAGGCTTCTTGGGGTTAAGAGAAATTCCATACCTTTGACAACGTTCAAAGATTTGGTTTAAATCCCTTAGATGATTACTGTGTTTTTTGGAATATACAGTTATATCATCTAAGTAGATTACTACTGATTTGTTTACTAAACCTTTGAAGGCTATGTCCATGGCTCTTTGGAAAGTGGCACCGGTATTAATCAGTCCAAATGGCATCATCTGATAAGCATAAGTGCGCGATTTTATCCTAAGTTTTCATCTGGTCATCTAGATGTACTAAGATCTGATTATAACTTAAGAATCCATCGAGGAAACACATTAGTTATGAGCATTCAATTGATTGAAATATCTATTCCATAGGGGGCAATGGGAAATTTTCCTTTTGGAAAGCTTTATTGAGGTTGCGGAAGTCTATACATATCCAAATATCATCGTTCTTTTTTTTGACTGGGACAAGATTAGAGACCCATCAGGAATGTCTGAGAGGAAAAATAATTTTGGCTTTTAGTAGTTTATTCAATTGATATTTAATTTGACTTTCTAAATTAGGATGGATCTTCCTCAATTTCTACTGAATAGGTCTTTCATCAAATATCATGGGAATAGTATGTTGAATAATAGAGGTGTCGTATGCCTTAAGATCTTCATACTTCCATGTGAATACATTTCTGTAGCTCTTCAACAAACCTATAAAGGATGATTTTTGGTCTGTTGTAGGTCCGAGAGCTAGATTAATATTTTGAGGTTTTAGGTCAGTCCCAAGATTGATCAATTCAAACCTCAGAATTGAACTCTGAAGTTTCAAATTGGTGGATCGTTTAAATCTGTCTTTGATGTCATATAAATCTTCCAACTTAACTACATATTTTGGTATAGTGTTATTGACTGTTTCTTCTTTAAGTTGGTTATCATGCCGGTCTTCACTAAGTATCTGGTCATCATAAGAGCCCTTTTAAGTCAGGAAGATTATGATATCTGGATCATTATTCAAGACTCTTTGGTTGGTCATATTATCATGAATAAAAGGCCTAAAAATTAATTCAATGTAAAATCGATTTGGGCTATAATCGTCTGGTGAGATAAGCTTCGAAGCGACATTAGCTAGAAGATCGGCACTAGCATTTTGGAGTCTTGGAATAGGGGAAATATTAAATGTTGTAAAGTGAAAGGTCAGGGCTTGGACTAATGAATGATAGTGTTTCAAATGTCCTAACAAACAATGTATAGTATTTCTCACCTATTTTATTACATTATCTGAATCTCTGAATACTTGGAGGTGTTTGATATTAAGACCAATTACCTTATAAAAACCTTGAACTAGTGCTTCACATTCAGCAGTGTTCTTTGTGCAATAAAATTCAAGTCTACATCCTAACATAGTCTTTTCCCCCTCTGGGCTAACTAATATGCATCATGCTCTTGCTCCATCATTGAATTTAGATCCATCAAAAAATAATTTCCAAAATAAATATCTAACTACAGTTTTATCTACAAAATTTACACATTTAGAAGTGTCCATTTTCAAATAATTTTTGATTTGAGATAGAACAGAGTTTTCTAAGAAAGGTGAAGCATGAGCACTGAAATTCCCTAGAAATGATTTTACATAGTAGTTTCTGATGACATTGTTGCTATACGCGACTGGTTCATTTTCTCCTTCTAGTTTTGTTACTATGTACTTTTGATATTTCTCGTGACCAACCCTTATTTGATTTGGCTTTCCATTATAGGTAAACCACATGTGAGACCAGTCAGTTGCAAAATAACCATGAATTTTTTCTGACCAGTCTCTACTAAGGACTAAGCCATAGAACTCAAGAATATCAGATACAAGTATGTCAATGACTTGAAAAAATTTAGGGTTTGATGAAATTATGATGGTTACTTGGTTAAGTTCCCCAACAACTTCGACTTGAGATCGATCTAACTGTACTATTCATACAACATATTTCTGAGGCTGAACATTCAACTTTGCACAAATTGTTCTAGGTAAGATGTTAGATGAAGCTCCAGAATCAGCTAAACAGTTGTGTAAGTTCTTATTAAAGACTTCAAAATTAAGGAGAAATGGCAGAGTATGGGATTTGGACCTTCCCCCAATTAGAGCGATGTCGGTTGGATCAATCTTGTTCAAAGAGGTGCTAGGGGGCCTTCCCATTTCTTAGGTAGCCTGTGATATCATGGCAGTGGGAAGTGACATAATAGGTACTGCTTTGAGTTCTTTAAGAAGTAGCTTCTATTGATACTTCAATTTACTAAGCTCATGAAAGGTGATTTTTGCCCTAATTTTCTTCATATCATCAATAATATTATATTCCATTTCATCATAAACTATTAGAGTTTTAGATGAAGGTGAAGAATCCAATTGAGTAGGAGTAGTTTAACCAAAGTTTTGTGAAGATTTCATACCTGTTGCTTTGTCCCTGGGAGGTGGCATTGAAGCCTTTTACTTTGAATTTGTTTGTGACAATTCAACATGGTTTTTACTTCGGGTAGCGACAGGCAATGCTTCTTGAGTTTCTTCATTGGGAAGGATAAAATCCCACATTCCTTGTAATTTTTCCACTTCTTCATCACATGTTTGTTCTTCATTTTTTGAAACTTAATCCTTCTCTCCATCTGATTCGGCATTTGTTATAGCATTTGGAGGTTTAGGATCAGCATGTTAATTATTTTTAAATCGTCTAAAAGGTTTCTTAGAGGAAGTCTTTGCTACCTGTTTTTTAATATCAACCATTTCGTTATACATGGTCTTGAGGACTTTCTGTAACCCTTCAAGATCAATAGGACCTTTTGGTGGTTTTTCTTAGATTCGTTCCTAAAGGTTACTTTCTTAGGTTTTCATTCTTCTAATGCATTTTTATTTTCTACAGCTAGAATGTGTTTTTCCACAACTATTGCCTCTTTCATATTTTCAGCTAAAGTTGATTTGGCAGCTCTATCAACGAAGATAACTGTGTTTGATGGTAGAGCAGAAATATACCACTCATTTTGGACCTCATTGCTAGGCTTGGATGCCATTGGTATCTTATTCAATAATTTATTGAAGTGAGAGTTGAAGTCCTTAATGGGTTCTTTCGATTCGGCTTTCAAATTGGAGAGATCATTGATTAGGGTAGCTGTAGATCTATCATCTCCAAATCTAGTTAAAAATCTATCCTGGAAATCATCCCAACTATTAATAGATCCTAATGGTAACGAGAAGTATCATGATCCTGCTACTCCCTGTAAAGTATATGGGAATAATCTTACAACTACATCTTCTTCCACTACTTCATTCAAGTTGATGGACAACATGAAATTGTTTATATTTCCTTAGCTAGTAGGCCGTTATCAGGATTGAATTTGGGTAGCCATTTCTTTGGATGCGATGAAAATTGATGTAAAGGCCCAGCCATCCTAACAGCTCCTGGGTTTGTCCATGGCCTTGGAGAATTTTGTGCCATTGCTAGTATGTGAGTAGGAGAGGGTGTAGCAGTGGCTGAAGGTGATTGGGTGGAGGAAGATATAGCTCCTGTACCTATGTGAATCACGATCTGGAGTGCTAAGGCAGATGATTGATCTTGTGATGGTATAGAAGGAATGAATGAAGATGATAAAAGAACCTCACTGTGAGATTCGGATGGTGTTTTCTTAGCTTTCTTACGACTTGGCAGAGGAAATTCGAATAAAGGGATTCCAAGATTTTCGCTCTATGCTCTAGTTAACCGTTGAGATGGGGTAACTCAGATTCTTCTTGAGATAAGGAAATCCCCTGTAATTTATGAATCAAAGATTGTATTTCAAGGGCTTTGGTAGAAGAAGAATGATCCGGCTTTCTTGGGATTCAAGAAATGGGTCTAGTAATTTTCTTTGCAACTTCTCACTTAGGATCAGGGGATTTGGAATGCTTTCAAGAAGTTAGAGGTGATGGTGAGGGAGTTTTACTCTTAAAATGCCCTGTTGATTTGGATTTACTTTCCATTCGTAGCCAGTCCCTCCTTCTGGCACCAAAATGTTGAATCCTAGAAAATCGTTGCTTCAACATGGGGGAAAACCACCTGGTCCAAACCTTAGTTGGCAGCTCCTTTTCCGTTTGGAGTAGTGACTCTGACTGGGGATAACGGGACCAGTTTCTCAATCTATTTTATGATTGTGCTGATGGGGTGATATGTGATGTTTTGGAGTGATGTTTAAGCTATAAGTAATATAATCTAAACTAATAGTCACATCCATTTTATCCTAATTTAAACACTATCTAATTATAACTACACCCGGGAGTGAATTGATGTATGCGATCTACAATAATGTCTGAAAGAAATTGATAATAAAGATCATTCAATTGCAATGAGAAATGAATTCATTTTAACAATAATCATTTCATATAAAAAGTTAGCCGAAACGATTGTGAAATATATATGACATATGAAATTATTCATGTATTCAACATAAAATATAGATCATCATCATACAAAAGTGTAATAATGGCAACCAAGATTCAGACTTTCATACAAAAACAACTTGAAGAGAAATTATTGCTTGATACATAAGTAAAAAGAATTATGAGATAAAAGTACCACTTATAATACGTCCTACTCATGTGCTTTAGCAATATTGATCTACTTTCAGTCCATTCAACACCATCTAAGAGTACAAAAGTGCAATTTAAGTAGAAGATGCTAGATCAATTAAAAATAAATCTTGTTCCATTAATTTCACCAGAACTTCCACAAAGGGGCATAAGTGCATGTTTTAAAGATTGCTTATGATAAAATTTCTGGACCCCTCTCTAAATGCATGAGAGGGGTTTAAATACTTAAACTATAAAGCTAAAAATAGATAATTACAAAAATAGTTGAGGAGGTTTAAACGACCATCCACAAATTATGTAAAATAAAATAAAAATAGAAATGAGCATGGTGACTAACTGTCTTGCATTTGATCCTTTAGATTGAAAATGTTCCTCATGGGTTTCAGCTGTGTCGGTTGGTTGATTTTGGCTTTCAACTATCCAGTGAATACGGTGTCGGTCAATGTTGGCACCATTCTCTCCGTAGAAGTGGTAAGACATCGTAGGTTCATCCACTGGTTGTGAGGTTTTACGAAATGTCACCAATATGCTTCCCAGTTCAACCTGGTCATTTGCCTAATTGCTTCTGCTTTTTCTTCTGTTGCCTATTTCCACTATAGATCAAGCTGTTTTACATTAGGAAGAAAACCTAGAATGGATTCTACCACAAGGTTGGCGCTAACTAAATTTTCATTAATATTTTTGATGACACTGTTTGCTGCTACTACCGCATATATTTTTTCCTTTTCTGCTTCTTTAAGCCGAGAATCCCAATTTGCAAATAGGATTTATTTATGCAACTCCTCTAGTTTAGGCAAGTCGGCTTTTCTCCCTCTTTTGAATTCTACCAGGTGATGAAGTCAGAGACCTTTTTCAAAATTTCATCATATTCAAGTCTCATTTCCACGAATTTACTTGTCAATTTGTCGCTTGTTTTGGAATAAGAGTTCCATTGCAAAATTTTCTGGCATAATAGTTCTTTTTGGTGCATCAGCTGGGAGTTAAGGCCGAGTGCTTCGGTAATAAACTAATTAATTTTTTGATCATCTTTATGTAGATCAGTTATTCCTTGTATTTGTGCTTCCTTCTTTGCTAAGCTAGTTTGATTTTTTATTTGCATCTTCTCGAATTCCTATTGTAGCTTAGCTAACTGTATCTCTGCTTGCTGGTCAGATTTTGATTGCTGTAATTGTTGTTCAAGCGACAAAATTTTATCTTATTTTTCTTTAAGCAACATTTGCACCTCTGTTGCTTTGTCGATGGTCGCTATAGTGTAGGCACCTATAAACTGTGAGAGTCTAGTGAGGTTGGTGGATAGGTCGATGGGTGTCTTTCCAGAGAACATCTATCAGTTCACTATCAGGGGTAGTAACAACTGTAGAATCCAATTTCCTTTTCTTCCTTTATCTTTTGACAATGACCTTATGTTGTGGGCTATAAAACACATCTAGAGGGGGAATCTCCTTTATTCTCAAAACAATTTCAGAGTTGGGGGTAACAAGGATGTGTTCTACCTCTTGAGTATTTACAGTCTCCTCTGTTGTAATTTCCTGAGTTGTTTTCTGTTGTGGAGTTTTCAACTTTGGCGTTTGTTCCTCTGTATTGAGCCTTTTGTTAAAATTGTCCCATTCTTCCTCTAAATCAACTACCAAGGGCTTTATTGGTTGTGTGGAGGTGGCATGGATTTCAGCCTGTTTTCTAGCTGAAGTGTGCTCATTTGTCTTCTCTGTAGAGTGGGATGTATCCTTTTCTAACTCTTTGCTTCTGCTTTTCCCATTTTGTGATGACTTATTTGATTCCTTGGTAGATTTCTCTTAGGATTCTGCTCTAGAGTCAATTTTAGAATTTTATTTGGAGTCACCTTCTATGCTTACATTGGGAGTAGGCTCCCTTATTGGTTCTGTTATCACAAAATCACAACTGAAGGGCTGCTGATCAGGCAGACTCTGTGTAACTATTTCAGACCAAGCTTTTAACTAAGGATTAGCCTCCCTAGCCTGAGAGGGCTCTCTCAAGAAAAGGTTATTGATTTTGAATGTTGATAAGAGGGCTAACTCTTGTACAATAAATTTAATGTAAGCATAACTGGTTGGAAACACACCAAAAGATATCTCATTGGGCTATGGAGTCTATAATATCAAGCAAACAAGAAAACACAGTGAACTCATAGAAATCAAGGCTCTTAGCATTACAAGTCAAACATATTCCACCACACATAGCTTGTTGTATACACAGGAAGTCAGAGCATATAAGTATGAATTCTGAGTGATTGCATACAACAAAACCATAAAATAACATAAGGTATAACACATCATCACTTCATTTGACCATGGCAATCCTTCGAGAATCTTGAGAAGAGTATAACTCTGTTTTACTATTACTGTCAAAAAAGATCTTACAGTGGCCCAAAACAACACACTTTTTCTATTAAGTATCCAACCTTTTTTACATCTAAGTTATTCCTATATATAGCCTATCAAAACACTGCTGTACGAGACTCCTCATCAAGCATGAAGGGAGCTCGGGCTTTTGACATAAATGACCTTAACAATAACATAAACGAACTAATTTATTACAAGAGATATGATGCTACGAAAACAGAGGATTCCATCATATTGGCACTTTAAGTCTTCTTCCTTGTATACCCTGATGTGTCCTTTGAGCTTGCCACCTGTAGTACTGCAATAATAACCATATCCAAGCCTAAAACAGATTCAATGTACATACAGCTCCGGATACTTGATGCATAGATGACTTCAACAACCGAAAAGAAAATGAAGCCTATATTCTTGGTTGCTGCCTCCCCTCGGTGTTCATATATTAATGATCCATCTTTAAGCCATTTAAACCTTGGATAGTCCCGTGTGACTGAAGAAAACTCATAACCCAGCCATCCCACAACTGGACAAGTGTATCATTTAACACCTCAGCAGCTCTATCCAAACCCTAAAATTTCGGAGATAAAGTGACTTTTAGGCAAAAGACAAAACTTCGACTTTTTCTTTGAATATTTACACCTGACCTCCTTTTCAAAATTTCTGACTGATCTTCTATAGTCTACATGCTGACATTAAACCATCTCTTTGAATATATGCTGATCTCAGCATTCCAATTCAAGCTTTAAAACTAACCAGTCATCTACAGCAGTTTCGTAGCGCGCTACGAAACTGCTGTAGGTCATCAAAATTAAATATATGAACCTCAAAACAGCAATATTTCAAATCTATGATTCCTTTAGTCTTTCCATACAGGTGTGAAGACACAAAAAAGTCTCAAAAACTTTTAAAAAAACAATGGCCTAACATATATCAAAATTTGAGAAAACACATTCCTCCTTGAATCATTTAGCTGGCTTGTCTAGCTTTTCTTTTAGGCTGATGATTTCCTCCTTCAACTTCTTGTTCTGTGCTCTTAGACTTGCATTCATTTGTTTCATAGTTTTTGCCTGTTTTAGAGCTGGTATTGTCCATACATAGGCGTCAGATACCGAACTAGCTTGACTGATCAAACTTGTTTTACCTTTCATCACAGCTTTCTTATAACTAGTATATCTCACTGCCTTCTCTTTAAAGATATTATGAACCTGAGGTATCTCCTTACTTGCTCCAGCTTGTTTTGTAATGGCAACCACATTTCCACTTTGACTGATAACCACCTTATTGTCCTTATTCTTGTTTTTAACTGCTTGGACTATTCCAGAGAAGATTTCAAGTGCCTCTGTCCTAGGCTTGTCTGAAGGGACTTTCTCTTTTTGAGACTTTTCTGCTTCCTTTATTTGCCTCCTAGTCATTGGTCTGCGAGGTTTAAAGGCATACTCTTTACCTGGTTCTTCAAACTTTAACCTTTTGGAAGCCTTTGACTTCTTAGAACTCTCAGGTGAAGATTTTGTTAGATCAATATGCATAGGTGCCACCAATTGATCTGGTTCTATTTCAAGCGGTTCAACTTGGATTGGATGTTCTTGTTCTAATTCAATGGCTTCCAACAAATCATTTAGATTACCCTTAGAAACAGGACTCTCTTCCACATGAGCAGATTTTCCTTTTTCTTTGTTCAGCTGGCCTCTAGTTCTTGCTCTTGAAACTCTTTCAACTTCACTAGACTTAATTTCATCTTTTCTTTTGTGAGTCTTCTGTTTAGATGATTCTGGTGTTTCCTTAAGCGGCAACTTAGAGGCTTCTTTTTCAGACACTTTGGATGATTTCGAAGTTTTGACTATTGATGCCTCAGGAGTTTCTTTGGCTGCTAACTTAGGAGTCTTCTTTGTTGATGCTTCAGGTGTTTCTTTGACTGTTACAGACCTCTCTGGCTTCTTTGTTTTAGCTTTGGGCTTCTTATGGTCTGTTATTTCTTTCCTAATCTCAGCCAAAGTAGTATCCTCACTCCTATCTTCTCTTTCTCTTACAGGTAATGGAGTGAGGCCCGTTTTACTAGGGAAACCGGCCATGAATACAAACGAATCCCAGTCTTTACCAATTTTATGTAGGCTATCCAACACCAATAATTTAACCAGACCATGATGAAAAAGAGATGTTTCATAAGCTTCCTTTTTCAACTGAATCTTGTCACACATCTTAGAAATACTCCTGAATAAGTAAAAAGGGATGTCTATTGAGCTCTTACCAGTGAAGTGTAGTAGCAGCTTGAAATGATATGAATAGACTTTGTTGTACCGACCTTCACATGTCAAGTACTTCTGGATGCATGTCAATAATGTAGCATAATTCTCCTTAAGATAGCTCCTTGGGACAGCTTTAGTAAGATCTTCGTCTACATATGGTGCCTTTAAGAACTCCTTACACGGACCCATATCAAACTTGAAATTCTTGAACCATTCTTGGCCACCTCTTGGGATTTCTGTAACTGTAGAAATGACTTCAGGGGAAACCGGAAACTCCAGCATGGCCACCTTTGAATTTAATCCCGTGAAGTTCACTGCAAATGCCTTGGTCACTTCTGCATGTCCACCTTTGAGTTTTTCACAGAACCGCCAACAACCAGCAGCTCTGAACGCCTTTGCTACTTCCTCATCACTGAGGGTTACATCTAATCCCTCCGGCTCTGTTCTCACACATCTACCCGAACGGTGCTCCTTTCTCTCCATGTTTCTTTGCACAATTCTACACAAGGAAATGCCGGTGGTTTGCAGCACGATAACACTCCTTGGCTGTAGAACTCAGGCTCACTTGCAGTAGTCTGATTAGAATAAAGCTCACGCTTTTCATAGAGTAGAAGACATTCATATGTTATGAAAAACACATTATGGAATGACCACTTCCTATAACGTCCTCCAAACTGACACATAACTCAATGAAATCAGACCTGATGGCAAAGTAATGGCTAATCATGACACGTAAATGGTGTGAGGAAACAATCATAACCGGACTCGTGACTCACCACTTCTCGGATTAGACATTTCAGAAAAAAAAACTAGACAACAGCCCGAAACCCCGATTTCGTAGCGCGGGCAGTTCAAATTTAAAGGAATGCGCTACGAAATCGCTGGCAAACGGGCCGCTACGAAAACACGCAAACATTATTTAGCAGCAGAACTGACCAATCACACTCGCGCTACGAAACTGCGCAAGTACCTAAGAGATCATACCCGTGCTGCGAAACTGCGCAAGTACCAATGACATGACATGACATAACTAACCATGATGGAAGATGACTAATGCCCTTGCCTTTACACGAATTTCATTCATAACTCTTGAATTTCAAAATTTGAAATTGACATAAGTTAACAAACTTATTTACAAGACCTCAAGACTTTATAAAAACTTATGGATAATTAACATATACATGAACTATAGATTCTAGTGATAACAGGTTCAATCAATAATTGGTCCAATGGGACCTTTGAAATCCTCCTTTCTATGTACTTGTAAAAGCTTTCAAGATATTCACGGTAAAAAAGTAATTGTGCCATATGCTTTACCTCTATGAAGGTTTTTTTATGCAAAAAGATGTCATCAAATGCATCTTCCTCATTATTGAATACTTTCATTTTCACCATGGTGGTAAAGTCTTTGATAGTTCCGAATGGATCATATTCTCTTCCAGGGAATTTAGGTAATTGCAGAGACAACATATTCTATAATTCTTTAAATGCATGCCATAGGTTGTGTAATGAAAATGCTCCAGAATGTAAAGGGAATGTAGGCCAGATGGCCTTTTTCGATTCCTTTAACTTTTTTTTTATCCCTCCCTCACTAGCTATTTGATAGGCTATCTCTCTGGCCATCAATTTTTCCAGAACATAGTATAGGAGGACATGGGTGGTGGTAATGCTACCAAATACCCTAATATACATAAATTTATTCTCCCCAAACCATCTAGCCACTGGGAGGACATCTACTTCAGATTCTTGAGAAAACCTAGGGGCATCTCGTTTATAAATCCATTTGTGAATAGGGAGCATAACGCCATGACAAATCTTGAACAAATGTGGTTGAAATTTAGATTCCCACATGTCTTTATGGTATATGTGAATGGGAAGTTGATTTTTAATAGTCCACTTCCATCCCATGACAGGGAATTTCGAACCGAAACAAAATGCATCCATTAAATAAGCACTCATAAAAAGTGGAGGGTAAACCCTCAAAAACATTTCTTTTCCTTCTATACTCCATTATTGTTCTAGCCAAATTGTCAAACAAATTTTTTGCCCAATTCATTACAGTTGCGTTAATGGCTTCATCTATTAATGGAAACCATTCTGGGGAGAATTTTGTACTATCGGGTTGACAAATAGTCTACATAGCATGGCCAGTGCAAAATTATGAGGGGGAAAAATAGATGTAGTAGTGTACATACCATTCTTGTTTTTCTTGATTTTGTCCTCATAATTTGACCAGGTCCGGGTTCAATCCGCTGGGTCCTTGTTCTCTTTGGCAAACTTCTTGAAAAACTTCCTATTGTAGATGACTTGTGGCTCTCGTAGGTGGTACATATGCTGCAAGTTGTCTTGCGTAAAAGATCCCATAACCTCTTGGCTTCTTGTCTTGAATTCTCTATCTGAGATGTCAGCTTCATCAATAGCCCATTTAACCATGTTTGTATAAGGGATTATCTTCGAGCGCACGTCTATGCGATACAAAAATAAGCATGTTGTCTCAAACATGGAAGCGTCTAAGGAATCACGTCCGCCAACTGTAACCTTCATTTCTAGAATTCTTGGTTGCTCTTCCTCCAGTATATTATACATGGCCTCCCATGTAAAGGTTCCTCCCTCTCTGTTGCATGTAGTATCCGTAAATAGAGGAGTCATTTCTGACTTCTCAGAGACGACTTCCTTGCCTTTCTTCACCATTTCTCTCAATGATTTTCTCTGTGGATTTTCCCTGAAAGTGAAGAACAACATCTAACGGATACACACAAATGATATTGAACGTGAAATGAAATAATGCAGATAACTTGTAAATATGATAAAAGGAGTTTTATTCAAATGCATGTAAGAAGATATCATATCATGCTAAATTGATTTTCACACATAAATGCAATTATCTCCTGCTAAATTCCCACTAATACTTTGTTATCCCTTAGGTTTAATGCTCATAAATGTCTGCATCGTAAATCTTGAAGAAATATTCTAGGGTGGTGAGCCTTTGAACTGTGATAATGGCAATTTTGTGATTTGCGAACCAATATCGCAGATCGCAACATCATATTATTCCTTTTTTCTTTTCTTACCTTCTCTTGTGTTTCTATGAGATGCGAGATGCGAGCCGCTCGTTTATCATTTCAAAACATAGCTACTTGTCAGTTTTTTCTATGTAAAAGACCCTTTTTTAATGAATGGAAGACCTAAACATTTGTTCATGATATATTTAAGGAGTGGGTCCAGGTCTTGATCGTGTTTCGCAATATCAGTTGATGGTAAGTTTGTGGTGTTCCTTTGAATGCTCAAAATGCGATGTGATAAAGGTTATGACGCCATCGCAATTTCACATCTTGCATGTTTTGAGATAACCTTTTAAGGAGGGTCCATTATAAATGTTGATATGTGATGCAAGCCTTAGGTTTGAGGAGAAAACCTTAAGGACCTAGTTTATGTCAAAAATATGATAGTTTTGATCATATAGTCATCTTTCAATCATTATTTACTGGATTTGGTGGGTTAGAAATGTCTTTTGATGATGCTTAATCATGTTGTATGTGGGAAGGTAAGCATTTAGTAGTTCTTTTGGAAAAAGAGGGTTTGATTGATATCTTGCTTTATTCCAAAAATAAAAGAAATGCGTAAATGCTAAGTTTGTTTTTTGGATGGATTTTTTAAAGGGTCCCCATTTATTAATGTAATATTAACTACTACCATTAATAAATGGGGGGTTGTTGAATACAACAGTCCTTAAAAATCTTTATCGAATTTTAGAAAAAAAATTATAGGTGTCTAGAGAATGGCCATTTTGTGTATTAGTTAGACTAAACCTATAAAAATGATATTTTTAGTATATAAAATAAAGTTTTTGAAGTATAGAATAGATGATAATAAGGTATTTTTTTAAGGTATTTTTGTATACAGGTGATTAGTAAATAGATAGTAAGAGAGAGCTTCATTAAGGTACTCTTTGTGTGAAGGTTATGAGTTTGAAGTACAACAATCAAATTAATAAGACTATTTTTTTTTCCATTATTGATTTGTAAATTTACATTTTATTCATTATATTATAAATGATATTTTGTTAATAAATTTATATTAATTAAATAATAAATATTTATCTAAAAAATATTTTTAAATAATAATAACTCAAATTTACATAATAGAGATTTAGCGTTAATAATAGTCACAAATTAAAGGTTGAGATTTATCTTAAAAAAAATTATGTGCCTTTTGGATTTTTAATTAAATTGATCAATTAAAAAAAATGTCATATGAACATGTGTTATTGGTTTTTAGGCATTTATTAAACTATGGTATTAGTCCATGGTATTGTAACAAAACATATTGACATGTTAAGAATCTCCAGGATAAAAGTGGGGAGGAATTTCCATGGTTAAGAATCTTGTTACTTTCTTTTTAATGTATTTATGTTTAACTCATATATTAATGATTTTTGTAATTATGAATAATAATATTTTAAAAATAAAGTTATAATTTAGTTAATTTTTATATTTCTTTTCTATTGTAATATAGACAATGTGATATCTATCATAATGTAAGTGTTTTGATGTCTATCAATATTTAGGTCAACCATTTCATTTAAGCATAGTCTAACCGATAAACATTTTTTTTCCAAAATCTAGTAGAGATTTTTAAGAATCAACTGTTTAGCTGTTTCATTTGCAAAGTTCAAGAGTTTTAGGGGTATTTCAGGGTGTCAAATCCATTTTTACATTCAAGATATAATTTTAAACAACAAGAAATCACAATCTAGCCCTAAATTGTGTCAAATTTTGCCAAAATCTAGTAGAGATTTTTAAGAACCTGTTGATATGGCGAATTTTCGTTGTACCAACAAGGGGAACTAAGCCGATCGCAAGCCCTAATTAGCACTGCTTTCGTTTGCAATGGCTAGTTACAAAGGGTTTTTAGGGACCCCGTAAACTGTTAAATGAGTTGAAATATTGCTTCTGGCAAGAAAACTTCAATTAAATCAACAAAATTAAAACAACTAACCTATATGTATCAAATCCAATCTAAGTTGTTTCTAACTACTCTAGTTTATATCCTAACTATCCTAACCTATCCTGTAGGAGAAAAACAAAGGAGGTTAAACATCATATATAAATCCAAAATCCAAATTAATCAATTATCGGTCCACTTAAGAACAAGGCTGTATTAAATCCTAATTGCAATCCAATCATTCATACAATAATACACATTCCATTTTATGGAAGAAAAGCTTGCAACTGATGTCTAACATAGTTTTCAATCAGCAACATTTCATGATTTAACCATGATGTTGAATCATGTTCAAATAACCAGACATAACCATGAACTGTAAGTTATCAATATGCACAAGAAAAACAAATATACATTTGCATTTATGCCAATGACAACATTATGATCAAAACACATAAGAGATGAGGAAAATCAATCTAAAACACAGGCTCCTCATTGAGCCAAGCAGTCTCTATTTATTCACAATAAATCAGAGCTATTTTTTCCAAACAAAAAGCCCTCCTCTCCTATTAGGAGGTAATACTTATGCAACCCTCCATGACCCTCCCTCTTCCATGACCTTTCATTTCCCCCCTTTCATTACACAGGTCAGCATATGTAGATGAGAGCGGTCGATGAAAATAATAACATGCCGAGGTCACCCTTGGTGGAGCGTTCTCCTTACTGGGGAAATGAATGGATTCCTTTGGAACACAGGAGGATTGCGTATCATTTCTTAGCACCTGTGTGGAGTGGCTATCATTCTCTGTCATTTCCTAAAGAAACTAAAGCTGTTGTGCTCATCATCCCCACATCTGGCATGTTTTGTGATGTATCTGGTAATGATGAGATCTTGATGGATTAGCGCTATCATGAATGCTTCCACTGAATTGAAGGAGTGCCTCCATTATGCAGTTTGGTGATCCGTGTTCCCTTTCATAGTGTGTTTCGCAATGCTAGCACTAGTAGGGCAAAGGTGTCATCCTGACACAACCCACCTTCATCCGTTACTAGGTCTGCTCGAATTTGCCTGCAACCTAATCCATATCAGCATGATAGTGAGGCAAATGGAAAACATGCCTACAAAACATGAATCTTGCATTTATAACATCAAATGTGAAATAATTCCCCTTTCTTTTTAATTTATGTACTGATTAAGTCCCATGAATGTAAATCCGATTTGCATTGCAAATCCTTGCAAAACACAGAGCATAACCCAAAACCCAGACTTGAATTACTATGGGTGGGAGCCTATACCCTACCAAGTCCTCCATATGGCATTTCCCATAAAAAGCCACAACCATAGCACTTCACCGAATACACAAGAAACACGAGAAAAACCCGCGTCCGGGCCATATACCCAGACTGCAAATTTTATATGCCCGAGCCTAAAATTATCGACGGGTCTGACATATGGTGTCATGCCTTATGCATGATCGCTAGACCCCACCAATAGCGACTTTATGATGGGGAGGGGCAAACCCAATAGCATATATATTATGTTTAATCGTATCAGTGGGTCTGCCATATCGCATATCGCAATATGCGCAGGCCTAGGGCCTGACTGATTGCAATATGCGATTAGGCCGGACCCGATATATATATATATATATATATATATATATATATATATATATATATATATATATATATATATATATAGATATATATATATATATATATATATATATATATATATATATATATATATATATATATAATATATATATATATATATATATATATATATGTTATATTTAATAGCCTCAATGGGTCCGCAGTGTATGATTTCCCTTTGTAAAACCCGACTTCAATATTTTTTTCAAAAACACAAGAAATTATGGGAAAACCCCGTGTCTGGCCATAAGGCCAGACCTGAAATGTTATATGCTCTGGTCTATAATCATCGACGGGTCTGGGGTATAACGATGTGCCTTATATATAGGCCCCGGACCCTGCCGATTGCGATATGCGATTGGGAGGGCGGACCCGATAGAATATATATCGTGGTTAATATAGCCATTGGGTCTGGAAGACATACACGCCCTTTATATATATAGCTTTGGGGCTTGACCAATAGAGATTTGCGTTGGGGCTCTGGACCCAAAATTTGTACATTTGGGTTAATAAAACCTATCGGGTCTGGAAGCCATGAATGCGTTGTGTTAATTGCGATAGGCCTGAAAAAGGGATTTATGCATGTTTTGCGAAGTATTTCAACTATAAGGAATTAGGATGGGAATAATGATGCGATGGAAGGTTTTGAGGGCTTAAAAGGTTCCGATGGGGGGGAATGAATAGAAGGTTAGGTTCGGTGATGAATGGACCATATAGCAGGGATTAAAAAGGGGGTCTTAACCATTAAGAACTGAAAGTTTTTCTCGGCAATGAGTTAAAGTCTTTGGGACTAAACAGATCATTCAGAGAGGTAGAAGACCAAATTTCAATGGACCCATTCAAAATTTTTGCCAAGGCAAGCTTTGATAGGGTGGTGGTTTTGGCTACAACAAAACCAAAAGTTTACGCTATTTCATTTGCAAAGCTCAAGTGCCCATGGGGGTTTTCATGGATCTAAATCTATTTATCCATTCAAAATACCATTTTAAACAATAAGAAATGAATCTCATCCTAAATTATATATATTATGGGGGAAAGAATCTCTTTGTCTATTTATTAGTTAGAGTGAGACTTTAATTTACATGGATGCAGAATTTACATCGATAGGCTTGTCTATTTTGGATTTGGTCTTCCAAAATTTCAATTTAATTATCAATAATTATTACTCCCTGCCAAGTTAGCACTCTAGCAATCAATTTTCCTTGGACTACCCATTAGTTAAGCTTTGTGCATATATTCTCTAATGTTTAATTATATGTATAAACAAATTTATAATTGACCCATTGGTTCATATTATGAAGATCTTATTTCCGCATTACAACATGTGCATTGAACCATAATTGAATAATCATTCCTTTCATCGAATTTTATGCCATCGCCCAAGTTTCGACAACTTCCATCGTTGGGTTACAAAATCTTTGCTAATGTAATTGTTTTTCATTTCTTTGTGTTAGTTTGTATAGATAGTTATCATCCTGCAGTGTTGGAGCATAATTTAGAAATCAAGCTTGCATTTGTACTGGAGTTCTTGGCCTTATTTTTTTAGTACATAAATGGATTCAAAATTGTACCAAAATGCAAAATTATTATGCAAGGGCTTCCATCCCAAACATAGAACTTCTTGTAAATTTGAAAATTAGTGAGATTCCTAAACTTTTGGTTATGGGGGTTTTGATCTTGATAATTTGTTGTAGTCTTCTACCTACTACTATTACAAGTAATGTTCCCTTTACTTGACTCTCTTTCTTTTATATGGAAAATGTAGTTTGTACCACATTTCGAGCTATAAGACATTTGGTTGTATCTTATGTATCAATATGTTGTCAAACTATTCCTATCATGATCTTAGAAAAATCTTATTTGTTTGAAATATAATTATATATATAATTTATTTTTTGCACTTACCAATCAATAGTCCCCAACATTGTTACACGATAAAACTTGCAATTATACTAGATTTCTTAGCCTAATATTTTTAGTACATAAATGCATTCAAAATTATACCTAAGTGCAAAATAATTTCGCAACGCTTCCATCCCTAACATAAAAATTCTTGTAAATTTGAAAATTAATGAGTTGCCTAAACTTTTGGTTATGGGGTTGTTGGTCTTGAAACTCTATTCTAGTCTTCTACTTGTTATTGTTGCAAGTAATTGTAACATTCCTCGGTAACCTCGCATGAAAATGTATGAAGTTAGAATTTTTTTACACAATTTACCCACATGTAGCTATCCAAATTACTATTCCAGATTCTTCATTAACCATTAGATAGAATCTTCATCATTGCATAGAGTAACTTTAGCAATAGAATAGTAAATTACATAATCATTAACAACCACTGTTGTAGCGTATTAACATAAAATTTTTTATGTAACCTTGCATTAATTCCATGATTATTTTAACTCAATTAGTTAATTTTATTCTTAATAATATAAACGTCACATCATGTAAGGAATCATCATCATCAAACCGATACAATAATTCATCACATCATTGAACACCAATATACCTTGGAAACCCCATAAGGTGAAAACCAACAAACATTTAATTTTATTATTAAACACTCATGAGGTTGTTCACTCCTCACTCAATGGTTATAAGGGTGTCAATTCCTTGACAATTATTACAAAATATTACAAATAATATCATCTCAAAAACAAAATAACTTGCTATAAGCTATTACAATCATCATTACATCATTTACCCACAAAACCTTGAGCATTGTTTCGTTATTGCCTGTTTCATGCCATCAGTGGATTATCATACAACCTATATTCATTCAATATGTATAGACCACTAACTTATTTCCTGCCATAATAATAACTTAATCCATCTTTATATGTCACATCCTTTTCCTACAACTGTTATTGCCAACAACCTTTAATATCATGATAAAATCAATTATTAATCAAACTAATTCATAAATATATACTAGTCGTGCTTCACAATTTATTCATTTACGTTCATGAAGTGAAAACAAAATATCATGACATACTTCCTTTAACACTGGATATGAATTAGTTATAAGTGTATAACCATAAATGCATTTCTATAAACAAATACCACATTAAATAATATTCCCCTCACATAAGCCCACATTCTATAACACAATGAGTATTCTTTGTGTATGCAAGAGCTTATCATAATAACCCTTCTTTAATATACGCAACACACATTCCCTTCACTAGAAATCTACCATCATTAACTATTATTTTCATGTAAGAAAATACATACTTATTTTTCAAAAGGAAGTTAATATAACGTCATTTCTCTATCTTTCTGCATGCAAGTCTCTCATGCTTCCCTTCAAATAAATTACTTTAGCTAACCATGTTTGATGCATAAAACCCTTTTATGCACCTAAATCAAGAAATCAACACAATTCGCCTAGCGAGACAAACTTTTCAAGAATATTTACATAATAACTTTCTCTATCTACATGCAAAAACATATTTTGTATATCATAGTGACTACCCTTTTGTACATGCAACATGTGTTGTTTTCTAACGCAATTACCCTTACTTCAATGCACATAACCTTTTCAAGGAACAAACATGTGTTCTCATTCTTGTGTGAATGAGATTCATATGAATGTTTTAAGAAAACAATCTTTATTTTTCATCAATTCATGCACAAAACTCCTATGCATGTCTTTCTGCAGTCAAATCCTTGTAATCTTTAAATAAGCAACATGGGTAATATGCATTCAGATTCATCAAACCCCTTCCAAGAAAATTAATCTAATTAATGTTTCTATTTTCCAAGAATCGGATTGCTTAGTCTTTGCATGATATCTCACTACCAAGAAAATGCATGATTTCTGGATGGAATGTCAGTAAAGATCCCAAGTGGGTTCGCTCGGACTATGCCATGTATGAATACTATTATGTATTCCATAGGAGATCTAGGTCCTCTATCAATAGTTTTTGCACAACAAAACCACCACCACAAGTAGCAACTTCAATAGCACCAGCAGTAGTAGTCAATCTAGTAGCTTAAGCAACACCTATTGAACCAACAATGTATGCAAAGACATTTCACTTCAAAATCTAGTACAATGATGCATGCAATTAATATTTTTTTTGAAGAATTAACATATGAATTTATTTCAAGAATTCCAGTATAATGGATATTATTATTGTGCACATATTCCTATTAAGATTTTATAGAAATCATGGTAATATCTCCAAGAAAATTAATAATCTAATTTTCCCATAATTTCATGGCAATCTTCTCTTTAATGAAATAACTTATTTTCTTTCTCTTTTCATAAGGAAAGTTTACCTACATTATTTTCATGAAAAAAATATTATGATTTATTTAATCTTTTTGTGTGCATGTTTCACTTGTGTTTTCTTTCCGAGAAAACAACATCTCTAAATTACCTTTTACCACACAATTTTTCTTTCAGTAAAGTAATATGATTTCTTTATCTCTTACCATGAAATTTCCTTTCAATAAAGTAATATAGTTTCTTTATCCTTTATGATGAAAACTTCACATGCATTCTTTATGAAAAGTAGTATGAATTATTAAATCTTTTTGTTTGCACGATTCACACACATTCTCTTTTTAAGAGTAACAACATCCCTGCACTATATTTTTTAAATAAAACCACATGGTTTCTTTGTTTTTAATATTTAAAGTTATAATGCATATTTTTAGAGAACTATTGCATAAAAACCATGCATAACCTTCCAATGAAATAATTAATTCCTTTACACAAAAATCTCTGCAACTTTCAGAGTCTAGAGATATATTTCAAATTAATAAAATAACCTATCATTATTTGCACAAAACACATGCAATTTATTTCCAAAAAAGTCAATGTTACTTATATTTTCTGTGAAATAACCATGAATTCCCATGTGCATACCTCATGTTCAGGAATACCTTTCGTTGGAGCCACAACATTCCTCACCAAAGTTGTGATGATCAATTCCTCGATACTTCACATGATGAAAACTCTAGCTGATGAAGATGAAAGTCGTTTTTTCCAATTTATGAATGAATTTAAATAACCTATAAAACTTTCTCTTTCTCAATGATTTATCATTTTCTTTATTTGATTCAAATTAGTTTCCAACTAAATCATAACGATTCTTGTTTTCAACCATTTCGTTAAACATAGTAAAAATAATATTTTCCATTGTGAATGTCAACGTAAATGCAATTTATATGGATATTACATACTCCCCTCCTTGAAGTAAACATCGTCCTTAGTGTTTATCATTAACTTTTACTCATGATATAATGATCTAAAAAACCAAAAGAGAAATCTTTCCCTTTAAAATGAAGGATTTTATTTCTAGGAAATATCAATAAGAAAAAAAAAATCAATAATGTTTATCAATAGTCATAAGCATTTGCAACTGCAAAAATATGGAAGTTCTATTTTCCATCACATATCCATTATTCAAATTCACAAAATACAAAACAAAATCTCTATATCAACTTACCATTACATAGAAATTACTCTTGAAAGTCGTGGTCACTTTTATGAAAGTTTTCTAAGAATGTTTTGACAACCCATCCACACTCCATGGAAAGCACCCTATAATATATGACTAATGAATCCAACATATTCATATTAGTCACAACATTTTCAATCAAATAAAATACTTTTAACTATCAATCAATTATGTAGTCAGGTGATATTTCAATCACAATACTACCACAAGTACTTAGAGAGCATCAACACTTTAATCATCAAAATGATAAATCACTAAACCATGTGCACATTGTCTTAGCTCCCACTAAAGACATATACACAGTACTTCTAAAAGTACCTAGAGAGCACCTAGCTCTCTAATCATTGAAATGATCAATAAATGCACCAAGTGCATATGGTCCTAGCCCTTGCTAAGACATTCAAAATATTTGTAATACACTAAAGGAACTCCACTTCCAATAATTCCTTGCCGAGTACTAAGCTCCTTTCTTGTCAATATGTACAAACTTGTCCTGACGATGAACCACACTTGTTGGTTTGAAACACATCGACAAATGAATTGTGATGTGATTTTCACCGAAAACTCTTCTAAAAAAACTTGATATGGATCACAGAAGCCTAAATTCAACAATGTACAAAACATGTTTACACAATTATATATAAACTTCACTTTTAATAGAAAGCATATCTGATTATTTAATTTGTTTTTCTATGAGAACCACAGTGGCAATAGAATGCTCCTCCAAACCAATGGGAACTGGTTTCCACAACTGGATTGAGTCATTTTCACATCCAGGAATTTCTCTGATAGAGACCATATCAGGTCCAGTCTGAAATTCTACTCGCCAACTAGCTCAAGAATTCCAATGACCACAAAGGGTCCAATACAGGCCTCCTCTTGGCAGTGTCCTGCCTATTCCTCTGACAACGTCCCGTCTATGGGGAATTTTCAACCTCCTCCAATAGGCTCCAAATCAATATATTTCCCTCAAGCTTTTTCTCCTCTTCACCATTTTTGACCAACTCTTTTCCCTTACTGAGATCATTTATCTCTAGGGAGAGGAAATCTAGGTAGGGAAGTCCATCAACCCCTTTGGGTAGGCAACCGTCATCAACCCAAGTCCAACTAGACTTTAACATCCATCCACAACTATCTGGCATGTAAAATTCTATTTTAGCACTCTTTCCCATAATGATTTACATAACGAACCATATGCACATTATCATTAACAAAAGAAACATTTATGTACACCATGAATTTATACTTAACCCTTAGCATGGATCCACAATATCTAGATTGACAGGAAACATAACTAACATACATGTGATATGCATTCTAATTTTTCCAAATAACAAAATCTTATATATCATAACATTATAGTTTCCCATTTACGATTGTAATTCACATTGCAACATTTTACTTTCATAGTTTTTCTTGTTACCATTAACCTACCCCTGCTTAATCCCATCAGCAATGTTAGTCATAAGTATTTATTCACTTTCAAAATCATTTTAGTTTCATGTGTACAATATTTCCATGCATAAAAGTATATGAAAATATTCATTAATGAGTAAATGGAAATAACAGTCAGGGTAACAATCCAACATTTCCAATTCCCATAGTGCATTGTTACCAATAGAATGGTACATGAAGTAACATCCATAATCACTTTTCTACAATTTTCAATAAACTTAAATCAACTCCAATTCATGCATATACATTTTCATAGTTCTTCCTAGAACACTAGCTAATCAGCCATGACAAAACTCAATCAACAAATAGTTATTACAGTCAAGTCTCACTGCTTGACTCATGGTTTTATTTTTAACATTGAGAGGGGTTCTTTCAATTCCCTTTTAAAACATTGTATCGTCCTCTTCAAATGAATTTCCCATATTTTTCATTCATGCATTTATTCTTTATCGATAGTGCATTGCAAATTTAATCATGTTCATTAAATCATTAATATTTTCATACTTGCAAAGATAGGTAGTTGATTCTCACTTTCACTAGTGAGTACTTAGGTTGTTCATAGGTGCAACAAAGATTTTATTTTCTTTTATCCTCAACAAGATTCAAATGTCAACAACATAGTTTTGCAACAGAATTTATCACTTATTACTCTTCAATGCAGTTATAAACATGCATCATGCATTTCAAGTCAAAAGTAGTCTACTACATATATAGATATATAGATTGTTAGACACATACATCTGTTGATGCCCACTAGTAGCATACCTCTATTTATTTTCTGCTTAATAATTCCCAAAGGCGCCAATGCTGGAACCTTCAATTCTGATACCACTTGTAACATTCCTCAGTAACCTTGCATGAAAAGGTATGGAGTTGGAATTTTTTTTACACAATTTACCCAATGAAGCTATCTAAATTACTATTCTGGATTCCTCATTAACCATTAGATAGAATATTCATCATTACATAGAGTAACTTGAGTAATGGAATACTAAATTACATAATCATTATCAACCACTGTTGTAGCATATTAACATAAACTTTCTAATGTAACCTTGCATTAATTCCATGATTCTTTTAACTCAATTACTTAATTATATTCTTAATAATATAAACATCACACCATGTGAGGAATGATCATCATCAAACCAACACAATAAGCCATCACATCATTGAACTCTAATATATTGTGGAAACCCCATAGGGTGAAAACCAACAAACATTTAATTTTATTATTAAACGCTTGTGAGGGTGTTCACTCCTCACTCAATGGTTATAAGGGAGTCCATCCCTTGACCATTATTATAAAATATTACAAAGAATATTATCTTAAAAACAACATAACTTGTTATAAGCTATTACAATCATCGTGACATCATTTACCCACAAACCCTTGAGCATTGTGTCTTTGGGGCTTGGTTCTTTCCATCAATGGATTATCCTACAACTAACATTCCTTCAATATGCATAGACCACTAACTTATTTCTTGTCATAATGGTAACTTAATCCATCTTTATATGTCACAACATTTTCCTGCAACTGTTATTGCCAACAACCTTTGATATCATGATTAAATCAATTATTAATCAAACTAATTCATAAATATATATCAGTCATGCTTTACCATTTATTCATGTACATTCATGAAATGCAAACAAAAGATCGCGACATGCTTCCTTTAACACTGGATATGAATTAGTTATAAGTGTATAACCATCAATGTATTTCTATAAACAAAGACCACATTAACCAATATTCCCCTCACATAAGCCCATATTCTTGCAAGAAAAATCACTACAACTGTTGAGACATTCATTTAAAGGAAACTAACACATAAGTTATGATCTTCATGCACGTGAATTACATAAAATTTATCAAAAGAACTAGCTCTTCAACTACTACTTTTGGTGCATGAAAATACGTAAAGAAAGCTAACATAACGAATGTTATTCCTATGCATGCAAATGCATATAATTTCCAAAATAATGCTTAACACAATAGAGCATGCAACACATGTTTCCTTTTCGAGGAAATCTAATATAATAGGGCATGCAATTTTTTTTTTTATTTTCCATAAAACTAATGCCATAAAGCATACAAATACATGTCTTTTTTTCCAAAGATTATACCAACATTACCCATGTATATATTCCAAGTAAACCAACACATTACTATGGTTTTTTTGCATGTAATTCATCTTCTTTCCCAAAGAATCCTTTCCAATGTAGGCTAACACAACATGCTATCATTTCTCACATACAAATGTCTATTTTTTCCAATAAAAGCTAATACAAATCTTGCATGCATATACATGATCTTATTCCAAAAAAACTAACATAGTAGTTATAATAACATAAAAGTAATCACATATAATTTTTTCTAAAGAAATATAGATCAATAGTTCTTCTATCCATGTAAAGAACATATATCTATAAAACAATGATTATTATTTTTGGATGCAAGAGCTTATCATAATAAGCCTTCTTTAATATATGCAACACATATTCCCTTCTCTAGAATTCTACCATCAATAACTATTATTTTCATGTAAACAAATGCATACTTATTTTTCAAAAAGAAGTTAATATAACGTCATTTCCCTAGTTTCTCATGCTTCTCTTTTAATAAATTACCACAACTAACCATATTTTATGCATAAAACCCTTTTATGCACCTAAATCAAGAAATCAACACAATTCACCTAGTTAGACAATATTTTCAAGGTATTATTATTTTCAAGAATATTTAAATAACAACTTTCTCTATCTACATGAAAAAAAATATTTTCCATATCGCAATGATTAGCCTTTTGTACATGCAACATGTGAGTTTTTTCAAACACAATGACCCTTACTTTAATGTACATAAGATTTTCAAGAAACAAGCATGTGTTCTTGAACATATTTTCTATATCGCAATGACTACCCTTTTGTACATGCAACATGTGATTTTTTTCTAGCACAATGACCCTTACTTCAATGTACATAATATTTTCAAGAAAAATCATGTGTTCTTGTTATTGTGTGAACAAGATTCATAAGCATGTTTTAAGAAAACAATATTTCTTTTTCATCAATCCATGCGCAAAACTCTTATGCATGTCTTTCACTCTAATCCTTACAGTCTTTAAATAAGCAACATGGGTAATATATGAATTCACATTCATCATAAATCTTCCAAGAAAATTAACCTAATTAAATTTTCTCTTTTCCAAAAATGTAATAATGTATTCAAAGACATTTCACTTCGAAATCTAATACAATGATGCATGCGATTAATAATTTTTTTAAAGAATTAACATAGGAATTTATTTCAATAATTCCAATATAATGTATATTATTATTGTGAACATATTCATATTAAGATTCCATAGGAATCATGCTAATATCTCGAGTGAAATTAATAATCTATTTTTTTTCTCATAATTTCTGAGCAATCTTTTCTTTAATGAAATAATTTATTTTCTCTCTTTTCATAAGAAAAGTTTACATACATTCTTTTCATGAAAAAATTATCATGATTTATTTAATCTTTCTTTTCTTTAATGAAATAACTTATTTTCTTTCACTTTTCATAAGAAAAGTTTACATACATTCTTTTCATGAAAAAATTAACATGATTTATTTAATATTTTCCTGTGCAGGTTTCATGTGTGTTTTCATTCCAAGAAAACAACATCTTTAACTTATCTTTTACCATGCAATTTTTCTTTCTGTAAAGTAATATGATTTCTTTATCTTCTACCATGCAATTTTCTTTCAAGAAAGTAATATAGGTTCTTTATCTTTTATCATGAAAAGCTCACATGCATTCTTATGAAAAGTAGTATGACTTATTAAATCTTTTTGTCTACAGTATTTACATACATTCTCTTTTCAAGAGTAACAACATCCCTGCCATATATTTTCTTAATTAAACAATATGGTTTCTTTGTTTTGTAATAGTTATAGTTCTCATGCATGTTTTTAGAAAACTTATAATATAAAATAATTAATTACACAAAAATCCCTGCAACTTTCACGAGACTAGAGCAATATTTCCAATTAATAAAATAACCTATCATTATTTGCACAAAACACATGAAATTTCTTTCAAAAGAGGTCAAGGTTACTTATCTTTTGTGTGCAATAACCATGAAGTCCCGTGTGCATACCTCATGTTCAGGAATACCTTTCATTGGAGCTAGATTATTCCTCACCAAAGTTGTGATGATCAATTCATCGAGACTTCACATGATGAAAACTCTAGTTGATGAAGATGAAAGACACTTTTCCAGTTTACTAATAAATTTAAAGAACTTGCAAAACTTAATATTTCTCAATGATTTATCATTTTCTTTATTTGATTCAAATTAGTTGCCAACTAACTCATAAAGGTTTTTGTTTTCAACCATTTCGTTAAACATGGTAAAAATAATCTTTTCCATTGTGAATGTCAATGTAAATGCAATTTATAGGGATATTATAGTAATATTTCTTTTACTTACTCTCTCTTTCTTTTATATGGAACACAATCTAGAAAATCGAGTTTATGGCACATTTCAAACTATATGGCATTTGGTTGTATAATATGTTAAACGAGTCTTGTCATCATCTCAGAAAAATCTTATTTTTGGAAATATAATTATACATGTAATTTAATTTTTGCACTTACTAATCAATAATCCTCAACATTGTTACATGATAAAGTTATGGAGTTATAATTTTTTTAATAAATTTTTAAATGGAGTTTAATTTTATTTATATAAAGAATGAAATAATTAATAGATAATATTTATTTATTTTATTTTTTATTATAAATTATTTTATATATAATAATGTTAAAATATTTTAGTTTTAGTGATTTGGTAAATAATTTGTTTTTGTAGTAGTGTAGTTTGAACCATTTGGAAGCATGTTGTAGCTGTTCTTTTCTTAAATTTATGAAATAATTGTATTTGATGTAATAATAATAGCTATATTTATATATATATATATATATATATATATATATATATATATATATATATATATAGATATATATATAAAATTGAAAATTTTAATTATAAAATTATAAAGAATATGTGTATAGCACTAGATCAAATGTTTGTTGCAAAATGGTGTACAAATGCATCAAAGGCTATTACATTTTTTTTGCCTAAATGAAAATGTCTTATTGCAAAATGAGATCTGAGATATATGCAATTTTAGTTAATTTTTTAGTTTTAGTTTAATTTAGGTACTATGTAGCACTTGTTAAATTGATGAAGTCATTATGCCAAATTGCAATGATATATATATATATATATATATATATATATATATATATATATATAGATATATATATATATATATAATAACTAAAATGAATCTTATTAGTACCTCCCAAAATAGACTACGCATATAGTGTAAATGTGATTTGAACAAATACTACCAAAATTACTAGTTCATAATTCAATTACAAGATTTGTTTTTTTGGGAAAATATAAATTGTCAAATGTTGTCATGTAACCTCCACTAGATATTATAGAAGCTTCTTGTATTCAAAAATCAAAGGTTGAGATTTATTTACAAAATAGTTATGCTCTTATTTTCTTATTCAGTTATTAAAAATGTGTCATACCGCCAAGCATTATGTGAAATTATTTATGTTTTTCTGGACATGTAGTATTTAAAAGCTATAATATTGCCATGGAAAAGTGGAGGTGAACCTTGTTAGATATTTTTAAATGTATATATGTTCAACTTATATGAATTCTTTTTATAAATAATAATAATAATGATAATAACAACAATAAAGTTATATTAGTTAATTTTTATTATATTTTATAATTATAACAACTCTAGATGTATAATGAAGTAAATCTTTTGATTAATATCATAGATTGATATCTATTGATGTTTACCAATCATTTAATTTAAATAATTACATTACCCTTCATTAAAAAAAAAACAACTATATTTATTAAAAATAATTTATTTTTCACCATATAAATTATTTTGAAAAATCATAATAACTTTAATTGGTTTAAACTTTATAATCATTTATCTAACTCATATTCATGATTTTAAAAAATGTATACATTTTAAAATGAAGTAAATTTAAAACACATTTTATAAATAATATTCAAATTATATAATATAGAAATTAAAACAGCCATGAACCACACTAGTTGGTTTGAAACGCGTCGACAAATGATATTCTATGTGATTTACGCTGAAGAATCTCTCATAAACAGTTACATTATATTAATATGGTTTTTATATTATTTTTACCAGATTTTAAATATTAAATAAAATTTATAAATGTAAATAAATAATTTAAAAAAAAATCAAAGTTTTATAATTTATATATTTGATAATTAAAATGATTATAATATAAAAATATAATATTATTTTAAATGTTTAATAAAATTTATTTATAATGTTTTTTAATTTATTTGTTAATTTGTTGAGGAATCTTCGGCGAAAATCATATAGAAAAACTTTTGTCAACGCGTTTCGAACCACCCAGTGTGGTTCGTCGTCAGGACAAGTTGTTAACTGTTAAGTCATGGGATTCTCTGCCGTATCTATTTAATGTGCTTAGTGAGATCACAAGGGGGTAGATTGAGTGTGTGCAATGTTAGATTTGGTTATTTGTTAATCTTTAAAAACTCTAATATATTTATTATTTATTAACAAAATTTTAACAAATTTAAAATTATGATAAAAATGAATTTAGTATAATATATTTGAAAAATGGAAATCATATATTATTTTTTACACGTTCTTTTTTCTTAATAAATAGAATTTATATTTTAGATGAGATAAATGAAGATTGATTTTTTTTTCACTAGGTGGGAAAATCTATCATAATTCAGTTGTCAAACTATGAGTGAGGACAACTATCTCTAGGCTGGGGGGAATGCAAGCTGACTCATCACCTTTATTTAAGGAAAACCACACCCTTATTTAAGGAAAATCACACCACATAGAATAACCCCTTGGTGTCCGTAAGGGGCCAGGCTTTCACTTGTGGGAGATACCTCCGGGTCTTTACCCCTGGGTCTTGGGTGGTTAACCTGCTTCCTTAAGTCTGAGGAAGATGACCTCTAGACCAAACAAAAATAATTTTAAAACATAGTCCCAACAAAAATTGATTCCTTATAATATATCATTTATATTTTTATTAGAATTTTTATTTTTATTTATAATTCAGATTTTATCTTTTTTCACTTATAAATATTTCTTTCTTCCCTCCTTAACTATCTTTCTTTCTTCAAAATAGAAATTAAAAATCAATATAATGACTAGTTTTAATACCACCTTTTTTTTAAGCGTGTTTAAAATTTTTTCTCACATTCAAAGTAATGGATATTTCAAATCATCTTACCCTTTCGAAAATAAAAATTATCACTTTTTTCATTTTTTATTATATGATTGAAAACAAGGGAATTGAAGGGATATTTGATCACTCTACTTTTAAAGTAAAAAATTGAAGATTAAGATTAAAACTCCAAATACCTCGAGGCCAAATAAATCCATTATTTTTCATTTATGAATTAACATATCATATAACACCAAATTCTCCCATTATAAAGTAAAATGAATTTTATATAATATTTTACTAAATAATTATAAGCAGCTGTGCCAATAAAGCCCCACAGAACCACAACAAACCACTACTGTCCACGCTTCATATAATTGACACACCAACCCAATTCTTCCTATAAAGTACAATACTACGATTTATATAATGTATTGCTCAATAATTATAACGTAGGTAGGGTACCCCATGTTTCATGTAATTGACACGACAACCACGTTCTTGCTAGCTTCGTGTCGACAAACTATACATCTTTTAGTTTCTTAAACCCTTGCTTTCTGTGATTTGAGACCGAAAGCTAGTGTTGAAAACCCAGATTTCTATATTTAAATTCAAACAGGAAGCCCACAGATATTTCAAGGCAAACCAAATTCTGCACGTCTCATTACTGGTTGCTCCTCCATCTCATGTGGTTGCTCGCGTAACTGATTTGGACAACGCTATCACAGAGGCGTAGGGCTATTATCCTACTCCATCTTTCGTGTATAAATTGGTGGCTACAACTCGCATCTTCTACTAGTTGAATAGTAGAGATTCCTCTGAAATAGAGATAATCTATGAAGCTGATGGAGATCAGAATATCATATTCCTCATGACTGGTTTTAATGTAAAGATCATGGAGTCTGCTGCTTTGAATTGTTATGAAGAAGTATTGTTAAAACCTTGGGCACTTTTGATAAACGATTCTGCACTTCTTGGTGACCCTGAAAATTATTAGACACAAAAATCGAAATAATATCACGTTATGTTGATATGGCTTCTTTCAAAGAAATCACAAGGGGGTAGATTGAGTGTGTGCAATGTTAGATTTGGTTTCCCGCAATTGCATTGTGAAGCCATGTAAGTTGGGGTCTTCAGGTAAAATGTTTCTGCAGAGCATCGTTGTAAGAATATAAGGGGGCCCTTTTAATTGAAGCGACCCTGAATTGACAATTGGAAAACCATTCACGGTCAATTAGAAAATGATTGCAGATATATACCATGAAATCGCAACCTTCAGCCTCAATTCATTAAATTAAAAACTACTTCAAACAACATGTACCATCAAATCACACTTATTCAAAACAATACTTACCATCAAATCACACTTATACATTTCAGAGTGGTCATGACTGGTCTCCCAAAAGCTAAAACCTAAAAAGTAGCGACGTTCACTAGCATAACTTCTAACCATTAAAATAAACAAAGAGTGATTCCCGTTTTCTGCGTTAACCATTATCCCAAAAATAGCCCAGTTCCAATCTCCAATGTCAACACATTTCATATTGTTCTATGTGAGTGTCTTTACAGCAATGCATCCCACTCAACTAGCCGCACTTTTAACGACACCATGTCTGAGGTCGAGTTTATTAACGACACCATGTGAGGAATGGAGAGCACTTGCAAGATAGATTAGAAAACCAAAGTAACACATATGTTTTCATTAATTGTAATGGAGAAACAACACTTGGTATTCCTTCTAACGTCGTTTCGTTGGCAACGGCCTCGCTTCATTGGCAAGGGGCTCAAATCAAGTCTTCTCAATAGGAAATGTCTTCGCACTAATTTTTAATTTCCCAGGAGTTATAATCCAGGTGGGCTCCTAGCATTGGTTGCAAGGACATGACTTTTCATTAAATATTTCAAATAAGATTTTATTGTTAAATTTATTAGTATAGATTATCTTAATTACGGATTTGGTTAGAAGGGATCAATTTTTTTTTGGTGCAAACTTATTTTAGAGTGCAAAAAACACAATGTGTAATTTTTTATTGTTTAAATTGTATTTTTGAATATCATAGAGATTACATAACATGTTCATTGAGCTAGTGTATCAATGCACATTAAACTCTATTTTTTTGTTATTAATACATTTTTAGATATATTTCAATATTAATTCATATTAAAATATTTTATTCATAACTCATATTGAATATTTGATTATATACAACATTAAAAAGATTTGATTTAACATTTTTTTCTATATATAGATCTTTTCCTTTTTATTATAGTTGACATTATTTTTCTATTTAAAGAATATTTGATTCTTATTTTAAGAGAAATAGACATACTTGCACATAACTTTCACATAAAATTGTAAAATAAACCTTTAAGCTCAAATGTCAAAATAATGCTTTAATATATCAAAACAATGCATTGGAATATATATTTTAAAGCACGCTAAATTACATAATATAATGCAACCAATTCAGGATGAGGTGTGCTTATTAATTATCTAGTTGACTATAAGAAATTGTTAATGATGATGATGATGATGGTGGTTCACGTCCACTGAGACCAAATTGGTCTATCGGACCTATAATTTTCTTAGTTTTTAATTGTCTAGCTCCTCATCTTTCTTGGCGAGATTGGTGTTGTAGCTTTCTTTTCTTTCTATACCGTCTTCCAACTTTCTTCCAACTTTCTTTATCTTGCATCTTTTTCATCTCTTCTGGTTCTTGGGACATTGGTGTTTTAGCTTCGCAATCTAAAAGTACAAAATATGTAAAGGTATAATAAAAAGAAAATACAATTAAGATAAATTTAAGTATAATTAAAAAATATAAAACGTGGATATAAAAGTATAAAAATTGCAACGTAAATGAAGATTGTGTATGACAATCTAGAATGAAGACTATATATGGATAATACATGGATAAAGTAAAGTTTCATGTTAAGAATATGATAAAAACATGACAATAAATTTGTTAAAGGGAAGTTGAAAGGTAGGTTAGTGAGCATAAATTATAGAACAATATTATATTTAAGTAGAAATTTGAAATATTTAGGTTTTAATGTTATTTTTTTAAACATTTTAAACAACTTTTTATATTAAAAAGACATTTATCTCACTTTATATATATATATATATATATATATAATTTTAGTGTTATTATATTTTTATTTGTTGTTGTTGGTACAAAAGGGTGATCCAAATGTAATCCAACAAAGTCTCTTTAGATACTGGTATTTTCAATACTTGTAAGTAGGTGAGGTCTCACGTGAGGTATACAATGGGTTTGAAATAAAATTTGAAGGTTATGCAAGAGAAAAGAGGAAATAGAGATGACTCTAGTTTAGAACAAGGCACTCACCATATGTCGTAGATATATCATTAAGCACAAATACATTCAACACCTTTGCAGCATAGGTTGAAACATTCATAGTAAAATACAACATACATTGGTTGAGTAAAATACATTGGTCAACCAAAAAAGTGATCTTTCAAAAGGAATCGATTGTTTGCTTGCAAAACTAACTCTGACCTAAAACAGAGGAAACAAAGTTGGTTTGTACACAACCACTTTCATTAACACTATATTCTGACCGGTATATCAATTTAGGTAATTTCCCGAGAAATCATTGTTAAAAATCCATCATTCATTCACCCATCCATACCAAAGTGCAATATAATAGAGCCATGAGAAGGTAACAAAAAACCTCCAGAGATCTTATATTAACAACAAATATCAAGAAGAAAAATACAGAGGAGACTCATACCCCATGAAAGGGGAGAAGTCAAACCATCATAGTCGATACTATATTATTCGGCCAACACCATTACAATTAACATAACTCATATCCAAGAAAGCCCCAAAGACCTTAAGCATTAGCAAACATAACATTAAGCCAAACATGTTATACAAGGTTCCTTCATTGAGCCCACCAAAACAGTAAGATAGTGACAAAATGAAACAATAGTAGATTAGTTAATATCACAATACTCAAACCGCACCATCTAAAATCGACAACAACTCTTCATATGATCTCCAATATTTAGCATGAGGCTCCTCAAAATCTTAGGCTATCTCACGTAACCAACTCATATTAATGAGTTCTCCTTGTATGTACTGAGCTGCAACCGATTACTTAACCATATAGGGTAGAATCACCATTGTTTCCCATAAATAGTCTATTCACACAAATGGAGAGTGCATTATTGACTCGGGAAACTTTCTATTACATTATAGATTCGCAGATCTTGTCGCACATATACATGGTCTGTTGAACATCTGTGCGACATCTTGTGTGCAATGTCAGCCATCCTGTATGAAACTTCTCCATAGTTAGGAAAAATTTGAAACTTTTTCTCCTTATCCTCCTTTTTCCTCCATGGTGATCTGAAAATAAAAGCGAAGGTTTCATATAAATTTTTGCAAGCTATTTTATGTCTTATGGGCAATGGAACTTGATTGCAAGAGCACACAAAATAAGTTAGTTTTTGTAAATTTTAACAGTTAAAAATGGACAATTAGCAGCATCAAACCACAAAAATTTGATGATGGAGCTCACCCCTCCTAGACTACATCTCTAGGTACATATTCTAATGTTGGTCCTTTATATTATATGCACAAATGTGAAATTACATTAATACACAATTCTCAATTTATAAAAATAACACTCCCATTACATCCAAAACACGCCAAAACCCTTGTGTAGGCTCTTTTTGGGCTAAAAAACACTGAAAAATGACCAAGTTAGGCATATTTTACCAAATTTTCCTGCTAATTGTTCTGGAAAAACTCCTTTTTTCGCAAAATAGGCAACAAAAATGTGACAAGCCAATTGGTGGGCACTTAGTTTGTGCTTTCGTGGATTGGGGGTTTGATCCTCCTCACACGTTGGTTTTATCTTTGTTTGTTATATATCATGGAAATGGTCATGTGACTGACCCCGCCCTTTTGGTGCAACCCGCCAACAGCTCATGCTAAATGGGAGGGCACAGTGGTGGTTTAACACACCATGCACCTGCACCCATGGCCATAACAAGACTGTTAAGACATTGTGGCTGAGTCAGTTGCGGATTCGACCCACCGACCCGCCACTTGATATTTTGACTTAGTCATTTGCAAAAATCTAATATTAATTCATTCATAAAGTTTAACAAGCATCTTTGCAGCCAATTTGGTTAGGTATTAGTTTCCTTAGCTAGAGGTTTGGTGTTTGATCCTCATAGAGGCTCTCGATTGACCCCAACCAATTTTTATGGAATATGGGGTGCCACATGGCAACCCTGTGACTGGACTGCATGTCATCCAACCATTGGCCCAAATATCCTAACTAAATTTACTTATCATTGTCTAACCACCAGATGCGACTTGTCAGCATGCCAAGAGGCCACTTGACTAGTCCATACACCCAGTCAGCTGATGATGTAAGAATTATGCTAGTATGATGTCATCATATAGATTTCCACATGACAATCGTACACTATCCAGTCAACCCTGCAATTTGACTTCTTTATTGTTTGTCAAAAACTTCAAAGTGCAACAACTTCCTCATACGACGTCAAATTGAGGCAATTCAAGAGACGCTGGAATCAAAATGATGAGATCTATGATTTGGCACTAGTTTTGGTATATTTTGAGCACTTTGAGTTTTAGCATATTTTTTTATCCCCTGGATCATTCCTCCCCATTGGAAGCTTTTGGACCACGAAAAGTCTATTTTTACTCAACAAGTAAGTAAGGGTACAACTCCCTCACTTTCTTGAAATCTATCCATCTTTCTTTGCTTAGATTGGTATCTTTGAGCCCCACTCGAAGATACTCCACATTGCCTCTACCTGAAGTCCTTATACTCATATCAAGAATTAAGTCTTCCTACAACTCATTTAAATATTCAAGAGAAAAATATTCTATAGATGGAATCTAAACATTCTATTCATGATCGTCAATAATTGGAGGCTCATACAATCTCAAGTCTTCCACATTCACAACAAAATAAATTTTCATGTAAGGTGAAAAATCTGATTGGAAAGCATTATTACCAATCTTCTCCAATATTTTGGAAGGACCATACCGGATTGGATTGAGATTTTTACCTTCACCTCGTAGCCTTTCCTTGCTAATTTACAACCAAACTTCATCTCCCACATTCAAATCATGATCAATTTGATGCTTATCATGTATTTCTTTATACTTCTCTTTTCTTTTCTCCAACTGTTCTTGTGCCCTTTGATGCAACAACTAAATTTGTTCAATAAAATGATTGTATTTTTCCACATCAGTATGTCCATCTATTGTAACACCTTTACCAAAAATCAAATCCAAAGGATACTTTCGAAAATAACCAAAACAAGCTTCAAATGGAGATACTTGTGTAGATGAATGCTTGGTATGATTTTAGGCATGCTGGATGTAATGCAAATGTTCATCCCAAAGTTTAGTATGTTTTCCACAAAATCCTCAAAGCAGATGCACTATGACTATCTTCACTACTTTTCTGCCCGTCTGTTTTTGGATGAAATTTTTTGCTCTTATTCAACTTTGTGGCCATGAGTTCCCATAAACCTAACCAAAAATTCCTGAAAAATTAAGAATCTCAGTTAGAAATAATATAAGTGGGTAACCCAAAGTGAACCCATACATTTTGGAAGAAAATATTTGCAGTCTATTCAACTATAACATGTTTCTTACATGGTGTTAACACACACATTTTCCTGAAATAGTCCACTACAACATATCTATAATCATGAACTTTCCTATACACCGGTAGTCCCCCAACAAAATATATATAAGTATTTTCCAAAGGACAAGAAGGGATAGGAAGTGGAGTGTACAAACCCAATATCCAATTGTTTGTATTTCTAGTAGCCTACATGGCACATCCTTTCACATATCTTGAAACAATTTCATTCTATGAGGCCAATAACAATACCTATGAATTTGAGCAACTATTTTTCCTACACCAAAGTGGACAACAATAAGAGAAGTGTTGTCTTCCCTTATGACAATGACTCTTTCATCCTGTGGAACACAGAACTTGGCAATATGATAGAACAACTTGTTATGAACATGATAATCCAACTCTTCAACGTGATTTCGTTGAGTCAAAGTTTCATAAACATCTTTAAAATCTTCAATTTGAGAACATTGTTCAATATAAATTTCATGCATGATTGAGTTATACTTAAGAATAATATATGCATGAACATTAGGCTTTGACAACATATCTGTAACTTTGTTAACTTTCTTATACCTGATTACCGAATGAAATTTTTGTAGGAATCCATCCATCTGAAATATCTAGCTTGTTGTACCTTGGTTTTTGATTGTAAATATTGCAAAGGTTGATGGTCAGTATGAATAATTGTTCCTTTACCCATCAAATAATGCTTCCATTTCATCACACATTGTACCAAAGCATATAACCTTTATCATAATTTGGATTGTTAATTACTACAATGGTAAAGGTTTCATAATGATAACATATTTGATTGTCATGGTGCATCAAAACTGCTCCCATAGGATATTCACTTCCATCATTTTGAATTTCAAATGGATGCTTAAGATCTAGAACCACTAGAATTAGTGTTGTACTAATTTTCTCTTTCAAAGTGTCAAAGACTTTATGTTGATTTCCTCCCCACTGAAATACCTATTTCACACTTGTCAAAGCATGTAATGGTGCTACAATGAATGAGAAGTTAGCGATAAATTTTATCCAATATTGGGCTTCTTGCAAAAAACTCCTAACTTTTGTTACATTTTTGGGTTTAGGCCAATTCAAAATGACATCTATTTTTGAGGGATTGATCTCAATTCACCACCATATGACCTATATAATCCAAAGAGGTTTTCCCAAATTCACGTTTAGACATCTTCAAATACAAATTTTCCTTTTTCAAGGCATATAGAACTTTTTTCACATGCTCTTCATGAGTTTTACTGAAAATCAAAATATCATCTAAGTAAACTATGAAAAAATCATCAAGGAATGGTTATAATACATCATTTATAACTCTCATGAATGTGAAAAGTGCACTGCAAAGCCCAAACGACATAAATAACTATTCAAAAAAACCTTGTTTTGTCTTGAAAGCAATTTTCCAAATATCATCTTCAACAATCCTTATTTGATGATAACTACTTCTCAAATCTAACATAGTAAAGTAAACAAATTCCTTCATGTGATCTAGCAAATCATCAATGCGAGGAAGGGGATAGTGATTTTTTACCGTGCTCTTGTTCAAAGCTTAGAAATCTAGACACCTACACCATGTACCATATTTATTTGGAACCAAAAAACAGGAGACCCACAAGGAGACGTGTTAGGCCTAATGATCCCTTTGTTAAGAGGCTCTTGAATTTCCTTCTTGATCTTTGAATTCTATAAAATTGACATTCTGTACATGCAAATATTTGGAAGTGGTGCATCGTGCAGCAAGTGAATCTCATGTTGGATTCCTCTTTTTGGAGGAAACTCTTCAGGTTCTTGAAAAATCTTGTCATAAGTGTTAACAACTTCAACCAATTCATGTTTGAGTTTATAGTCACATCCTATGAAAGCTTCAAATTCAGTAGTATCTTTAGCTTTAATCATCAACAACAAAAAGTCCTTACTAGCATTTACAAGCCTTCTCATCTAACTAACACTAACAAGAGATAAGTTAATTTTCTTGCGATGTGCTCTAACAATACACACAACTCCATATTTAAAAGGATGATTTTTTTGTCTGAATTGTATTAGAGAGATCCAAACCTTAACATCATGAACTCTAACTCACTAGTGGTAGAAATTGGGTATCCTTCAAAATCTGTCAGGCCATGAGGGTGTTGGTGTCTAGGAATGAACGATTTATTCACCCTATTCCGACATTAATTTATCAATCTAGGTGCGGATCCTTTCAAGGCAATGCGCAAGGTATATGCAGGGGCAAACATGTAATCCGTTCTGACCAAGGGTTTGTGGATTAAGATTAAAACATGACTGTAAGTTTAAACTAACTACAAAACTTCAGAAATAATCATAAGCAGTCAAGAACAGTAACAGAAAACATAAACTAATAAATGACATGCACACAAAGACGCAACACTTGATCAGAAAAGTAGGCCCAGCGCTCTGATTAGGGTTGCGTTAGTCACGGAGAAGATAGGAGTAGCAAAACAGATGATATTTTATTAATCTGTAACAGGTGATTACAATAGCGATGGGAGAACCCCTATTCACAAGAACAATCTGCATTTTATACATAGTGAAGGAGATTACCAGATCTCCCTGAAACATGGTAACCACATATTCAGAAATGTACATCAGTTGGAACGACACCAACACCAAATGTTCAAGATAGCAAAAAGGCCAAGAATAGTTCCAAGGAATCGTGACTCCAGCTGCGTAGCCTCCTTATGGCTGGCCGTTACCAGATCTATTGCGAGGTGCTGAAGTGAGGGTTCCTATTCTCCATGCTGCGGTCAAACATATGTTTAGTACCGTGAATAGATAGGACTCCGTGACTTTACTTCATTAATTAAAATATTCCAATCAGACAAATTAGGGGTATTTACCTTGTAAGTTTAGCATAACAACATGGGTAAATGAGTACAAAAAGGTAAAAAAGGATGATAGAAATGGACAGAAAGATGGCCCGATTTGGTACCCAACATCTCCCCCCAACTAGCCTTCTGCATGTCCTCATGCAGTCCGCCGCCTCCACAGGTCTAGATTCTGTAGACTGTGAGCCTCATGAAGCTGGCCGAGATCATATTCCACAACGATCTCTGTCCCTGGAACTTTAAACCCATCTGAAAGGAGAACTTCCTTCCACCAATCCTTTGGAACATCATAAGCTGGAATGTAAATTTTTGCAGGCATCCAAAGAATAGGAAACTGAAACCGAATCCCCATCCACCGAGTCCCACATTTCTGGACACATGCGACATATCTAGGTACTCTGCTGAGTACTCGTGCAAAATTTGGTGCCCCAAAAGGCTCCCTATTCCAGACAGCTGTAGGTGACATCATCCACCTTTTTCGACAGAAGTCAAGGGCCTCATTTTGAAATGTGGTGAGTTGCTTGACACAAAGATCAAGACACCATCTTTGTGTCCTCACCATTCTATCTCTGTTCCCCCCAATTCCCAAAAAGGTGTTGTGCTTATTGAACATTGTGACTGACCTGTCATGTGATCCTCTTACTATAAATGGCTTTGTAACTTGTTTGGATTCAAAAGTGTTAAAAGTCTTCTGCCAGTGAATCTGATTGAAAGCATAGGAGGTGAGGGCCCCTAAATGAATGTCCCTTACAAACGGAACCAGGTTAAAATCTCTGTCCAAATGCACTAGATACCCATGCAGTTAAAACTCACACATCATATGTTGAGTTGGCATATCATGACTCCTCATGATTTGGAGGAATTTTACACCATCTTCTATCTCATAGCTGATAAGGTTTTTTATGCTTTCCATGAAGAATAAAAGAAAACATTCATGCAAAAATAAAGAATAACAAGAAGCAGGGGGACGACATGCCATAACCTCTTGCACTAGATTGAACATCTGCTCCTTATCGGCCTTCAGTTCTACCACTTGATTTTCCAGTTGCTCCATCTTAAGCTACTACTTCGCATACCTTAATCTCATAACATATATGCACTCCACCTATCCAAAGATGTTTGGGGAGGCTCTTTCCTCAGTCCTCCTGATCTCATTTTTGTATTGAGCCGCAATATATTTCCAAGACTTTATTTTTGCCATTAAGGCATACTCTCGGTCTTCAAACAATCGTTTAATCGGGTCTGTTTGAGTGGTAGTAGAGGTTGTGGCTATTTGGTCCACTTGAGTTTCTGCTTCAACCCCGATGGCCTTAGACTTCTTCGCTTGTCGCTTGTACTTCTTTATTTGTTTCTGCATTCTCTGCACCTTCTTCCTCAACTTCCTTACCTCCATTTTGAGTTGCATTGTCTCCCTAAATTGCAGCTGATACTTTTGCTTAACTGGGAGTCTTCACTGTTCACATAGCTCTACCCATTCTTGCTTAATCAGTACTTCCTCCATTTCGGCAGCTGGAGGTAAATCCCGCGAAACCTCTTTTGTTGTGCCTACTGTCAGGTTTTCCTCCAATGCCCGCCTTTCTTCAATTATTTCGTGCTTCACAGCCTTCTCACCAGGCTGTGTCGTTGGCTCATTCGTCGGGACCACTTTGCTTGGTCCCTCCTCTTCGCCAACGGCGATTTCTTCTTCGTGCGTGCTCACCGTGACCGATGACGCCCTGGCAAGATGCTATCCTACTACTGTGCTTGTTGGGATCCCTTCTGATTCTTTAGCCTTGGGAACCCCTGTCTCTTCTCTCCTTTCTAGCTCTCAGGTGCCTACCACCTGTGTAGCATCCACCTCGTATGGTTGTGGCCTTTGCGACAGATTCAAAGCCACAGGAATAGCGAAATCTTCTTCTTCATTCTGCCAAGGGGAACGAGTTACCCTTGCTCCTCTTGGAATAGAGGAGAAGAAGGAGAACTGGAATGAATCTTCAATGTTCGGCCCCGAATTTGACGCTGGTTCTTGTGGGTCAGTATCAACCTCATGCCCTAGTTCTCTCACTGCTTCCTCCATAGGTCCCATGGTTTTCTCAGTTCTAGGCCCTTCTTGTCTCTATTCCTCCTCTACCATGGGTTCTATGGTTGGAGTGGTCATGACCTCTTCTTCAATCGGAGTATCCTCCTCCATCAAGTCCACGGTGGCAGGAGATCCCTGTGGGGTACCCTCGGTCACCATATCGACCACTTCGTCCATGTTGGCCTGTTGTGGGTCTACTTCCGTGGTTACCATATTATCAACTTGCTCTACTAGTTCCATGGGTGAGGCTGGTTCTTGTGGGACAGCCTCGACCGTGGTACTAATGGGCCTTTCTATATCAATCCCCATATCTGCCATTAACTCCACAGTTTCGGCTTTCTCTTGGGGAGCCACCTCATCTCCAAGTTCTTCTATTTCCATCTACATTTCTTCTGGCTCCTCCTGGTAAACATAATAATCACCTCCTACATCCTCCTCCATAGCTTTAGGTTCATCTACCCTGGTGGCCACAACAGCTGCTATTTCTTCCTCTGTGGAGTCTTGAAACAGCTCCCACGGAATCAGGATTCATCTGATGGCATTCATTATTAACAGCGGAACCAAACCATGGTGAGTGATGACCGCCAATACTTTTCATGAACCCTGAGCTGAATGTTCCATTAAGTGAAGGCTCCTAAGTAGAAAATAGAGCACATTCATTGAAAAAGCTTCTGCCTATGGAAATCGAAGGTGAGCTAGTATGTGGAGATGGTATTTGAATATGGTGGAATATCTTCCTTCGCACGTCATATATTTTATGACGAACTCTGCTACTCCTCCCCATGAATGTGGTAGTGAGTTTCTGTCATATCATCAACCCTTTTGTGCAATAATTTCGCCTACTTGAAGAAAGGCCTCTGGAAATTCTGGAAGGGCAATCCTTCTTGAAAATCGTCGCTGCCCGACTTGAGGAAGTCCACTGACTTCTGCGATGGTCTCCTTTGTTACAGGGATCTCAATTCGCGAACCCGAGAGCCTCCTTCTCCCAAGTTCAATGCTAATTCCACCGTCATTTCTTCATTCAACCCCCTGAACCCATCCAAAAAAACATCCCAACCTATGTTCTCAAAATCCTGCCACACCTCCTGGTTGCTCCGAACTCTCCTTGTATCCTCAGGTTCATGTCAAATAGATCAGCCACCCATTGCTGCAGAGGCGAAATTAGCATGACGACTCTAGTTAGCTAGCAAGGGAGAGTGACAAGTCTCCAAACCATTGGCAACTGAAATAACATCATGGTTGATTTTGGGGACAACAGATGAACAGTACTAGTACATTCGGAAACGATGACAGATTAAGGTGGTACTGTTGGATATTTCAGAAGTTTAATGCAATGTGTTGGGAGGGTGACTGATATGACTCGGTGCGTACGAATATGCATCCTAATGCATCAAAGGTATGATTACGGAGTACCAAAATCATTAGATTCGGTTAGGTGAGGATCATGTGTCATAAATGCTTTTTCGAGGTACGTCGTCATTCATTATGACGGTTCCCCCCCCCCAACTTAGTGATAACCATCCACAACACGTTTTAATGTCATTTTTGGAATATTTAATTAAATCCATAAAATCAATGGAGACGTACCTGCATACCTACCTTATGGTGGAGTAGCAGCAAAAATTCTGACGAAGTAGCAGAAAAAATGTCTGATAGAGTAGCAGCAACAGCAAGTAATAGTATAGGGAGTAATAGCAGCAGTGAATAGCAGCAGCAGCGAGTAACAACACAGCGAGTAAAAACACCAGGAGTAACAACAACAGTGAGTAATGGAAATTATGGAGTAACGGCACCGACGGAGTAATGACAACGACAAAATAACGACAATTGCGGAGTAACAGCACCGGCGAAGTAACAACAGTTGTGGAGTAATGGCACTGGCAGAGTAACAACAGTTGCGGAGTAACGACACCGATGGAGTAACAACATCAGCAGTGTAATGGCAATTACGGAGTAACAACAACTACGTAGTAACAGCAGTTACAGAGTAATAGTAGTTACGGAGTAATAGCACCGAGTGTTACATTTCCCTTCGCCATATTTATTTGTTATTCCTGCAAAAGAAAAACAAGTAAGTAGCAACAATATTATATATATATATATATATATATATATATATATATATATATATTTATTTATTTATTAGTTTATGATGATTTTTTTTATTCTTTATTTTTAGGACAGAGTGAGAGTATCCTCTTTTCCAATGACCATTAAATCAGATAGAGTAGAAATATTTTTAACAAAGGCATCTTTAGAGGTTGGACGGTGGTATAGTTTTAGATGGTGTCCGTTTACTAAGAACAAGGTATGGTTCTCATCTATTGTACTCAGTCTAAACGTTCCATTGTCGAACACTGCATCCACTTGATATGGACCCATCCAGTGAGTGTAGAGCTTGCCTTTGAAATCCTTAAATTGGAGCCATACAATAACGCCCAGTCCCCAACATGAAACACCTTAGTTTTGATAAATTTATCGTGCCATTTCATTCTCTGTTGTTGAACAACAATAGCTTTCTGAACATCTACCGCTCGAATCTCATCCAACTCATTCAGTTGTTCCAATCGGTGTTTTTTGTGCTTCTGATACATCTATGCCTACTTCGAGAGCTGTTCTTAGTGTACTAATCTCAAATTCCAATGGAAACAAGGGGGATTTCTCATAGACTAATTCAAACGGAGAAAACCCTATTGTATTCTGCCATGTTGTCTTGTATGCCCATAAAGCTTCTAGAAGTTTCTGTGCCCAGTCCCAGTGATGGCTTGCTACTGTCTTTGTCAAGATATTTTCTAATACCTTGTTTGTGCTTTCTACTTGTCCATTTGCCTGGGGATGATAGGGGTTGTCACTCTATGTTTGACCCCGTATTTCTGCATCAACTTTTCTATCATATGAGATGTAAACTGTGATCCTCCATCTGATACAATTTTCCTTGGAGTCCCATAGTGGGGAAAGAATTCTTCAAAAAGAAATTCTGCCACTACTTTCTCTGTTGCTCTCGTGATCGCTCTAGCTTCCACCCATTTAGTTACATAATCAGTACAGACCAGGATGTAAGCTTTATGATAAGAAGGTGGATTAAAGGGCCCAACAAAATCGATGGCCCATTTCTCAAATGGTTCAAGGACTATCTGGGGCTGAAGAGGCATTTCATCTTTTTTCCCAGGTTGTCCCGTCCGTTGACAGCTATCACACCTTCGAACATACTCCCGAGCATCACAAAAGATGGAGGGCCAATAATATCCCATTTGTGGCACCTTATGACCTGATATTTTATCTACAAAATGTCCTCCACAGGGTTCATCATGTGCAGCTTTTAATATCTCAAAAATATCATCTTCTGCCACACAGCGCCGAATTTGCTGGTCAACCCATATATGGAAGAGATATCCTTCCATCCATGAATATCAGGTACTCTGGTGAATGATCTTCCTTTGCTACTTATAGGACAGATGACGAGGCACTTTACCTGTAGCAAGATAATTAGCAATATCTTCATACCACAGAGTGTTAGTAGAAACTGCAAAAAGATGCTCATCTGGAAAATTATCTTCAATTGGTGTATCCTTACCATCATGTTCTATCCTAGATAAGAAATCTGCAACCACATTGTCCTTCCCTGGTTTATCTACTATGGTAATATCAAATTCCTGTAGTAGCAACAACCATCTTGTAATACGACCAGGGCTAACAGGTTTGTTCATTAAATACTTGATGGCTGCATGATCAGTATGCAGAAAACTAGGATGCCCGGTATTTTAGTGCCAGAACTTGTTGATGGCATAAATGATAGCAAGGAACTCTTTCTCAGTCAACGTGTAGTTTAATTCAGCAGGGGCCAAATTCTTACTAACATAGTATATTGTGTAAGGTACTTTATCCTCTTTCTGTCCCAATACTGCATCAATTGCTGTTTGAGAGGCATCCGTATGAATGTGGAAAGGTAATGCCCAGTCTCGTCCTCTAAGGATCAGAGTGCTGCAAACTAATTCTTTAATTTTTGTAAAGGCTATATCACAGTCATCTGACCACACAAATTCTGAATCTTTTGTTAGTAATTGAAACTGTGGGTGTGCTACTTTTGCAAAATTTTCTATGAAACGTCTATAATAACCAGCACAACCAATGAAACTGCGTATCTATGTGGGTGTTTTAGGTGTTGGGAAATGCAGAATTACCTTTATCTTTGTTGGGTCCATCTTGATCCCTTCAGCTGAGAGAAAATGTCCCAGAACGATTCCTTCTCCCATCATCATGTGGCATTTTACTGTACTCAGAGAGACATGCACTTGTATACACCTTGCAAGAATTTTTTCTAAATTCTTCAACCCTTCTAAAAATGAGTCCCCATATGGAGTAAATTCATCCATATAGATCTCAACACAGTCATCTATCAGGTTAGAGAAGATTCCCAGAATCGCCCTCTGGAACGTTGCAGGAGCATTACATAGGCCAAAAGGGAGGACCTAGTATGCAAATGTTCCCCAGGGGCATGTGAAAGTGGTCTTATCCTAGTCCTCAAGAGCAATTTGGATCTGGTTATATCCACTAAACCCATCCAGAAAAGAGAAAAATTTCTTGCCAGCTAATGTGTCTAAAACTTGATCAATAAATGGCAAGGGAAAATGATCTTTTTGTGTCGCCTTATTTAACTCTCGATAATTCACGTAGATCCACCATTTACCATTCTTCTTGGGGACCATTACTAATGGTGAGACCCATTGGCTATCTGAGATAGGGTAGATAAAACCTATATCTAGTAATTTCTGAAGCTCTTCTTTCAGTGCAGGGTTCATTCTTCTCTAAGGTTGTCTTATAGGACGACAATCTTCCTTGATATATATGTGATGGGTGCATAAGTTGGCAGGGATCCCCTTCATATCTGCATAATCCCAGGTGAAGGCCTATTTATATTTCCACAAAACATCTACAAGTTTCTCCTTCTGGGATTCTAACAAGTTTGGATTAATATTCAAAGTTTTCTCGGGTTCCAATTCCACTTGAACACTTTCATGGGGTGTATCAGCAGGTGGCTCCTCTAATCCTTCTACTGTTTCCATAGTTTCCTGAGTCTCGCAGCTTAGGATAGATTCTAGGATCTGCTGGTTTGGTTCTGAAATGGAACAAGGATCATCCATGAAGGAAGTGATTACATCGTCTTTCGATTCCATTTTCAACTAAAGGGCTTGTCCAATAGTGAGGACTGGTCTCACTTCTTCATCTTCCATTTCAGCCTCTACCGCAGATACAACTTTCTTGTCACCTGCTAGTTTTATGGGTGGATTTGGTTCTGCCGGTGGATATAGCACTAAATTCTTAGTGTTATGTCCATTAGAAATAACCATATTTCTTGAGCGGCACCCAATGTAAGCATCTGCAGTGGCTAGCCATGGTCTACCCAAAATCAAGGGATGACCGCCCACTGAAGATTGTGTATGTAATACCAGGAAATCTATGGGGTAATTCCATGAATCCACTGAAAGTGTCACATCTTCCAACTTCCCTACAAGGTTGACTATAGATCGATCTGCTAATTCCAATACTATAGGTGTATGCTTCAAATTGCGAAGACCTAACGCATGCATGGTTTCAGTGGTGATGACATTGATGGTAGCACCCAGGTCTACCAGCACATTTGGAATCTCTACCCCATTAATTTGTACTGTCAAAATCGGGTTCCCCAGATCTCCATATTTCACCGGCATTGATTTTCCCATCATAAAGTCCGATAGTTTTCCCATAACATGTATAGTGAGGGGATCTTTAGTTTTCTTTGTAGGTTTCTTTGAACAATATTCCCTAAGAGTCTTTGCATAGATTGGCACATCCTTCATAGCTTGTAACAAGGGAATTTTAACAAATAAGTTCTGCAATTCTCCTAATAAATCAAATTCAGCTTGAGGGCTTGGTTTACTCATAATTAGTCTCTCTGGGTAAGGTGGTTTAGATTGATGTTGTTTAACAGGAGGCACCTGGTTTCTATCAGTTTGTTTTGGCTCTTTACTAATCAGTTCTGCCTCCTTACCTTCACTATCAAGTTGTTCAATGATAACTGGAGGAGGTTGGACGTTAACTGTTCGACCTGATCATAGATTCATTTCATACAACTCTGCAGTGGAGATACTATATGAAGGCAGGTTACGAGCATCAGCTTGATGGGCCCCCTTATTGTTAGCGTTAGGATTAGGTTGCATTGGAAGCTGAGGGCGGGAAGGCTGGTTACCAGGAGGCACATTGGAGGGCAGTTGGAGTTGCTGTTGCGGTATCCGCTATGGCATCTATTGAGGAAACTGACCAGGAGAGGATCCCCGCAAAGTTGGAGCCCATGGAGAGCTCGTACTGGCTTGAGGGTTCCACTACTACCAAGGTGGGTACTGGTATTGCAGCCACATGGGGGGATAAGGCATTGTCTAAGGATTCATATTGTAACTATTGAAATACTGAGATGGATCTGGGTACATCCCTTGATTCCCCATCGGTGGCTAATGCTACCATGGCTTCCTAGATCCCATGAGGTACAGTTGCTCTCTGTCCTCCCCCGTTCCTTGAAATACTGCTTTCAGGCCTGGCAAGGAGGGGCATGAGCTTGTTGCATGGTTAAGCTCACAGATCGCACATTCCTCTATGGAATTTAGTGGACATTCCCTTTCTGGGTGCTTCTTCCTACACTTCAAACAAAATGTTGCCATGGTCCTGTCCAGTTCCAGCTGCTTTTATTTTACTTGCAAAGTGTCCATTTGTGCCGATAGGGTACTGATGATACCTGTTCTTAAGTTGTCTAGAAGGTTTCCGATTTCTACTTTTGTAACACCCCCGCCAGACCCCTTTGCTGAACGGATCCCAAGCTTATTTCTTGCAAGCCCCTTAAGCACTGAATACATAAATTGCAAATATCTTCAAATGTCTCCTTGGAGATGTCCCCCTTTCCCATAATGTTCAATAGTTCTATTGAGTCCTCTCGAAAGGATCGAAGGAGGATAATATTTAAAATTTCCTTATCCAGGGTAGAATGACCTGACCTCTGTAAGGTGTACTTGAACCTTTCCACACAATCTTCTAAGCTTTCGTCTTCTTTTTGTGTGAACTTGAAAAGTTCCTCCTTGATATTCTGAGATTTACAGTAATCCTAGTATTTCTCCAGAAACGTTGTTTGCATATCATCCCATGTGGAAATGGATTTTCCTCCAAGGCCCATGAACCATTGTAGAGCCATTCCTTTTAGTGTAGAAGGGAAAATCTTTAACTTCTGGGCATCTGTTGTGTAGTCATACCCCCGACACACTATGTCAAACTCAAATAGAAATGTGTCGGGGTCTTCTGAAACAAGCCCATGAAAGTTTGGTAAGGCTTCCAATGGAATAGGCTTTGTAGGCATGCCATCTCCCAGATCCCCGATCGGAAAATCGATGGTGGAGGTTTTGGGAGCCATAAATATCTTCCAATACTCACTGGGATTTCAACAGGCTCTGTGGAGGGTGGTTGAGGATTGTTTACTATTGGGACTCTTGCAAGTTTCTCCTCGTTTCCTTCTCCCAAGGCCGGATGGCTTGACCCCTTGGCTTCAACTTCCTTTCCCTTACTGGAGCAGTCTGACCCTGTTGATGTTCTACTTGCAATTTCTTCCTCTGCTATCACTAGTGTAAGATTCTCTTAATTAGGTCTACTACTATATATTTCTTCCACTGCTAGAGGAACATGTTGTGTCGAATCACCAAAGTATGCCGTAGCCAACACTGTTTGCTCCACTCGCTGTCCCTCAGACTTCACTCTCCTTGCAGTTAGTCTAGCAGCCACGTGAGAGGATGCTTCTGATTTAGCCTTTGCTATGATTTGTTGGATATAGGTTTTTCTTCCCAGATCTAGTCCTCCCCTCTTTGGGGCTCTCCCTCTGCCCTTTTTATTTGGTTCCTTGTTCATACAAAAGTTGGTATGATTGGAGGGTCTTGGTATGAACCTACAATGCTTCAATCTTGGAGTAAGGTGTCAAAGGACCATTCCTTCCCCAAGATGAAAGAACTCACAAAAAGAAAGGCAGATATAAACAAAAATTTATGGTTTTAGGCCCGAAGCATGGCATCAAAGGACTCCTCCTTCCCTGGGACAAGAGCCAGAAACAAACACAAACCCCGGGAAGCCCTAATACTTCCATATCTGAAGCAGGGTGTCAAAAGACTCCTCCCTTCCCAAGATAAAATCTAGAGTTTTCCCAAAAGGAAACACATAAGGGTTAAAAAGAAATAAATCTAACTCAGGGCCTGGAGCAGGGTGTCAAAAGAATCCTCCCTCCCTAGGACAAGAGAATGGCCCAAAATCAAACAAACAAACATGAAAAACACCTACACTCAAGACCTGAAGCAGAGTGAGAAAACACATTCTCTCCCCAGGACAAGAGATTGACCCTCTGGTTGGTTCGGATCATTATTTGCACCTTGTTAGCCTCCTCGGCAATGGCGCCAAAATGTTGGTGTCTAGGAATGAACAATTTATTCAACCTATATTGACATTAATTTATCAATCCGGGTTTGTATCCTTTCAAGGCAACGCGTAAGGTATATGGAAGGGCAAACACGTAATCCGTTCTGACCAAGGGTTCGTGGATTAAGATTCAAAACATGACTGTAAGATTAAACTAACTACAGAACTTCAAAAATAATCACAAGCAGTCTAGAACAGTAACAACAAACATAAAATAATAAATTACGTGCACAAAAAGACACAACACCTAATCATAAGAGCGAGCCCAGCTCTCTGATCAGGGCTGCGTTAGTCACAGTGAAGATTGGAGAAGCAAAAAAGATGATATTTTATTAATCTGTAATAGGTGATTACAATAGCGATGGGAGAACCCCATTCACAGGAACAATATGCATTTTATACATAGTGAGGGAGATTAACAGATCTCCCTGAAACATGGTAACCGCATATTCAAAAATGTACATCAGTTGGAATGGCACTAACACCAGATGTCTGAGATAGAAAAAAGGCCAAGAATAGTTCCAGGGAATCGTGACTCCAGCTGCACGGCCTCCTTATAGCTGGCCGTTACTAGATCTATTGCGAGGTGCTGAAGCGAGGGTTCCTCTTCTCCAAGCTGCGGTCAAACATATGTTTAGTACCACAAATAGATAGGACTCCGTGACTTTACTTCATTAGTTAAAATATTCCAATTAGACAAGTTAGGGGTATTTTCCTTGTAAGTTTAGCATAACAACATGGGTAAATGAGTACAAAAAGGTCAAAAAGGATGATAGAAAGGGACAAAAATATGGCTCGATTTGGTACCCAATAGAGGGCTATCAGTATTAGAAGACATGAGTAATGAAATTTAGTTTTCTTGTCTTATGGCTCAAGACAATCTTGCAACGAAACAATTTTTTAGTGAGTAGGGGTGACCTAGGGTTCAGATGTAAGCCGAGAAAGTCCCCTCAAATACTGGAATTTTCAACACCTGCGAAAAAGTGAGGTCTCACCCGAGGTATATTAATGGGTTGGCAAGGACCTTTGAAGGTTATGCATGGAAAAAGGGGAAATGGAAATGAATCTAGTTCAAAAAAGCCCACCCAAAACTATTGTACCCACCATATATCGTAGATATATTCATTAAACATAAGTATATTCAAATAGCTTTAGAGCATAAGTTGAAATATTCCTAGTAAAGTACGAGATGTATGAGTTGCAAAAAATACATTAGTTAACCATAAAATGGATTGTTTGTCAAGAATCCATTATATGACTGCAAAACTAAGTCTGACACAAAATAGAGGAAAAATAGTTCATTCATACATAAAAATTTGTAGTAACACTATATTCTAACTAGCATATGAATTTAGTACATCTCCCGAAAAATAATTTTCAAAACTCCATCATTTATTCAATTGTTCATTCACCCATCAATATCAAAGTACAATATCATAGAGCTATGAGAAACTAGGAAAACACCTCCATATATTTTATATTAACAACAAATAGGAGGAACACAAATACAAAGGAGTCTCAAACCCCCCAAAATGGGAGAAATTAGACCATGATTTTCCATACTATATTATTTGGCCAACACCATTACAATTAAAAAAATACATATCTAGGAAAGAACCAAAGAGTTAAGCATTGACATGCACAACATTAGATCATTTCCAATTACAATACATTCGATAACAACTCTTTATATAATCTTTAATCTTAAACATCAAACTCTCGTGAATCTTAGGACAACTCACATTGATGGGTTGTCCTAGTATGTTTCGAGTCACAACCGATACAACATAGAATCACCATTGTTACCCATAAATAACCAACTCACATAGTTGGAAAGTGCATTATCGATCGAGAAATGTTTCTCTCATGTTACAATATTTGTAACTTCTATCACATATTTTCACAAGCTCTCACAAATTTGCATGACATACTATGTGTGATGTCCACCATCCTCTGTGTGACTTCTCCATACTTTGGGAAAATTTCAATTTTTTTCTCCTTTCCCTCCCTTTTTATCCTTGGCCCCAACACTTCTATATTTCTATTACATCCCACCTAACTTGTATTTATCAATGGAATATGTTAAAACTATAAAAATATGTAGAAGGAAACAAACTCGATTGAATTGTGGTATTTTGTTTGTAAAAGGAGATCTGATGGCTACGTGCATTCATTTAAGTGCATTATTTTTAGTGTGAAGTTCCCTTTTTAACATAAATAAGGAATATGGAAACCATAAACATCCAAAAACCTAACCCTAAGAATTGAATCACCAAAAAGTTTGTTGCCCCGATGGGGTTAGTTTGTATGTCAACTTCCTGATATTGTAACATTTGCATGTGATCTCTATTTGGAAAACTTGGTAACTTGTTGGAAACGTATAGATGAGAAGTAGACATTCCATCTAGGCTCAAGCAAGAGCCTACAACTATCGCCTAGGCTCTTGCCAAATAAAAAAAGGTCCATTTTGGGCCTCAAAATGGCCCCTGAAGTTTAGGACGAAAAAAACTTTTAAACAACTGCTAAAATAGAGAACTATGCATTGATCCAATGGAATAGGTGGGTAACCACCAATATCCACCTTGTTCAAGATGAGAAGAAAAAAGGTAGAAAGATCAAATAAATAATTCTTGAATAAATTAGAGACATTTTGATTAACTCTTCTAGAATCAAGTTGATGTAAGAAGTTTAATCCTACTCAAACTCTTTCACCCATGAATATCATATCCTATAACATCAGAGGCCTTAATTTCTAGGGTAAAGACAACATTCTTAAATAAAAATTGTGCTTGGAACATCCACCCTTTATCATGATTTAGGAAAATAAATACTATAGTGAATCCAACAATAAAACAACAGACAAATGGGTTCAAGGCTACAAGTTATTAACCATTGAAACTTAGGGTCAATCCAAAGGTATAACCATCATTTGGAATTCATGTGATGTGTCTATCGTAAACATGTTTACTACCTTCATAATTCTCACTATCAAATTCTAGTTCATTGGACTGGAAGAGAGTTTCTTCCTCTCAAATGTATATGGTCCCTCTTTACTCTAAAGATAAATATCACTTCCTCAACTCCATCAAGAAGATAAAAATTCTTATTTCTATAACCCCATGTGTTTTTGGCAAGGATTTTAACTTGATAAAATCAGTTTAGCAAAATAATGGAGGTATTAGAAAGACGAAAGAATATCCTATCAAGCTTTGGGATGCAATGTAATCCTCCCATTTCATAGATCTCAACATTTTCATTGGAATTCACACTTGGAACAACCATAGAGGGGGCTCCCATCAAATTTCTTCAAAACTAGATTAATTCCTTATTTATGAAAACATTCTGGCCAAAAATATTTTTGTGGAGTCTTTAGTCCTTCCTAACCATGGATCACAACACTGGCTAATTAATCTCAACATCAAAATTAAATTGTTCCTAGGAACATAGCCTTTTGTCTTGAAATATTCTTCCTCCGACACTTATATTTCCAATCCAATATGAAAACCTGGTTGGAAGAACTAGCGGGTTTGGAGGGGAAAAATATATATTGTCTTCAAAGAAAATTGAAGCACATGAAAACCCAACTTAAAGTCTGGAGCAAGGAAAAGCTTGGAAACATAATGTAAGAAAGGAAAACGTTTAAGGCACATATTAAATGTATCTAATAGGAGGCCATTCTAGGAGGTAGATAAAACCTATTAATATAGGAAGAAGCCCAAAGTCCTTTGTAAGTTGAAGAACATTGAAATCAAGAGGAAATATGATGGCAACAAAATCCTAGAATTCTTTGAAGGGAGAAGAGTTAAAATATTTTATCTGAGAGAGTTCAGCCCCTTTGAAGGGAGAAGAGTTGTGCAAATTTATGCGAGATTCCAACCTCTTTGATTTTCGGAAAAGGGGAGAAAAATTTACACCACTTGTTTGTGAGATTTCTTTGCTTTAATATTTTTGAAGGAGAAAATCTCTTTGTATGAGAGACTTTGCCACATGAATGAGATTTCAATCCTTGTATTGACACCAATGTACTAAGGATTTCCTCAAAGTTGAAAAGGGTCTTAAGGCTAAGAAAGAAACCAAGGATCATTTTTTTGGGGTTCATCTCCCTTTTATCCAGGAAACTACGAACAAGATTGCAAGGATCCTAAAGAAGCATAATGTTCCTTCAACCTTTAGGCCTCTAAATACCATCTGAAGTTCCCTAAGATACATTAAAGACTTTATGGACCCCAAAAATATGAAAGGTTTTTATGTTATCCCTTTCTCTTATGGGACTCCCTACATTGGTGAGACTAGTCACTCGATTAATCAAAGGATTTGTGAGCATGCACCTAACATCAAGCATGGTAGGACCCACTCCTCTTCTTCGGTAGAACATGCAGAAAAATATAGGCATCATATTTGCATTGAGGGAGCCCATTTCATTGCCAAGGTTAGTCATTTCCATTATCGTAAATTCAGGGAGGCCTTCGAAATCGAAAAAAGGCCCCATAATTTAAATAGAGATGATGGTTGGAATATTAGCATAAGTTGGGTCCCTGTCCCATCCTCCTAGTTTGTTTTTGTGTGCGGTTTATTTTCTTTTTTAGGATTTGATGTTTCTATTTATGAATTTTTTGTTTCTATATACGTATTCTCATTTAATGTTAATATTCTTTTGATCCATTTTCTCACCTTTAAAAAAAATCCCTCACTTTTGATTGCTTTGTTTTAAATTTAGTCTCATTTAATTATTATTTTTGTTATAGGATATCGACTTGTTAATCACATCTTGACTCCTCTATATATATATATATATATATATATATATATATATATATATATATATATATATATATTATTTTTTAATACTTATGATAAATTATAATATCATTATTCTTAAAATAATCGTTATAGGAATATTATTTGATCTTAATAATCATTGTTAAAATATTATCTTTCATAAACTAGCGTTAAATAATAATAATAATAATATTTCTACCCAACCTTTTGATTGCTTTGTTTTAATTTTAGTCTCCTTCAATTATTACTTTTGTTATAGCATCTTGACTCGTATTTACTTATTTATTTATTTATTTGACTTTGTTCCATGTATGTATTTGGTTGACTTGGATTGTTTATTTTTTATTAATGTTTACGCTTTTCAATCTTTCTTAATTATTATTATTATTAGTATTATTATAAATTATAATATTATTATTCTTAAACTAGTTGTTATATTAACCGTTATAGGAATATCATTTGATCTTAATAATCATTATTAAAATATTAATTTTCATAAACTGGTCATTATATGATATTTGGGTCTCTACATCGCCCTTTATTTAGGCCTGTGTTGTGATTTTCATCTTCATCTAGTTGTGATGATGAACCACACTAGCTGGTTCGAAACGCATCAGCAAAATTTTCTCCTATGTGATTTATACAGAAAAGACTCTTCTTAAAGAGGAGCCTTATTAAAGAGCAGTAAATGAAGTTGCTACGCTATTGAGAAGAGACTAGAGACATAGCCCACACTGTTTGAACTTCGCTATCAAGTTCTAGTGCAATTTTCCATATTCTCATGCCTTCTTATTTTTGCTTATTTGTGTGTGTTACACTTATGGTTATTCCATGCTCTTTATGCAACTCGTTTTAAAGCCATTAAAGTAAATATATCAGATCAATTGGCTACCCCAAAATCATCCTTCAGAAAATCAGTAACTTGCAATTATACTTTCCATGGGGAGGAGCCACACTTGGGAGAAATGGGTGCTAATCACTTATGAAAGCTTAAGCAAAACAAATCTCTAGGTGGCCTAGGTTTGAGGGACCTTGAAATTGTAAGCTAGGATTTGGGAGTCAAAACCTAGTGGAGGTGGCTAAAGAATCCCAAAACCTCGTGGAATTGATTCTAGAAAGAGAAATATGATCCAAATATAGAGGAAACATTACTCATAAGAAGTGAGGGATACATCAGAGGATCATATATGTGGAAAGTTACTTCGAGAAATAGGAAATTTATTCAAAATCACAGTTTTTGGGAAATCATAGAACGAAACTTAGCATTCTTTTGGGAATACACATGGAAACAATGGGCCAAAATAGATAGAGATGGATAAACTCAGAGAGTAAAAGAGAAATTAATTTCGAAAGGGAAAACTAAAGTAGCTCAATATTGTATTATTGCCTACAATTATATAGAATGGTACAATGGAAACATTAGTCTCACTAGCCTGTGAATATTGATTATGATACTTTGGATGCAATAACCAAGGAGTTGGAGAAAACGAAAATCAAAACCTAAATAGGACAAGATATTCTCAGATGGGGTCACCGCTCCTTAGGAGAATTTAACATTGAGGAGCCCTATAACATACTGCTAAGAGCTATTAATCATAACACCCAAAGCAAGAGGAAGAAACTTTGGAACTTGAAATTATGTCCCAAAGTTACTCTTTTTGGTGGCTTCTTATGTTAAAAACGATGTTAACTTGAGACAAACTTCAAAAAAGGAAATATTGAGTGTCCTCTATATGTCAATTCTTCTTAGCCAATGATGAAACCTTTGTCAGCATCTGCTCAACATTTTTAATTATCCCTCTAAACTATGGGACATGACGGTTATCATATTTCTTCAGTGAGATTAAAAAAAAGGGTAATATGTTAACAACTATAGAGGAGCGCAGATCCTCCCATTTCCTAAAAACAATTTGAAATAGGGTATGGAAACTATTTCCATAATTCATAATGTAGGATACATGGAAGAAAATAAGCTGAGAAATTGTTGAATTGAGGCTTATGTGATCCATATTAGGTTTAAGAGGGATTTTTTCTGCGTAAATCACAAGATATTTCATTTGTCAACGCGTTTCGAACCAACAAGTTTGGTTCATCATCAGGTCAATTTGAATGAGCAGATCTGCTCATTCAAATTGTCTTGATGATGAACCACACTTGTTGGTTTGAAACGTGTCGACAAATGAAATATCTTGTGATTTATGCCGAAAAATCTCTCTTAAGTCGAGAAATCTTCCAAAGAAAAATGAACCTCCCTAGATACCATCTGGCACATCATTATTAACTAAATTAGAGAAACCATTCTTGTTATCCATTGGACCAATCAAGATAAGGAGTGTAATCAATAAGAAAAATGAATCCTTCACAACCTTAGCCTTCAAAAAAATGATTTGGTGGCCCAATTTTCCATGTCCAAACCGAGTACATCAAGTCTTAGGCATTAGTCCCCTCCTCCGACTAGCCTTTTAAAGCTTAACTTTAATGTTGTTTCGAACAAAAACCCATGTACTATGAGCTTTAGTGGAGTCTTCAAAAATTTCTTTGGCAATATTTCATATCTATCTAGGAGATCTAGGTATTTAAAGTAACAATGTTGTAGAACCATTTGCATTGGAACAAGGATTAATCATTTCATGTAGGAAAAAATAATCACAAGCTAATAATTGAAGGTGACTAAAAATAATAATTACAATTATAAAAAAAGTTACAATATATCTCTTGCCTTTCCAAAGTCTTGAAAAGTTGGAGACTTAGTTCAAGTTTCGGAGATCTAGTGAATCTTTTAAAAGGAATTGCTACTCCCATTCTCTCTTATGTGAGAAGAAATGGAAACAAGCTTTCACACAAATTACCCAATCAAGGAATCAACTTTCAGACATAGATTAGACTCAAAATATTCTAGAGTCTCTAATATATAAATGAAAAAAAATTCGATAACAAGGATTATGTCCCCATGATGGGTTTTTAGAACCAAGATGTGAGGCCACACATTGAAATGAGCGCCAATTTCATAAATGATGGGGGATGTATGCCGCCAAAATGGAAAATTAAATGCAATATGTAGTTCATCTAGATAGAAGAACATAAGCTGAAGGAGTGTGTTAATAGTTCCATTATTGACAATGGTGTCTAGGTTAAGTCAGAAGGATACCCAACCTTGGAAAATGCATTTGATCTCGTTCTTGGTTTAAGTACAATGGATTTCATGGAAAAGTAAAGAAAATAAGACAAAAAATGGTGCACGAAAAAAAGGTCATGGGAAAATACTTTAAATTGGTATATAGTCTAGTGGAAGTTGTGACATGGAAGGTTCTACAACTCTAATTCTCATTTATTATGGTATTGGAGGTTTTTGTGTTTTAGGTGGCTTGTGCAAGGTATTACCTTCGTCAGTGACGTAGGCTTGTTATTAAGCACAATATATATTTGTGGGTTAAAGGTGGATTTTTGTGTAATGAACTCGATTAGTTCAAGGCCTGGACTTCGCAAGGCTCGGCTCTATGTTCAGGTTCTACAATAATAGTATTTTACCAGAAATAGAAATTTTCACCCGAGTTCGATAAAACAATTTCAAGAAACAGTGTGATTTTATGTTATTTAAAATGCATTTTTGAATGCAAAAATGGATTTGGAACCCTGAAAACCCTCCTACGACACTGGAATTCTATAGATTAAACAACTTAAACTTAGGTTTTAAAAATATTTGTTGTATTTTAATTAAAATTAACCAGAAAAAATATCTTGAAAAATGTCACTTTATCTATAAGTTAGACTATGACATAGTCTAACTTATAGACGAGATAAATGTTTTCACCGAAATTCGGTAAAACATTTTCAAGAAACAATGTAGCTTTTTTGTTGTTTAAAATGCAATTTTGAATGGATAAATGGATAATCAACTGATTCATATGGCTATTCGACTTATTCATCAATGGCGTACACTAGCTTATCACTAAATTTTATTCTCGTTAGTTTCCTTAGACATATAGCCGCAAGGTACTCAAATTTGTACCATATTTTTGGTGAATACTATTAAGGGTATTTTCATGTGTAGATGGTAAATTTTGAGAATATTTTAGAATTTGGGGAGAAATAATTTATTCTTTTCTCTTAAGTGTTAGATTTTTCCAAAATCTACATCCACATGAATTCAAATATAACGAACCCCACCAAACCCAATGATAGAAATCATGGTGACTATTGCTTGAGTTTCGAATTAATATACATACTTAAACATGAAAACCATGATTTATGGATTTTATATCAATGTTGTAAACATAGACATCTAGATAAATCTGCAAAAATGACGAAAACCAAGAAGGCATAAAAATCAAGAAAATATCGATAAAAATAAACAAATGTGAACAAAATCAAAATACCACCAAAGTATCTGTAAAAATGGACCAACATTGGTTAGGCCAAAAAAATAGTTATTTCTAAATAAAATCAAGATGTTCACACCATAGTTACCAAATCCGAATTCGAATACGGATTCGAATTCGATTTGATATGGAAAAAAATCGACAATGTAAAATTCAATACGAGAAAAATTCGACAATATACATCTTACAAAGACTAATAATTTTTATTTTTCTTTCAAAAAAAAAATGAAATGAATCTTTCCTCACTTGATAGGTTGAATAATGTGGTACTTATTTCCAATATTAATCTTTTATGTCTATTTAAAATTACCCAATAATGAAAGAAAAAATGCATCAAACAAAATTTATTAGTATTGCAAATTTGAAAAACGTGTAAGTCAAATATAATAATATAAATAACAAAAATTCAAACCTAATATTTAATATAAAAAATTAGATATTGAATATTAAAATTAAGTTTCAAGTGATCAACACAGATCCAGAAACTTATATCTCAATCTCTTTCTTCTTCAAATCCAAATTTATTCAATAATAAATGTGTATAAATTAATCTTTATAGTAATCACAGAAAATGAACCCTTTAAATTAAATTTAAATTCCACACCAATAATTGCAATGAACCACTATTATCCAATTTACTAATAACTATAATAACTATAATTTCAGTTGCTCTGTCCAAACACAAACACTACTGTGGTGAAATGCATGTGTTACATGAAAAAATACCATTTGAACTTTCTTTGGAGGTCGAATGATCTAACTTCTAGGAGGGCCAACCAGCGAGAGGGAGCACTGTCATGGCAACCAACCAGGTCTCTCCGCTCTGTCACCCATCAAATGATCTTCCTCTGTAACGAGCTTTTTGTATCTTGCGGGGTTCTTTTGGCTTACCACCTGTCATTCTATCTGCATGAATCTCCATCTGTCTCCCCCCAAAGCCATTTACCTGATTGCAAGTTTTCTCGAACCTGGGTGGCAGCGTACAAAAATTTCGGTTTTCATCCTCCTCAGTTTTCAGACACCTTTCTTTTCCTCCTACGCGCCCCTGCGCGGGGAGGTTTGTTAACTCTTTCTCGACTTTTACTCTCTTACTGCTAAGGTTTTTATCCCTCACTACTTTCAAAGCTTTTGGAAAACTGGTTGGGATAGCTTTAGGCTGGTGGTGTCTTTTTGGCTATGGCAATGTTCGTCTCTTCGTGGTTGCGCTATAAGGAAGGTTAGTACATCTGTCCATCCATCATGTCTAAATTTAGAAGTTTTGTGCTGAACTGCTCTCTTTCCAATTATGGAGTGTGATGGATATATAGAATGGGATGGTATATACAGAGTATGATATCTTTTCTGCAATGACTATTTTTTCATCTAGTATAGATTATGAATATTTATCATCCTGGGTTTCAGTTTTTAAGATATCTTCTGTTTTAAAAGAAGGATTGCTTTAGTTCTTTCTCGCCCTCGCTTCTTCATATGCTAGGAGTTGTAGAATCAGTAAGGTCGTGGGTATCCCTCTTCAATTTGAAGAATTTTTTTGTCATATCAAAACCCTGTGCAGATATCCGATTCAGAATAGGCTCTTGCTGGTGTGTGTATGAGTTTTGCTGTTGTTGTATCGTATGCCCGGATGTTTCATCCTGAAACATCTCCAAAATTCACTCAAATCTTTGTTTTCCACCTAGAAAGAAGAAGGAACAAGTCTTCTCGGTCGTGTAAACCATTTCTCTATTTTTCCTTACGATCTGCATCTTGGAAGTTTTGGTTTTCTCATGACTAAGATTGAATGTTTCTTTCTGGAATGTTCCTGTTTCCTGGTTTTTCCGGGTGAAATTTTCCGTTCACCAAAATCGGAACTCTCTTTCCCAGTTCTCAGTTCTTCTTCTCCTGGGATTTGGGTTGTAGAAGAGGTTTAAATTCATCAGCTTAGGGAGTACAAGGAAAGGTACTCGATGACATGGCGTCTTAATTGCTATCCTAGTGCTGACTCAGGTTAACATCTTTTCCTCATAAATCTTGGAGGATAGTCGGCTACCTTGATATTTGATCCCCGTTTTGGAAAGTACCTATCTTAACTCCCAATCTACCTACTGTCAATACTTTTGTCAGGTTATACTCATTCCACCCTCCGACTTATATTTGCTCTAGGTATTATATCCAGTAGTGGTCAGATCAATTCATTGCAGGCTTTATTTCCAGATCCGCAAAATCCCTTTTTAGGATTGCATAGTACACTGGGGGAGGATTTTTTTGGTCCGGGGGTCAATTGCATTGGCCACGGAAGCATCCCGCAGACGGATGGTGGGGATTTAATCAGCGAGGATGGCGGTAAGCGGTTTCCCCGCACTGCTCAGGGGAGGCAGTCAGTATACGTAAAATAGCCAGCGATCCCACATATTGGTTGACGCGTGGCTGACGAGACGCACTGAAAACCGCCGATATCGCGCGTTAACGCGTGGGCAGGTCTTGGCGGCGGGAGGAGTGGTCACTGTCAGATGATCCGACGGATGGTTGGATGGCAGGGAATGTGCGTGAAGTTTAACGTGTGGGAAAAACAACGGCAACTGTTAGATCAAGACGTGGCAGATCAACGACGCGGGGTAGACTTATTTTCTGTCAGCTCTTTCGTCAGAAAGAATTCCTCTTTTCCCTCTGATTCATATCTGCATGGGGTATTATCTTAAATTGCCTGATCTGGAAAATCCTTTTTTTTGGATTGCTTAGTACACAAGGAGCGGTTTTTTTATGGACTGGGGGTCAGATGTATCGGCCACGGAGGCCATGATCCAAGCAACGATGCGGGCTGAGTCTTGTAAGGGCACTGCCATGTTGACAAACGACTGGCAGTCCACGCTGGCCGACATGACTATCAATCCTTTGATGCAATCGGATGACTTGGATGGAAACTGTTATCATAATCCAAAATCCTCCCGCGAAGGAATCCGAAGAGAACATGTAGAACATGAACCCTCATACTGTATCAAGAAGAACATAAAACCTGTTAAAACAATCCCGCCTCCGGCGGCGATAAAGTTAGATAGCATTTATCTAACCGACCGTATAGAAAGCCTGCAGGAGAACGCATTGGTTGGTCGGTGGCATTTCCCTGAGATGGACGATGCCAGGATGAGAAAATGGTTAGAGTCTCAATGGAAACCTGTGATTGGCTACATCCCCATCATAGCCAAGCTGATGAAGGAATGGTACTGCTTTCATTTTTGAGTGCCAGTGACCTGGAAGCAATTCAGACTCGTCCATGGGTGCATGGAAGGAGTTTCCTGGTGCTACACAAATGGTACATTGGCTATAATCCATTGAAGAATACGCCCATTAATAATTTAATCTGGGTCAAACTCCCAGGCCTTCCCCTGGAGCTATGGTCAAAGGAAACATTAGCTGAGATAGGAAATGCCATAGGAAGATGTGTATATGTCGATCCAAGATGTCTGGGGGTGAAAGACAAACGGGTTGCATGGGTTCTCATTGAGAAAGCCTATAGAGGCGGTTTCCCCGAACATATCGAGATATCATGGAGGGATCTAAAGATAAATCAAAGATTGGACTTCTGGGGAGTACCCTTCAGGTGCTCAGTATGCCACAAGACTGGACATCTCCATAAAAACTGTACTCGGCAGCCTGTGCTAAAAAACCGAATATATCATGGAAAATATATTTCCGAAAAAAAACAGGGGAAAAGGTCTTCCTATTCTGAAATGGTAAAGGCATCCTCTTCTATAAGCTCATCTCCCTTAGAATCTGGCAAACTGAAGGGGGTTTTTTATTCTGAAGACGACTGTCAAAATTTCTCCTCCCCCGTTAAGGAATCAACAACTCAGTTCCAGTCCTCTCCACCATTATACTCTCAAAAAAAATGCAACCTTCCTGAAAGCTCAAGCAGGCCCCTCGGCTCATCTGAGAAAAGGAATCCCATCTTGCTTTGCACTTCCCCTCCGGATCCGATTGCTAGCAAAGATTGCCCAGTCCCTCTTCCGGTTCCCCAATCGATTAATACTTTTAAAATGGACCCTCAAATCACTTTTATCTCATCTTCATCTCCTTCTTCGAAAAAGGGACTGTCTCTTTCTCAGAAAGGAAAGGAGCCTTTGGTTTCGGCGACCCCTCTAAACTCCCCTGTTTCATCCCCGTCAAATTCGATAGGTAGTGATCTGGACTACCTTCTTAGCAAGAAATTGCTTGAGTTCAGACCCCTGACCATTCATAAACCTCAAAAACCATCATCCCCTCAAATAAGTCCAAATTCAGCACAAAATATCACAGTGAGAAGGAAAAATAATCGGGGCAGCAGGCATTTTAGAGGAAGGGTTGATGGTGCTGGCAGAGGAATTCGAAATCTCTCCTTAGTAGATGTGTCGATCATTGATATGACGGAAGAATGGCCTCTTAGAGCAAGTGTGGCCGCAAAGCCTTCTAAATGACCTTCATCTTATCCATGAATATAAGGGGGCTGGGGGCTGATAAAAAAAATTTAGCCCTTAAGAATCTTTTTATTACTAAACAACCCAAAATAATTCTAATCCAAGAAACCATGCACAGCACTCCTGTATCTATTTCTTATTTCAGAAAAATGTTTCCTACTTGGCATATGGTTGCTTTGGAGGCAAATGGTCTTTCTGGGGGCCTAGCAGTTTTATGGAACCCTGAGTGGATCAGAGCAAAAGCATTTAAATGCTTTGCTGGCATTCTCATATCGACGTCTATTAGGGGAAAAGAATGGCCCATAAACATTTTAAACATGTATGCTCCTTACAAAAACAGGACAACATACTGGGAGAAATTTTTTGCATCAGAAATTGTTGATATTGAGTATTTGATGATTGCAGGAGATCTAAATGTCACGCTAAACACTGAGGAAATATGGGGGAACAGTCGGCAAAAAGATCCTCTTGCTGACCGCATTAGATATGAACTGCTGCACAGGAATCTTGTTGACATAAATCCACCTAAAATGATGCCAACATGGGACAATGGAAGAACTGAAGGAGCATATATAGCAAAGAGACTTGATCGTTTCATTCTTCATGAAAGTATTATTGACAGTCTAGGCATGCCCTACACATCAATAGGAAATGATTTTATATCAGACCATAGGCCGATTTTCTTAGGATGGAGAGAAAAGGAATTCAGGAAAGGGTACCCTTTTAAATTTAACAGGCTATGTTTGGAAGACACTGATTTCAATGAAGCCATAATTAGACAATGGAAGGAATTAGCATCAAAAGAGAATATGCCTCCATTCTTAACTTTTAGAGATAAGATGGCTTCCATTAGAATTTTTGTAAAGGATTGGCAGTTTAAGAAAAGACAACAAAACAGATCAGCCCTTCAGGAAATTCAGAAGGAATTGGATAGCATCTCAGGAAATTTAGCTGCTCATGGTATCCCTTTCAACATGAGATGTCGAATAAAGGAATTGCAAAGGAGGAAATGAAAAATACTGGAACAGGAAGAGGCATCATGGAGATTAAAGAGCAGGGCAATCTGGCTAAAGGAAGGAGACAGAAATTCCAAATTTTTTCACAGATTTGCAAGCTCAAGAAGAGAAAAGAATTCTATATGGAAAATAAAGGATGGAAAGGGAGACTTCCTATACTCTCAACAAGACATCTCAAGTGAAGCAGTGAGATATTTTGGAAATCAATACAGAAGATTTGATGTTTGCAGAATCCAGGACATTCTGTGGGGAATAGATCCTTTTCCTCAAATGTTTGACGGGGATCAAAATGATTATCTCTTTCAGCCAATAACGGAGGAAGAACTTCTAGAAACCATGAAATCCTTTAAAAAGGATAAGTGCCCAGGACCAGATGGCTGGACGATCGAGTTCTTCATACATTTTTTTGATCTTATCAAACAAGATCTGCTAAGGATGGTTGAGGGCTCAAGAATGTCAGGCAGCATCCACCAGATTACCTCATCCACTCATATCGCCCTCATCCCCAAGAAAAAGGAAGCGGAATCTTTCCAAGACTACAGGCCGATATCTCTCTGCAACATTTCATACAAAATCATTTCAAAAATTATCGCAGAAAGGTTAAAAGGAACTTTGTCAAAGTATTTATCAAAGGATCAGCATGCTTTTCTGAAAGGAAGAAATATTTTGGACGTTGTTGCTAATACTCAGGAGGTCTTATTTTCCATGCACAAAAAAAATAGTGAAGCTGCCATCTTCAAAATTGATCTCCGTAAGGCATATGACTGCCTGGAGTGGGGCTTCATCAGATGCCTCCTTGCAAAGATTGGTCTAAGAGCAAACATGATAAATTGGGTAATGGCCTGTGTTGAGAAGGTGAACTATGCTGTTATAATAAATGGGATTCCATCTCCTTTTTTTCTTGTTGCCAGGGGTCTGCGCCAAGGATGCCCGCTATCTCCCTTATTGTTTATCCTGGCAATGGACTCGTTAAGCTTGCACATCAACAAGGCAGTTGTTGAAAACAGATGTCAACCTCTGAGGATCTGCAGGAACAATTATATATCGCATAATCTATTTGTTGATGATATACTTATTTTTGCAATGCTTTGCAGGCTCACTTGGTTATGCTTATATGATATCCTCAAAAAGTTCCAAAGGGCCACAGGCCTACAAATAAATGAATCTAAATCTACTCTCTTACATAATGATGGTAATCCAGAACTAATAGAGTGGATTTCTTCTCTCTTTGGGATTGAGGCACGGTCCATCAATCAGGGAATGAAATACTTAGGATTCCAGCTAAAGGCAAAAGGATACTCTAAAATGGATTGGCAATGGATTATAGAAAGATACTATAAAAAGATTTTAGTATGGGAATATAAATGCCTTTCTTTGGCAGGAAGAGTCATTCTGGCTCAATCAGTCCTTACACAACTCGCGGTTTACTGGGCGCATCTTTTTTTTCTTCCAGCAAGCATTATACAGAAAATGAACAAGATAACAACAAATTTTATTTGGGGTGGTCAAGCTGAGAAAAGAAAATATCACCTGTCTAAGTTATCTGCCATCTCGCTACCAAAAAATCTGGGGGTTGGGGGCTGCTGGACCTGCGGGTCTTTGGAAAGGCCCTTCTATGCAAATCTCTATGGAGAGGGATTTTCGGAGATGGTCCATGGAGAGATACCATAAAAAAGAAGTACATGGGCAGTAAGGATATCTCATACTGGTTCAGATTAGGAAGGATCAGCTCCATATATGGTTCTGCAATATGGCTAAGTTTTCGTAAGATAGAAAGGTTTTTTCTAAAGAATCTGATTTGGAGCTTCCAATCTGGTAGCAAGATTCTCATAGGACATGATTCCTTCTTGAGCGGACAGGAGGAAATCATCTTGCCTGAGACAATCCTTAATTTTTTCCACATAAAAGGTTATTTTACCTGGGACAAACTTATTGCAGAATGGCATGGACCCTTCCCTATATGGAAAGAAGATGGCAATATGGGGATGACTGAGAATGTAGCTAGACAGTGGAAGAATTTAAAAGTTTGTCTGAGAAACTGCGGTATACATCGCTCCTTGGATTTCGATGTCCTAACTTGGAAAGATATGAAAGGGATATCCCAGGTTCGAGTAAAGGATATTTACCTGAGTCTGATAGCCTCAAGAAATGCCACTCCCAGCTCTATTTTTCCATCTGCTTTCTGGAAATCAGGATGCCTATCCAAATCCATTTTTTTTTCATGGCTGGTTTTCCACAATAAGATCTTATCTTGGGAAAACTTGAAAAAGAGGGGCTGGCAGGGTCCGGGTCTCTGCTCAATCTGCAATTCTGAGGATGAAACAAGCTGTCATATGTTCCTTCTCTGTCAGAAATCGCAGCAGTTATGGCAAGCATTGGAAATTTTATATGGTTTTCCTCATGTTTCTCACTCATCCATACAAGAGGCTTTTGTTTGGTGGAGCAGGCAAAAGGAATCCTGGAGGCCAATTTTTATCATTTCCTTATGGTGCATTTGGAAATGGAGAAACAACAAAATCTTTAAGGAAAGTAAGGAGCCTTTCATGGAAATCATCCATAGCATATCTTTTCTTTTTGATTCCTTACCTGAAAAGCCTCCAAAGGAAAAAAGATTAATTCCCATCATGGATGATCAGTCTCATAACATGTTCCCGAAAGCATTCTTTGATGGAGCGGCACAAAAAAACTCTTGTGGCTGTGGTATCCACATCATCATGGATGAAAATACGCAATTTCTTATTTCATGGAATGGAGGAAATGGATCTGGCTACTGCAAGGCGGAGGCGATGGCTCTCATGGGGCTTCTCTCTTTCTGTTTCTTCTTTAATATTCAGTCTGTCTCAATTTTTGGGGATTCCAAGGTAATGGTTGATTTTGTGCTGGGAAAAATCCATATTAGCAATCCTCAACCTGCAGGTTGGATGAACAGGATTGTTTTCCTACGGGAAAGGACGCAAGGATGTTCCATTCAGCACATTTACAGGGTTCAGAATAAGAAGGCAGATAGTTTATCAAAGGAAGGTCTATTTACAGCTCCAGGTATATGGCACATGAAGGTAATTTCAAACATGCAAGTGTTCTCTATCACAAAATTTTCTTTACCTGATACATAATTCCATTTGGCGGGTATCAAGTATGTTTTTTTGTCAATTGTGCCTTGGGCTGTCCACATTATGTTTTTTGTCAATCACCTTTTTGGAAATGGGCTGTATCCTCCACGGGGGGTCTTGGTTCTCCAAATTTTTTGTATCTGCAAAATATTGTCCCTGAGGCTCCTTACTTCAAAGATTGGCTATCTTTTTTGATGATCTCCAGACCTATGTTTTTTGGGGATTTCTATCCTCTTTCTCAGGGTTTCTTCTTGTAACAAATTATCAGTCCATTTCGAGCGCATAATGTATTCTGAACATTATATTCCTTATATAATATAAATCAAGCTTTTTCTTTCCTGAAAAATAAGAGTAAGAAAAACTATTTTAAAATTTTTACAATTTTTTAAATATATAACTTACCCTTCTCTTTTAACTTTTTAATACTAAAAATTTCTATCACATTATTTAATATAAAAATTATTATTTTTCAACTTAGATCTATTTTACATTGCATGCTCGCTGATTGATGAAAGGAGATTCAAACACTATTCCGAAGGGCCGTGCCCTCTTCTCACCGTCTTTGTTAATAACCCCAACGACGACCGGTTTGAAGATAATAAGAGCCTACAAACTTTGGGCATTGTTAACCTAAATTTAATCCATAAACTAAAAACTCCGTACCATATAAAAACGCGAACGGAATCGTACGGACGAATTTGCGAATTTTTTGGGCCGATAGGGCCGAACTCGGTAACTTAGGTTCACACCACTATTTTACATACATCTAAAACCTTTACTCCCTTGAATTCCTATGCAAAACTATTTTGGAAGATTGAAAAACACGGGTTTTATATGCATTTAACACTTTCACTTTTGAGCTCTTTTGAATCTGCTTTGCACATCTAGGCGACCCAGTAAAGAATTTATACAGAAAACCCAAATAAAATAATCTTCTTTTGTCGTTTTTGTCAAAAAAAAAATATCACGTGGATATATGACAGCGTGCAAGGATACGCATCCCGCTGTAAATAAATTTTATATCTTCATACTGTGAAAGTTCAGTGAAACTTCAAAAGCCATGGAAGTGGGCACCTTCCGCTTTTTTGAATGTTTAATTAGCATTGTCGTAAAGATTCTATAAGGGTCACATTACCATACGTCCATAGAAATAAAAATTTTCTTCACAAAAAAATATCTTGTTGAAAATCCGATTGTAAAGTGTTGAAAATCCGATTGTAAAGTGAAATCAGATTTGATACAATGTAGCTTTGCGCGTGGCTGGTCCTCACAGCAATGTGTGGACGTAAAATCAACTTTTTTCCATGGCATAGGGGATATATATATATATATTAACAAGTACAAGCTAGGATGGATGGATTATAATAATAGAGATAGAGCCAACCGTGATGGATCCTTTTCTTTTGGTACCAATTTGTTATTTCATTACTAATATGTGTGTTTCAAAGATAGCCAAGCTTCATTTTCAGCACATTTCATATTGGTTTACCTGAGCATCTCGAAGCAATACTTCGCAATAAGCTGGGAGCATTCTCAATATGCTGAATGTCAATTTTATTAATTAAAATGGATTGGTCCACAACCGAGGGAGAGTAGTCCTCTTAACTAGAGAGATGATGAAGAACAAAAAGCGTCATATTCTTATGATATGAGATGACTAAAATGTTCCAATTATTATGAATATAATTCAGCTATTTTAAGTTGAAGTTGGTCGAAGATGTTTGAAGAGATTTGATGGGTTAAGAGGGTAAAACATTACCCACTGATAAAGAACACAAAAGAGGATAAAATCGATATGTGAGAGATAGCAGAATTTAAGAGAGAAATAAAACAACAAATAACAATTGGAGAACAAGATTATAAACTTCTATTACATTAAAGGCCTTTGCCTTGCTTGCATTGCACAGGCATATGCAGGATTACAAATTTATAGACGAGAAAAGAGTTCTAGATTTCTCCTCATGTGAAATTCATGGTTGCATAGTGAAGCTAGGTCAGAGTGGGTGGAAGTCGGTGTGTTAGGTTTGGCATCGACGTGATTTTCAAAGAGTCGGTATCAACGTCTTCATTACGACTTCAAGTTTAACATTCTCCCACTTGAAGTCGAATGAAGAATCCTTAATCAAGTCACACCAAGGCCTACGATGCCTCTACATAACTCATGTTTATTGCTTGGTAGAATCTTAGTGAGCATATCAGCATGGTTCTTATCTGCATGGATCTTTTTCAAGAATAATTGTCCTTCCTCCAACACATGCCACATCCAATGGTACCTTAAGTCAATGTGCTTGGTTTTTCACTGAAATGTTGGGTTTTTCTCAAAGTGAATGACACTCTTACTATCACAATATAGAACATACTTTCCTTGCTTTATTCCTATCTCTCCTAGGAATCCTTGCATCGATAACATCTATTTACAAGCCTTTGTTACAACTATGTACTCTCCCTCTGTTGTAGAAAGAGCTACCATTCTTTGCATCCTTAACACCCAAGATATTGTTGCCCATGCAAATGTATACAAATAAACTGTAGTGGAATTTCAAGTGTCTACATCTCCAGCCATATCTCCATCTGTAAATCATTCAAGCAGAGTCTCATTATGACCAAAACATAAACAACAATGACTACTACCCTTGAGATACCTCAAAATCCATTTTACTTCTTGCCAATGTTGTTTGCCTCAATTGGAAAGGAACATGCTCACTATTTCCATTGAATATGCAATGTATGGACATGTACTTACCATGGCATACATCAATATGCCAACTCCTAAAGCATAAGGAATCTTACTCATTTATTTTGTATTCTTCTCATCACTAGGACATAAGTCAGTACTAGGCTTGAAGTGGGCTACAAGGGGTGTACCGACTAGCTTGGCACCCTTCATATTAAACTTGTCAAGAAGCTTCTTGATATATTCTTCTTGTGACAGACACAACCTTTTATTTTTCCTATCATGCATGATCCTCATGCCCAATATCTATTGTATTGGACCGAATTCCTTCATTGCAAACTTGCTGCCCAAATCTTTCTTCAACATGTTGATCATATTCTTATAATGCGCTATAATCAACATGCCATCCACATATAACAATAATATTATATATTTTCCTTGATCATGCCTCTTCATATAGACACAATGGCTAGCTTCTGACCTATGAAAACCATGTTCCAACATGAATCAATCATTTTTTTTATACCATTGTTGAGGTGTCTGTTTCAACCCATAGGGACTCTTCTTCAACTTCCAAACTAGGTCTTTTTTTCCTTTTTCGATGAAGCCTTCTCGTTGCTCCATATAATTTCTTCCTCCAATTCACCATGAAGGAAAACAATTTTTACATCTAATTGTTAACAGTCTAAGTCTAAAGCAACAACAAGACCAAGAATGACTCTCACGGATGACATTTTGATAAGTAGTGAGAAAATTTCAGTGAAGTCAATAACTTCTTTTTGGGAAAATCCTTTCACCACCAACCTTGCTTTATACCTCTCCTTCTTTTCATTACCTTCATGCTTAATCTTGTACACCCATTTGTTTTATAGATCCTTTCTACCTTTCGAGAGCTTTACCAATTCCCAAGTTTTATTTTCCAACAATGAGTTCATTTCTTCCTCCATTGCTTTCTTCCATTCTTTATTTTGCTCAACTTTACAAGCTTCTTGAAAACAATTAGGCTCACCTTCATCAGTTAATAGGATATAGTTTGAAGGAGGATACCTTTGTGCAAGATTATGATGCCTAGAAGATCTGCAAACCAACTGTGGTGGTGCATTATCAGGTTGAATCTTCTTTAAAGGTTCCTACAAGGTTCCTTTTTCTTGATTATCATCACTTTCCGCTTGATTTCCTTCCTTCTCTTGAATTTCTTGTCCATTTTCTTACATTAGTGGGATGTTTCATGTTACTCTTCAAACTTGTCAATAATTTTTTGACTTCCAAATCATCTACAGACCTCTTAAACATTCCCAACTCATTAAATATAACATCCCTACTACTAGTAATTTTATGTTTGATTAGATCCCATAGACAATAACCAAATTCTTCATCTGCATATCCCAAAAAAATGCATTTCATAGATTTATCATCTAGCTTAGTTCTATTTTCTTTGGGAATATGTACAAATGCTTCACATCCAAATATTTTCAAAAGAGAATAATTCAACTTCTTACCAGTCCAAACTTCTTTAGGGACGTTGCTATCCAAGGATATAGTTGGAGATCAATTTATAAGATAGCAAGTTGCACATACAACCTGTGCGAAAAAATGCTTATCCAAACCAAAATTTGACAACATACACCTCACTTTCTCCATAATGATGAGATTCATCCTTTCTGTAACACCATTTTATTGAGAATTACTAGACACAGTCTTCTCATAATATATGCCAAACCCATTACAATATTCCTTGAATGAATTTGAGAAATATTCTCCACCATTATCTATTCTTCAACACTTGAGCAATTTGTTAGTCTCTCTTTCAACAACGACATGAAATTTTTGAAATATTTCAAACACTTCACTTTTCCTTTTCATATGGTACACCCAAACCTTCCTGGATGCATCATCTATAAATGTTACAAAATATGATACTCCTCCTAATTACTTGATGTTAACAAGCACACACACATCTCAGTGTATCAATTCTAACAATTTTTTCTTTCTATCATGGCCACCTCTAAGGAATTAAACCCTTCATTGTCTACCATATATAGAATACTCACAAATATCAGGATTATAGGATTTCAAACCTAGTAGTAAATTTTCTCCAACAAGGATTTTTAATCCCTTCTTTCTCATGTGGCCCAAGCGCTTATACCACATATCTATTGAATTTCCTTATTTTGCAATGTTCTTGTCTTGGGTCCTCTGGCCACGACCAATGCTCCTTTGCCAATTTTCCAACCTCCTTTCCAAATCTTGCAGAATATCCTTCATCATCCAGTCGTCCCATAGAGATAAAAGTCATGCACATTTCTAGTACATGACTGACTTGTTTTAACAATATATCTTGTCCATCACTCATCTTGATCTGGAAATCTCCCACTCCAACAATACTACAAAAAAGATTATTCCCCAAATGCACTATACCATAAGCACCTAGATTATATGCAACAAAACTATCTTTGGATGGGCTTACATGGTAAGATGCGCCAGAGTCAAGGATATAATCATCTACATAAACATGCATCTTCTACTAAAACAGTAAATAATACATCACCATTTATTACTACAAAAGTAGTCTCACCTTCATTTGTGCTCGATAACTTATGATTTGTATTGGACAATTTCTGATCCTTTTGTCCTTTCTTCTAGACACAACATTCTTTCTTCACATGCCCGAGTTTGCCACAATGAAAAAAGATGGTCCTGCCCCTCCTTGATTTTGATCGGCCTCTTGATCTTGATCTCCCTTGTCGATCTCGATTAATTCTCCTACCACGGTCAACTAAAAAATAGAGCTTCTCCTCCTTGGTTTTCCACAATTGACTTGGGTCGCAACTTCTCATTGATTAAATTGCTATTGACATCATAAAACTTCAAGGTCTGTGCATGTGTTGAAGTGCTCATAAATACAATTAAATTTTCCCAGTTGTTTGGCATAGAACATATTAACAAGATAGCTCTAATTTCATCGTCTAGAATGATTTTAACATAGGAAAGCTGACTAGTAATAATATTTAATACATTCAAGTACCCAGCAACTGAAGCACAGTCCTTCATCTTGAGATTGTAAAGCCCCTTCATCAAGAACACTTTATTTGATATCATGTTCTTCTAATATAGATCATGGAGCTTCTATCATAATCATTTTATTGTCTTTTATCCTGACACATTGAAATACACACTCTTTGCTAGATATTGGTGGATTGACACAATCGCCTTTCTATCTAGCTTATTCCATTCCTCATTTGTCATCGATGAGGTCTTCTTTGTTACACCCTCAATCAGAAAATAATGATATTTTAAAATCAATATATCATCAATCTGTGATTTCCATAGGGTAAAATTAGCCCCACTCAACTTCTCCATGTCAGTTATTGCTGCTATCTCTATTCTCAATAAAATTGACACTCCAAAAATCAAAACTCCAATTAACATATCAGGCTTTAATTATTACACCAATTTAAAATAAAAAGTCAAAATTCATCTACTTTTAAAAGTCCAAACTTATTATTTTTCACAACATATCCACTTAGATAAAAAAATTGATGACTTACTTTATTTCCTTATTAAAAATCCAAACTCATAAGGTATTTCACATTTCGACTTCCATACTAAAACATGTATCACTTTTCCATTTCCTTAATAAAATGTTAAAGAGCTTATGACAAAATATAAAGCTAAAATATGTGTCATCAAGTTCATATCAAAACCATTGTGCTAGAAATATTTTGCAAGTGGTAGTTTATACTTTTCAAAACTACTATGCTAACTCCTGTGAATCTTCCATAACATATATTAACATCACCTTTTATTTTACCAGCGTTGCTCCATCACTGCAGGGAAATACTCTTCCTACTATCCTCCATATACTATCGACCATCCAAACATCTCACTTCGCCTGCAACAACAGATTCATGGGTCTATTTTCTTACAAAGGGTTCAACCCTTCATTTTATGATAGGCTGATGTAGGAGCATCGAGCTAAGGGCAGCATGATCGGGTGTTGGTCTCAGCCAAGGAGGACAGGTTCAATGCCTTTTAATTTCATTTACGTTTAATGAATAAAACAGTGTCTAGAAACTAGTTTTATTTTATTATTATTAGTTAAGTAATATTAGGAATAGTACAGTTAGGATAATGTCATAGCAGTTCAATGGTTTTGTCATTTTCTTAGTCCATCTTACAGATTTCTGTTCATAAACAAAAGTATAATATTGTAAACCTTACAGCACAAGAAAACACAACATGATTATCGATTGCGTAACTACAAAGAGTAATTGTATGGTAACCGAGAGCAGTTTGAATAAATGTTTAAACAAAACATAAAAACCAATGTAACACATTTTGGAGGGATTCAGTACATGAGAAGAAGAATAAAATAAAAAGAGTAATTTCTTTCAGCCAAATGTTTGAGTCCATCTGTAACAGTTTGTTGTGACATTCATTTACTTTTTCCCCTAGTCATTGAGTAAGCAAAATAAGTAAATACTGTGCGTTCCTACCTATTGCATTTTGTTTCCTTTCTAAAGAATAGAGAGCAAATAGAGAAATTGAATAAGCATTCCCAGCACGAAGTCTGGCAGCAAAATAAAATGGAATTCCATAAACAAAATCAAATAACAGTGTGAGCAGTCAAAAACGAACGAGAGTGTATTCACTGAAAGACGACCCTAGGACAGAGGTAAATGAATTATACAAAAAGAGTTTCCTGTTAATTATTTTTCATAACCAAAAAAATATTTATATACATTGAATAGTCCTTAGATACCCATTAAAAGCAGAGTGAAGAATATTATGAAACAACAGAACCCTGCGAATGAGGGTTTGGTCGACCACTATCAAATGGTGGACCATAATTACAATTGCTCAGGATACAAATGAAGTTTCATATACAAATTGAATTCCGGGTCACATAACATCAAGGAAAACCGAACGGAGGAGAACTGGGACTTGCCTAATAAACAGACAGAGGCCACCTAATTAAGAAAATTGACAACAGTAACAGAGAATGAGCCTACCGGAGCAAAGCTCGTATCAGTTTCATCGACCACGTCGGTGAACGAACCTCCACTTGCACAAGCAAGCCAATGGAGTACTGGTAGCTACATGCACACAGAGTAAAGCTAAGAAATAACCTAAGAAGAAGGAGATTGAATGCACAGTTAATAAAATAGTTTTACCTAGAGAGTATTCACGTGAGAGGACTGAAACACCACTGAGCCATAGCCAACGTGAAACCCTGAAGACCAAGGAGCAGACATAGCTAGAGCTGGAGGAAAACGAAGAGGGTAAGTAAATCATGGAGGAAAAACCTACCTTATCAGAACTGTGAAGCTGAGGAGGCCACCATGACCATGACCTGTAGAACGCAGAACAGGCACCCATTAGCCAAAGCTAATAACTAGATGAACTATAATGGAATGGCAACAGTGGAATGGGGGAAAGTGTAGTAATCGAGCAGACAGAAATAACAGTAACACTCTGTTGTGGTAAAAACACAACACCCCCCATTATTGATGCGTCCACTTCGAATAATGGAGACCCTTTCTATAAAATTTTGGCTAAGCACATTTTTGATTTTTATTTTAGTTAATTACCCTACGCTTTCGTTAATTTTTAGTTTTCTTTGGATTCTTGTTTTGATTGCTTTGTTAGAATCGATTTTTTATAAGCTTCCCATTGACACTTGTTTCACCTCGTTTGGTCAACTGGTTTGAAAATGGCATTCCTTTGAAGTCTCATTATTTATCTAGCCTGGGTTAAAAATGTATAAAATGTACAATATTGCATTTTGCAAATAAATTAGTTCAATAAGGCATTCATTTTAAATATTAACCCGTAGCAAGTTTTTACTAACATTTTTCATTTTTTAGTCATGCAGCCAAATTATTAATTATCGGGGTTTTAAGAAATTCACTCCAATTGCCAAATCAAATCTTAATCTCAAAAATCTAAACATTCAAGTGGCTGCAGTTTATTTTTCGTTTATTTTCCAAGTAGCTATCGTTTAGAAACTTATGTTCATAAAAAACAAAACAAAAAATGAAAATTTAAGTTTAAAATTAAATTTTAAATTAATTAAATTAATTAATATATTATATAATTAATTTAATTAAATTAAAATTTAAAACAAACAAAAAAAATATATATATAATAAATAAATAATATATATCGCATCGGGAGTTTATGCGATATCGCATCGCAAGCTCTATTCGCAACATATTTTTTAAACCCCCGATACCATATCCACTCCACCTTCCCGACGGCCGATACACGATGGCTTGAAAAAGCATATTTGATTTAATGAAGACACCCATAACCCCCGATGCGATATCGCATCGGGGAAGTTCACTTGACATGTTTTAATGAGCGCCTCCATCCTCCGATTTGCCGATGCGAAAAGGCATAAGAGGCGTACCATAACTCCATTTCATAGTTTTAAAAGTGGCTTATGTAATGACGTGTGAATAATATGGAATAAGTGGAGTGAGTAAAACGTATGGTGTGATATATGTTTAATTTGATATGTTTAAATATGTTAACGTATGGTAAGAAGTAGTGTAGGTTAATGTGTATTAATATTAGTTAATATATTAGTATACTATATGTATTACATTATATTAATTAAATTAATTAATATGATAATATATGTAATATATTATATTATTTAAATTAATTAATTATATGTAATATTTAATTAATTTAAATATCATTTAGATTCATATTAATTAGTTTTTTTTTAATTAGATTAATATTGATTAGTTTTTAATTAAGAATGGATTTGTTTATAAATTATTAGTTAGTTAAATTAATAAATAGTTTAGTTTATAAGTAGCAATTAAATTAGAATTAATTAGGGACTAATTTAGGATTTAATTTTTAATTCAAATTTTCAATTTTTTTAGCCCAGCAACAGAATTTCCAGATTTACATCAAATTTGACCCATCAACTTTGGAAGCTCATAAATTGAGTTCTACTTGGCCGAATGAGGCCCAGGATGGCTCATTGGAAAGAGAAAATCAAGGAGAAAATTTTGAAGGAGGTTTCACCAACAGATTTGATCACTAATTGGGCCAAAAATCAGGCAGAAGATCAGGCTCCGAATTTTGAAAACAAAATCAATTTTCTGAGTTATTGTTTTCAATTTCATTTGTCCAAAGCCTTTTCTAATTGCAGATCCATTGGTCAATGATATCCTTTGCCAATCAAATCATTCCAAGCATCAATACAGAGCTTATATTTTATTTTCAATTATTTATTTAAATAAAATTTGATTGGGTTTGATTTAATTGCCAGAAATAATATTTTGATTGCATTTTAATTTATTTTGATTTCTTTTGCAGGAAAACAGTGGAAAAGATATGGAGAAAAGGATTTCAAGCAATGAGAATGCTCCAGCAATTGAAGATCAGAATTAGGAGCAAGTAAAATTATATTTGGCAGATTTCTCTTCAACAAACTCTCCTCTCTAAAATTCCTTCACAAATATTATAAATAACAGATTGCAGAATGTAAAAGGGGCTGCTCTCCTCTGCAATTTTAGACTCCATGAAAGCACTATTGTAATTGGAATTTAGAGTTGTAGGAGAGAGGAGTGAAAAATCTCAGATCTGTGGATTATTGAGGATTTTCCCTTTGTATATTGAATTATGCATGAAGAACAAAGCTTGCACTATTGTGGCTCTAGTTTTGAAAGCAGAAGTTCAAGCAATGTAAAGGGCTGTTGGAGACCAAGGACAGAGAAATGGATGCAATAAATTGGTATTTTTAATACTACTGTTTTAAATATCAGTTTCATTTTATGGTAACAGGAATGTGTCATTTTATTCATGTTTGTGCATTATTGTCAATATGAGTAGTTTGTCTCAATGTTGTTATCATGTATCTCTGTTCTCATGGATTAATTTCTGATTTCTGAGTAACTATTTACTCAGAAATCTGCCTTATTAAAACTGATTTATTGAGTGGTAATATGTTGTGAACTATTTCCACATATTATTGTTTAGTTATTGGATTTGCTGATTTGATAATCAATATCATTTATGTGAACTACTTCCTGAGTGTTGTTGGTTTATTATTTCAGTTAAAAGGTCTCAATAAGATGTGTTTTGATATCTATAATATCAGTTAATTGAACTACTTCATTAACTTGATATTCATTATAAACAAGACATATCTAAATCCCAATACTTTAATTATCTTGCTCTTAGTTGGGTTAGATCTATATCTGCCTAATTAAGATAGGATTTAGATTAGTTTCTTTTGCTTGCATCATAGAATAAGCTTGCATTTAGAGTAAATTATGCATTCTGTTATGTCCTCTCATTAAAGAGGCAAAACTTTAGTTGTGGCTTGGCTGAATCCAAATCAGCTTAAGGGTCATTCTCTTGCCTGATCAACAAGAAGAAGTGATCTGATGTCCCTGTCTATTGGTAGTTAAAGATACATTATAAACCAATAGCAATAGGGAGAAGGTAACTGGACCTAGATAAACAGTCGGAGCCACCACACCAAACGGAAAAGGAGCTGCTTTTAAGGTCCGGACCGGGTGGTTATCCCCCAATGTTGTTGCAGCGATTTTCGAGGCATCAACATTTTTGGCGCTAGAAGGAGGGCCTGAGATTTTTGTCTATTGGAGTCTTTTCAATTTTAATATTTTATTTATTGTGATGGCTCCTCTTAAACTTCCAATTTGGAGTTGTATCCATGGACGTGCATCCTCCAATACTCCACCCGAAGTGGTAAGACTCTTGTCCCAGGCAAAGTTTAATAGTAAGAGAAATTCTTCTGCTTTTAACCATGTCTTTCAATTTATTCAAAACATTTCAAATTATGATTTTCAAGGAATTGATGAAGGCATTTTATGCAGAATGTTTACTCTCACATTTGCGGCAAAAGCCAGAAGCTGGTGCAGAACTCTTCCAGTTGCTTCAATCCACAGCTGGGATCAATTTGTTACAATTTTCATTTGTAAATTTGACGGCTATGATTATGAACAGGTATGTGAAGAAATTGAATATCTACGAAGGTTCAAAAATGAGTCTGTTAATGATTTTAATATGCGATTTCATTTGAATTGCTTAAGATTTAAAGACGAAGATAAACCTACGGAAGAAGAATCATTAGATTGGTTTGAATATATTTGTTCTCTTCCACCCATTCCCAATCCATATGAAATTAATCCAAGCTTTGTTCCATCCCCTTCTAATATAAATGAGAATCCCAATATGGATGTGCAAATAAATTGTGATGAAGTGGTTTCACAAAGCTTGGAAAATATTTCCATTCAAATGCAAGAAGACAACAGCAACAATTTTGGAGAAAAAGCCGTCTTGAAATCTGAAAGCTATTTTGAAGTAAATTCGGAAAATCAAATCGCAAATCAGCAAGTACAAGCAGCAATCAAAGCAAATAAAATGCAAACTGCTGTACAAATTTCTGAATTTCTCCATGATGAACAAATGCCGAAATCAGAGCAGCAAAGCAGCGTTCTTCAAGAAAGCATATGCACGCAAAGGAATGATCTGCAATCTGAAATTTACAATGAGCATAATGCACAAGAGCTCTCAAACAGAGACAGTTTTAAATGCATTGTTTCAGGTTCACACTTTTCCCTTTATCCTGATATTTTCAATAATGGTAATATTTTTCCTCTTGATGTTAATGATATTCCAGAAATTAAAGAGGCTGATCTAAATGAATTACCATTAAGTTTTTATCAAGATAAAGAAACAATAATTGATCATTCTTTTGCCACTGATGAACATGAAATTCTTGTCCCTCCTTGTTTTGATATATTGGATGAGATTGAAGGGAATTCTAGAGAATCTTGTGAGGTCATTTATGATGATTACTCTGATATTGAGGATGTTGATTTCAATTTTTCTCAAGAGAATCCTCTTAATAAAATTCAAATAACATCTGAGGATGAAGAACGCTTCAATTTAGGAATTATCTCAACTAATCCTCATTTTAGAGCAGCAAATTATCTTCATGATTTCACCATTCAAGAAATCATTCCAATTTATGATTCATATGAGGATCAAACTCCCATTCCTATTCATAATCTTAATTCGTTTTCTATTTCACAAGTTGGAATTCGAAATTACCCAAATTCCATAATTTTGGCCATTCCTTGTGAAAATGAAATCATTTCAAAACGATCCCAAATGTGTTGTAACATTAGTTGTACAAATAATGATTTCATTTTAGTTTTTCTTTCACAGCTATTTTGTTTAAACTTAGATTTATTTTCTGATTTTATTTTGCAAAATTTTCACACTCTTCGCTGGCATATTGAGCGCCTTACTATCAAACACTCAATCGATGCATTGCCCAATTGGGAAATTCAAGTTTCATATTATAATCATCAGCGTCAAAAGATATTAATATTCCAATTTAAATCAATGCTAATGTTTCATCAGAAGCTTCTATTTTTTCAAAGGCAATATCAACAAGAGAGTGTATTTTTGCAATCTGGCCAGCTATTCAATTTAATTAATAATTTTCCATGTCATTTGACAAACTTCCATTCATTTTTCATTGACTCATTCCAAGATTATTTGGAAGTTTTTCCTTCAAGGAAAATTGTCAATGATTTAACATTTGTACATAATACTAACAATTCTTTCCAGGCCTTTGAATTTCAAAACTCATATCCACAATTCGGCCTGTTATCTCTTTCCTTGAACATTTCCCTATCCTTAATGGAAATCCATCCAGATTTTTGCGATCCAATTGGTATCGAATTGGAAAGGAAATTTCATGAGAAAGAGATTTTAATTAAGTTGCTAACAATAATTGTACATTCTTATTTCAGATTTATTTTCCTTAGTTTAGTTAGATTTTTATTCTTATTGCTAACATTTGAACTGTACATAAACGCGGGAATAAAAATGAGAGAATGGTTACACTGGAAATATGACTATACCTAGTCATTTTCATGTATATGGTTAGAATAGGAGTAGAATTAATTTAGTTAGCTTGTTTTATGTAGTTAATTTATTTGCAATAGTTCTGTAGATTAAAAAATAAAACAAAGAAATCAACCTTCTCATACATGTTCAGTGGAAACATTTTTCCTTATCAGAAAATTTTAATTCTTGCTTTCCTTTTTGAAATTTCTTATAGCGATTTCTCTACTCTGCCTATTTTGAATAATATCTTGATCAAAGTCAATTAAAATTGCACTTGGCATCGATTGCCTCAAAGCCACTTTTCTTCATTTCGGGATTTCCTTCTAAGATTTTCTTTTGAAATTTATATGGTAAGGATTTGAGGATATAAAAGCTTCATGATCCCATTATCCCATGAGATGTCTGATTGACTATGATAAGCCTAATTCTAATTCAATCATTATCAGTCAATCTAACCTGTCACAGCAATCATATGAAGTTCATATTATATTCCTCGGAATTTGCCAAAAGCTGATCTTAAGGATGCCCATTTTGCCAAGTGCACACATTTAAATCTGTTTTGACATTTTTCTACAATTAGTGGCTTAATCTCATTCTAATCTTTAGTTTATTATCTGATGCTGTAAAAACGCATCATGTCTATTTACTAAAGGCATTATTAAAAAGTCACTATAACAATACAGATTTTTCTCAAGATTAATTCGGAATGAGCAGAGGTAATAAATTGTTACTTCACTTCGAAAGGGAAGCATAGTTTCATATTTATTTCTGGTAAATTTTATATTCCATGAACATGAATGATTGATTTCATTTAGGCTGATTGCGCACTTAGATTTAAAATAAATAATGAGATGATTTTAATCAAAGGAAGAATTTGAAGATTTATAAGGTAAAATTTACAGACAAATTCTTTTCAGGTACGCATTTACAACTTTATTTTCATCCATTATTAGTTTTGTTTTTCTTAGCTTATTTTTTATTTATGTTCTGTTTTATTTGCAGGTTTTTATTTCTTTTCAAAATCTGAAGTAAGCAGCAAACTCATTTTAAATTTGCAAACAGGTTCAGGGAAATTCAATTCTGATTCATTAGAGTTTAAGCATTTTTTAGCTTTGCTTTCATTCATTAGAAAACCCAATTGAAATTTCAAGAAATATCACAAGACCATTCGCATCACAACATTTCATCGGAAGTAGCTCTTAGCATTCCTTTTGATCACAAATTGTTCATTAAAGACCTCCGATGTATTATCTTACTCATATGTCATATTGCATTTCGCTTATCGGAGCTTTCCAAGTGAAGTATACTTCCATGAACATGAATCGCCTATCTCCGATAATCGACTTTACCGATATTGCGATAAACACATAATTCTGAACCCGATATGAAATTCAAATCAAATTCATAAAATATCGCGTCCGTTCAATCGCAATAATGGTAGGAGTATAACTTTAAAGGAGGTCGATGTTTCGGATCCGATATGTTATCAAATTTTCAACATAAAATTATCGGGTCCACTCTTCATCACATATCGGCATATTGAGAATTGTTAAATCGTGCGCATAACATTGCCGATCGCGATCGCCGATTAGCCACGTCATTCATCGCATATCGGCATCGCAACAATCATATTGTGTTACATCGGGTGCTTAAGATTGCCGATCACCGATTTACGTCATCCATCGCATCGCCGATATCGCAATCGCTTCCTTGCAGTTTTATTTATGGCCGATATCTCGGATCCGATATGTTATTAAAATCCCATCATAAAAAGTTATCGGGTCCGCTCTTCATCGCATATCGGCATCGCAAAAAAATATAATGTGTTACATCGGGTACCCAAAGTTTGCCGATTGCCGATTAAGCTACGACATCCATCGCATCGCCGATATTGCAATCATTTCATCACATTCTTACGCTCACATCACTTCTCTGAATCTACAATATGTATTTTGCAATATGGGAAGCACGATGCAATTGATTCTCTGATCCCCGATATAATATTTCTTTAATGATACGATCGCTCTATCTCATAGCACAACTTCTCATCGCATATTTTCATATCGGCGATTCGCCATTGCAACATTTGATGCGAGAACTTCCAATGCATGCCTCTAAGCCGTTAACACTTAATCAATATATGGCATAGCAACAAAAGGTGAAGTCTTGTAAATTAAAATTCAAGCATGGTGAAGAGACATTTGATGCGAATCATCCGATACAACGATGTGTTATTCTAAAAGCTAGCTTGGGTAATAATTATGGTAAGAAAGTAGTTAATGACGAATTTGCAGTACATTTAAATCATTTCAATTTCTCATACATTTTAGTTTTAAATATATAATTCCATAATTAAAAATGGAGTTCAAGACCTCTATCTTCATATTTAAATTTTTATTATCATAGAATTGGTCTTGATTCTGGACAAATTATAAAATCATGGAGTTTATATAAAACTAATAATATTTTGAGAAACAGTCATTACAGCAAATTCTCATTTTCATTTCTGATGCATTTCTTTTAATTTCAATTCCCTTGAGCACTAAGCATTCCATTTTTACTGCTTGCTTTAGTTTAAATAAAATAAATAATGATTTTGGGGTTATATGATTTTGGTTAGTTTGACTTCTTCATGTTTTTAATATTAATTAAAATAAGAAGTCAGCCACTTTGGAGAAACTGATACCTTTCAGGTAAGATCAAAAGCAAGGATCCAATGGTAAGATTCATGTACCCACTTTCATTAATTTCCATTTCGTCACTCTAGTTTCATTTTTGTTTTTAAATTATGCTGATATAAAACTCTGTTTTGCAGCTCTTCACAAAATTTTTCACTCTTCTGCCGAATCATATTTTCAAAGTCCATACTCTTCTCCTGGCTTTATTTCAAGGAGCAGCGATAATCCTCATTGAAACAGCCACACCAGGAAGTTTCTGAACCTTTAATCTGTTTCTTCAAGCATTCCTTTTCTTTTAGAAAATGATTAAGATGATGCTTGGGAACAAGAAGACTCATATCAAACAGAAATTATTCATTGTGGCTGAATTTTACAATCACTGTTATCTAAAAGCCTAAAGCATTCACAACTCTGCAAGGTATGTTTTTCTAAATCTCAACATAAGAAGGAATGATTACATGCTTATTTTCTTGTTCTTCATATTGTTGGAGACATTGGTATAAACATTCTTGTTTGAGTTTATCTTGCGAAACTTGGATTTTCCTTTCCATTTTTAGAGATTTCTTTGTTTTTATTTTTGTTCGCTGATTTCTTTTCTCATTTTAGCATAAGAATTCTTTTCCTTTGGATTTCAATTTTGATTTTGGTGAATTTGTCAGTATTTATATGAAAGGCCTATTTGTTACCTAACAATGGTCATGATACATGGAGAAAAATTGTTAATAGTTACCTATTAGCTTTTTCTTAAATCTCTTAATAGAGTTTAATTTTCTTATTATAAAGGTAAACATATTTAAGGGAGAGATTACCAGTCGAGAAGTTGGCAAAGTATCATAAAATCTGAAAAAATTCTTCTTCATCAAATTGTAATCATTTTGAGATTTCAAAATTTTATTAAGATCTTTCAAAGTTCCATTATCAGTCAAGAAAAGTTATTTTTAACCAAGTAAAGATACTTTACAGCAAAGCACCTTTAACTCTGAAATTGTCATTCGTAACTCTTAAGGAGTTAATGATTCTCCCTGTCCCAAAGAGTCTTATTTTCTAGAGTATAACCCAGAAATATATTTAAACTTAAAAGATAAGAGGTCTCATCATGAGCCTGCTTACCATGATCATAGGGGAAAATAGGCTGACATTACCAACATTGCTAAACAAACCAGGGTAATGGCTTATGATTGCAAACAATTATAAGACAAGGGGTCTCATCACGAGCCAGCTTGTTCAGTCCAATTTTAACCAGTGAATGGCATTGTCAACTATCTGGCTACCATACTAGGACAATGGCTTTTAAGATTTAATAAAAAATAAAAAAATAATAAAAAATAAAAAGTAATACATATATAAATGGATTTATCTCTAGGTCAATAATTCTTGAAAAGATGGGATTCTGAATCATTGATGATTAAAAGGTAACCCTGTCGAAACTATGGATGTTTGCTGGCAACAGTGGCTCTACATGTGACAAATGAGTATACCTTAAATGCTAAGCTGTAAAGTTACCCCTGCTTTATCCCTTCAGCTAATTAATGACTGATATAGAGTTTTGAAATATTTTAATTTATGAGGAATTTTAAGAAAAATTACAGTTAGATGATTCTGGTTTTTATTCAGACTAATGAACCTATGTCAAGCATTTCAAGCATAATTCTCTCTTCTTTAAATTATTTTACTTTAATTTTTGGAAAATCTTATTCATGTCAAAAAGAGATAACTGGTTCTTCTCCCGTGTGTCGCCAATTGTTGTGGTAAAAACACAACACCCCCCATTATTGATGCGTCCACTTCGAATAATGGAGACCCTTTCTATAAAATTTTGGCTAAGCACATTTTTGATTTTTATTTTAGTTAATTACCCTACGCTTTCGTTAATTTTTAGTTTTCTTTGGATTCTTGTTTTGATTGCTTTGTTAGAATCTATTTTTTATAAGCTTCCCATTGACGCTTGTTTCGCCTCGTTTGGTCAACTGGTTTGAAAATGGCATTCCTTTGAAGTCTCATTATTTATCTAGCCTGGGTTAAAAATGTATAAAATGTACAATATTGCATTTTGCAAATAAATTAGTTCAATAAGGCATTCATTTTAAATATTAACCCGTAGCAAGTTTTTACTAACATTTTTCATTTTTTAGTCATGCAGCCAAATTATTAATTATCGGGGTTTTGAGAAATTCACTCCAATTGCCAATTCAAATCTTAATCTCAAAAATCTAAACATTCAAGTGGCTGTAGTTTATTTTTCGTTTATTTTCCAAGTAGCTATCGTTTAGAAACTTATGTTCATAAAAAACAAAACAAAAAATGAAAATTTAAGTTTAAAATCAAATTTTAAATTAATTAAATTAATTAATATATTATATAATTAATTTAATTAAATTAAAATTTAAAACAAACAAAATATATATATATATATATAATAAATAAATAATATATATCGCATCGGGAGTTTATGCGATATCACATCGCAAGCTCTATTCGCAACATATTTTTTAAACCCCCGATACCATATCCACTCCACCTTCCCGACGGCCGATACACGATGGCTTGAAAAAGCATATTTGATTTAATGAAGACACCCATAACCCCCGATGCGATATCGCATCGGGGAAGTTCACTTGACATGTTTTAATGAGCGCCTCCATCCTCCGATTTGCCGATGCGAAAAGGCATAAGAGGCGTACCATAACTCCATTTCATAGTTTTAAAAGTGGCTTATGTAATGACGTGTGAATAATATGGAATAAGTGGAGTGAGTAAAAGGTATGGTGTGATATATGTTTAATTTGATATGTTTAAATATGTTAACGTATGGTAAGAAGTACTGTAGGTTAATGTGTATTAATATTAGTTAATATATTAGTATACTATATGTATTACATTATATTAATTAAATTAATTAATATGATAATATATGTAATATATTATATTATTTAAATTAATTAATTATATGTAATATTTAATTAATTTAAATATCATTTAGATTCATATTAATTAGTTTTTTTTAATTAGATTAATATTGATTAGTTTTTAATTAAGAATGGATTTGTTTATAAATCATTAGTTAGTTAAATTAATAAATAGTTTAGTTTATAATTAGCAATTAAATTAGAATTAATTAGGGACTAATTTAGGATTTAATTTTTAATTCAAATTCTCATTTTTTTTAGCCCAGCAACAGAATTTCCAGATTTACATCAGATTTGACCCATCAACTTTGGAAGCTCATAAATTGAGTTCTACTTGGCCGAATGAGGCCCAGGACGGCTCATTGGAAAGAGAAAATCAAGGAGAACATTTTGAAGGAGGTTTCACCAACAGATTTGATCATTAATTGGGCCAAAAATCAGGCAGAAAATCAGGCTCCGAATTTTGAAAACAAAATCAATTTTCTGAGTTATTGTTTTCAATTTCATTTGTCCAAAGCCTCTTCTAATTGCAGATCCATTGGTCAATGATATCCTTTGCCAATCAAATCATTCCAAGCATCAATACAGAGCTTATATTTTATTTTCAATTATTTATTTAAATAAAATTTGATTGGGTTTGATTTAATTGCCAGAAATAATATTTTGATTGCATTTTAATTTATTTTGATTTCTTTTGCAGGAAAACAGTGGAAAAGATATGGAGAAAAGGATTTCAAGCAATGAGAATGCTCCAGCAATTGAAGATCAGAATTAGGAGCAAGTAAAATTATATTTGGCAGATTTCTCTTCAACAAACTCTCCTCTCTAAAATTCCTTCACAAATATTATAAATAACAGATTGCAGAATGTAAAAGGGGCTGCTCTCCTCTGCAATTTTAGACTCCATGAAAGCACTATTGTAATTGGAATTTAGAGTTGTAGGAGAGAGGAGTGAAAAATCTCAGATCTGGGGATTATTGAGGATTTTCCCTTTGTATATTGAATTATGCATGAAGAACAAAGCTTGCACTATTGTGGCTCTAGTTTTGAAAGCAGAAGTTCAAGCAATGTAAAGGGCTGTTGGAGACCAAGGACAGAGAAATGGATGCAATAAACTGGTATTTTTAATACTACTGTTTTAAATATCAGTTTCATTTTATGGTAATAGGAATGTGTCATTTTATTCATGTTTGTGCATTATTGTCAATATGAGTAGTTTGTCTCAATGTTGTTATCATGTATCTCTGTTCTCATGGATTAATTTCTGATTTCTGAGTAACTATTTACTCAGAAATCTGCCTTATTAAAACTGATTTATTGAGTGGTAATATGTTGTGAACTATTTCCACATATTATTGTTTAGTTATTGGATTTGCTGATTTGATAATCAATATCATTTATGTGAACTACTTCCTGAGTGTTGTTGGTTTATTATTTCAGTTAAAAGGTCTCAATAGGATGTGTTTTGATATCTATAATATCAGTTAATTGAACTACTTCATTAACTTGATATTCATTATAAACAAGACATATCTAAATCCCAATACTTTAATTATCTTGCTCTTAGTTGGGTTAGATCTATATCTGTCTAATTAAGATAGGATTTAGATTAGTTTCTTTTGCTTGCATCATAGAATAAGCTTGCATTTAGAGTAAATTATGCATTTTGTTAAGTCCTCTCATTAAAGAGGCAAAACTTTAGTTGTGGCTTGGGTGAACCCAAATCAGCTTAAGGGTCATTCTCTTGCCTGATCAGCAAGAAGAAGTGATCTGATGTCCCTGTCTATTGGTAGTTAAAGATACATTATAAACCGATAGCAATAGGGAGAAGGTAACTGGACCTAGATAAACAGTCGGAGCCACCACACCAAACGGAAAAGGAGCTGCTTTTAAGGTCCGGACCGGGTGGTTATCCCCCAATGTTGTTGCAGCGATTTTCGAGGCATCAACACACTCTTATACAGACGAGGAGAACCTTCACACCATGCCCAAGTAACCGAGCAATGAAGTCATAAGAACAAGCGAAGTTATCACGCCTACAGACAGCAAAATACATAGCTTGGCGCATGCAGAGCCCACTGTCAAACCCCATACAGTTGCAGCACAAACCCTCACTACCAGTCCAAACCCTCGGCGCAGCGAAAACACAAGTGAAAAATGAAGTAGTGACAAAGAACCAAGGGTTTTGGCGAAAACCAAGAGCAGGAAAATAGTAACCGAGGTGGTTACAGCCAACACAGCATCATTAAAATCAGACATAAATGCCATCCAACAAATATCCAGAACAATCCTATGATTAGCGCCTAATCAAATGTATTAAACCCCAAATCATTTAATAATCATTCAATCGTTGATTAAATCATTGTTATATCGTTGTTAAACTTAATAAAGTGGAGTTACGGGTTGGTCCCATCATAGTGGTATCAGAGCAGGATTTAGAGTTTTTCCTGAGAGATGGAAGTTGGAAGGTGAGGACGTGGAAGAGGTGCTCGGAGCGCAGCAGATGAAGGATTGTAGGAGGAAATCAGGATCCTTACTGCCCATTTGGAGGTAGTTGAAGCAGGAAGGAGAAGAGATCCAGAGGTAGGAGATGATAGTGACGAAGAAGCTGTAGTGACAATAGATGGATCGGATGAAGAAGGGTCAAAAATGAGATTGTTGAGGTCGGCCCTATTTGTGAGTAGCAAGCCTAAACCAGAAATCCAAAATTATGATGGCAGCTTGTCCACAGAAGTTCTGTTGGACTGGATCAGTGAACTGGACAAATATTTTGAGTGTGAAGAAGTCAGTGAAGATTGGAGAGTTAAGTTCGCTACAACAAAGCTGAAGGGACACGCAGCCCTGTGGTGGGACAGTGTCCAAGCAGAGAGAAGAAGGATGAACAAGTTGCCAATAAAAAAATGGTATATGATGGTGGCCAAGTTGAAAGGAATATTTCTGCCTAAGGATTACCAGATTGCACTACATCGGTAAGTGCAGAATTTGAAACAGAAAGGGATGATAGTAAGAAAGTACACTGAAGAATTCTAAGACACAAATTTAAGAGTTGTTTATACAGAGGACACCCCAGAGAAAACAGCAAGGTATGTAATGGTTTGAGATTAGAAATATTAGATGAAATCAGCATTCTTTCCCTGAAAAATATAGAAGAAGCGTACCAGAGTGCTATGAAGGCAGAGGAGAAGATCACCAGAAAAAAAAATGCTAGGAGAGGATGTTGGACACCTAATCCTAAATGGGTTAGTGTGGAAGTCGAATGGACAAAAGCAGTCCAAGAGACCTTGGGATTTGAAACCCAAGAGTCATATAATGTACTATAAATGTATATCTCCTGTTAATAAAAAATGTACTGCATGACTATCTTTCATATCTTTCTTTGCTGTCCATGTGTGTTTAACATGGTATCAGAGCCATGATGTGTGGCCTGTGCAGTTTTCCTCCTCATGGTTTAGCAACTGGTCTGAGCTGCCTTGAATAGTGCTGGCCTGGTCTTCATTACCTGACCATTTATTTTAGCTGAGCGCATCAGATCTGCAACTAGGCATTGTATTCCTACCTGCGGCCTATCAAAGTCTGCGCACTGGTATAACAGTGCTGCAATTTACCTTTATTCCCTGACAAAACTGTGAATTTAGACTGTTGGGCTTCCATATACGCCATTGGCCTCCATACGCTGCCCTCTTCAAACCGCTGGGCTCATAGACATTTTAGATTCTCTTGTAACTCCTATTTTCTGCCCATATTGCAGCACTGACACCTCCCTGACCTGGTAGCAACGTTCTCTGCGTTTTTCTAAACGGGGTATATACGTTGGATCTGTAATCTGACATTGGATTTAAGTTTGGAAGGTGAAACGGTTGTCAAATTGTGAACGACTTTGAAGCGTTATCTGACCTTTTCTTCCATCCTTGTAATGAAATTACCTGCGATAGCAACCTGCTCCTGATGTATTCACAAGTAAAGTTGCAGGAATCGGTGGATACCTCCTGGTTTTGAACGCTGCTCGACGGGTAGGTTATATTCCACGACCTCCTCCATACACAGCCAGCTCTCATCGCCTTCCTTCCAGCACACACCCATCTACTTTTTCCTCCATTGATCTGCACTGCAGTAATATTTTATCCGTCAAGTTGCTGGAGAACAGTCCATCGGGACCAATTCTGTAATATGAGTCACCACAAATGGAGACTACCATACACAATATATATTAATGTTGCTGTAATGCGGTTTAACGTTGCTTTCATTCATGTATACTCAACATTTCCAGCAGGCTGCAATATATTCTTGGCCCAGTGAAGGACAGCCCCGTGCTTGAAGAAGACCATCATTTATTCAGCGCTCCCATCGTATCTGGTATCTGGTATCTACTCCATGGTGAACGCTGCTTTGATATGACTCCATTGTTGGTTGACACGCTGTTGGTAAGTTGAACGTTCTTGAACGCTGTCCATTGGTATCGAAGAATTGGAGCGAGAGTTCTGGCCCCACGGATTCAATTTCAAGGAGCTCGACATCGCCACGAATGGTTCCGCAATGAAAGCATATTGGTAAATGGGGATTTCGTAAGGTTTACAAGGATATTCACCCTAGACGCGATGAGGAAATCACAATCAAATGTATAACAATCTGTGGGCGACATTTATTTTCTGACCATCATTTCTCACAGAAAGACTCTTTCTGGGCTGCTGCCGTAAAACAGAATTTACAAGGTAGTGCACTGGATAGTTCCATCCAGCCACTGTCATATAGCCTGCATGATAAGACTTCATGCCCCGGAAATTGTTCAAGCTCAAGTCACTTTTCTTGTTACACATTCTCTTGTTCACAGTTTCGTTTAAAGGCAGTGGGTCCTGATGCACGTATTCCAATACATGTGTTTGTTACTTTAACTCAGGGTGTGAACTTCTCATCCAGAAAAAGAGCTGGTTTTGGGAATTATCAATCTAGTCATGACACATCAATGTTTTATATTGGAATGCGCATACTAAAGACATGTGGAACACGGGCAGGATATAATATATTTCTGCATGAGACAGTAGGTGGAACAGATTATGTAAACTCACGAGAACCGCTTCTTTCCAGAAATTCGGTATTAGTTCGGACGGATAATCGATTCCTGAGCCAAAGTTGCGACTGTATATGGTACATTATTTTGTGTTTTCATTGTTACAAAGAGGAAGTGTTCGCCCGCAGAGTCTACATGGTAGATGCAAAATCTCCTCAAAAGATTGTTGTAGAGGAGATTCCAGATATTCTCTTGATCCTGTTATGCGGGTAGTCTGAAGAATTCTTTGGTTTGAAACTACTTGATATTTATTGTAGAAACTTGAAATATATGTTATAGATTTGCAATCAAGGATTGCAATTATGCATACAATGATGATGAAGATTGAAGGTGTAATATCAAGTCTATGGTGACTAAAATGGAATGAAATTCTTTATGTTCTTGACTTCAAGCTTTGAGCAGACCCAAAGCAATTCACACTGGTCTTCCTGTTTGAAGGGGTTTTGAAATTCAAGTTTGGCAGCTGAAATACATAGATATTCAAGTTATAAGACAAGTGTTATGACTTCTGCAAATGTTTGGGTTGTTGTATATTGATCTAGATTTTTGAAGAACCAGGTTCTCTACTTCCCAGCTACTTCTTTATTACAATTTGTTGGCTAAGATGTTTTTTCTGTGTAATTTTGCGTAGAATATGTTCATGAAAATATATATATATCATATGGTATGAAATTGCATTGTATATGGAAGTATATTGAGAAGCTACATACTTGAAGATTTTTTGAAGAAAAAGTGGTACACCAATCAATTTTTTTGCAGTGATATTATTGTGAAATGGATAGAATGGGTGTTGTATTAGAATTACTGAACACTCTAATACATTCTACCACGGACAATACAATTATGATTGATAAAGCCATTGTCGCAAACATTCAAATCTGTTTGAAAAATGTACAAGAAAATATTGATTTTTTGCAGCTGGAAACAAAGCTACAACAAGAAGAATTATAGCAGTGGAGTCATCATTCTGAACCTGTTTCTGTTCAGAACAATGAAGCAGACTCCCATAAACAGCAAGTCAATATTGTTCAAGTTCATTCAGATTCAGTACCCAATAAAGCAGCAGTTGTACATGCAGATGCAGAAACTCAGTCTGCACTTCCCAAGCCCATCATCAGACCTTGGGAACAGCTTGTCCACAACAAGCACAGAACTGGTCTTGGATATGACAAGGACTTGTCCTTTCATATTCCAGACTATACCAAGCCCATTCAGTTTCAGAGTGCTAGATTCATTTATGACAGTTCACATGCTCCTCATGACAGTTCAGCTTCAACTATTCCAGATTCTGCCCCTCTTCCACAGCAACAACAACAACAAAAACAACAGATCGTGAAATGCCAACACTATGACCGAGTTGGCCATTTGAAAGATCATTGTTTTGATCTTCATCCATGTAAGCACTGTCATAAAACCAACCATTCTTCACACAGATGCTTCAAAAACAAACGTCCTGCAAGAACAAAATTCATCTTGGATGGATCGCTTCTTGGCAATGGGCATCAATAGCCAAGAAGATATTCCAAACACATGTCAGAACTTGTTCCAGAGTATTGAACAGTCTTGCAGTTGAGTTTTCTCCATCTTCTCACCTTGTATCTGATAGGGGGGGAAATGATGGTCATCTACAAGCTTCAAAGTCACATCAAGCGAGCCTCGGCCACAACCTGGCACACCAGTTTCAGAGTTGTAGCCAAAGACAAAGATGCCTGAACATGCCTTCAATTGGCAATCTGGGACACTTCCTCTAGCAGAAGACTCCAGCTTCTTGCCAGTTTTGGAAGAGTTCCAGGAATCACAGAGTTGTTGGTCATCTTTAAACCATCACAGATTAAGAACACTTCCTCTAGCAGAAGACTCCAGCTTCTTTCCAGTTTTGGAAGAGTTCCAGGAATTGCATTAAGCATTCCAGAGTTGTTGGTCATCCTTAAACCATCACAGATTAAGAACACTTCCTCTAGCAGAAGACTCCAGCTTCTTGCCAGTTTTGGAAGAGTTCCGGGAACTGCACTAAGCGTTCCAGTGTTGGTGGTCATCCTTAAACCACCGCCCTTTTTTACCAACATTTCATAGAGCACATTCAGCCTAGTGCTGCCATGCATTTTTTTCACATTTTGTATTACAGCTCTCTTCTTGGACTCATACATAACCCTTCAGATTAAGGGGGGGAATGTTGGACACCTAATCCTAAATGGGTTAGTGTGGAAGTCGAATGGACAAAAGCAGTCCAAGAGACCTTGGGATCTGAAACCCAAGAGTCATATAATGTACTATAAATGTATATCTCCTGTTAATAAAAAATGTACTGCATGATTATCTTTCATATCTTTCTTTGTTGTCCATGTGTGTTTAACAAACCGGCAGAGGAAGAGGACAGTCTTATGGCAGAGGGCGAACTGCCAACAATAGTTAAGAAGGCAGCAGTTCCAAAACTTCTAGGACAGTAGGAAAAGGTGATAGCACTAGAGGTGGCAGGCCATATCAACGAGGAAGAGGAAATGATCGAGGAAGAGGAGCTAGCTATCAGTGATACAAGTGCCACAAGTGGGGGCACAAATATTTTGAGTGTCCTGAAGCGGAACAACCTAGACAAAGAGGTGCATATGTTGCGCAGCCAGAGGAAGCAGAGGCACCCCCCAGGAAGAAGAAAATGTACCAGAAATAGGGGAAGCCTTAGTTTTGAACAAAGTGTTGCTAAAACCAGCCAAAGAAACAGCTGAACAAACTCAAAGGAAAGCATTGTTCCAGACAGTTTGTAAGTCACACGGAAAATGTTGTAAGCTGATTATCGATAGTGGGAGCACAGATAATCTAGTTGCCATGGAGATGGTAGAGAAGTTGGGGTTGAAGCGGTTGAAGCACCCCACTCCTTACAAGGTATCATGGCTGCAAAAAGGCCATCAGCTGTTGGTGGATGAACAGTGTGAAGTTGAGTTCCATATTGAAAGATATAAGGATAAGGTTATGTGTGATATAATGTCGATGGATGTATGTCATATACTGCTAGGAAGGCCACGACAATATCACAAGAAGGTAGTGCATGGCGGGAAAACAAATTGTTATAATTTTGTCAAAGATGGGATCAAGCACACACTTGTGCCCATCGAGGAAGAAGAGACAGTGGAAACAAGCGGGACAAGAGTGTTACTAATGGGTGGAAAACAGTTTTTGAAGCAGATTGAAGATAGTGAAGTGAACTATGCTGTTGTGAGAAGAGAAAAGACGGTGTTGTTACATAGAGGTGTCAGATTTTCCTGCTGAAATTTAGCAGATGCTGCAGGAATTCAGCAATATAGTAGTGGACGACTTACCAGATAAATTGCCTCCTAAGAGAAGTATAAGTCATCATATTGACTTTATACCCGGAGTAAGTCTACCGAATAAAGCAACATATCGGATGAGCCCCAAAGACAATGAGGAGATCAGAAAACAGGTGTAGGAATTTCTAGATAAAGGGCTGATAAGGGAGAGTTTGAGCCCCTGCATAGTTCCAATAGTTCTCGCTCTCAAGAAAGGAGGAGAATGGCGAATGTGAACAGATTTAAGGGCCATCAATAATATTACCATCAGGTACAGATTTCCACTGCCACGGATGGACGACATGATGGACTGCCTGAGTGGGGCAACATATTTTTCAAAGATTGATTTAAAGAGTGGGTATCATCAGATTCGAATCAGGGAAGGGGATGAGTGGAAGACAGCCTTCAAGACCAATGAAGGACTGTATGAGTGGCTGGTAATGCCATTCAGACTGAGTAATGCACCCAGTACCTTTATGCGACTGATGAAAGAAATGTTGAAAGAATTCATTAAAAAGTTTGTAATAGTGTACCTAGATGATATATTAATTTTTAGCAAGACAAGGGAGGAACACTTTCGACATGTTCGAAGTGTGCTAGAAAAATTGCAGTAGAATAAGTTGCTGATAAATCTGAAAAAATGCACTTTTCTGCAAAAATAATTGGTTTATCTGGGCTTCGTGATTGCAGAAAACAAGTTGAAGATGGACCCAGAGAAGATTGCAACAATTGTCAACTGGCCATCCCCAAAAAGTCTGTTTGAGGTACGTAGTTTTCATGGACTGGCAAGTTTTTACTGTAAATTTATAAGAAATTTCAGTGAAATCTGCGCATCTATGTTGGACACTATAAAGAAGGCAAGTTAGCCTTTTCGTTGGATCGAGGTAGCAGATAGGAGTTTTCAGCTACTGAAGAAGAAGATCACAGAAAGGTCAATCCTGAGATTGCCAGATTTTAAAAAGCTTTTTTAGGTTAATTGTGATGCAGGCAGTATGGCCATCAGAGCTGTACTTAGCCAAGAAGACAAACTTGTTGCATTTTTCAGCGAGAAGTTGAATGAAAGCAGGTAGAAGTATTCATCCTACGACAAGGAATTCTATGCTGTCATCCAAGCACTGAAGCATTGGAGACACTATCTGATGGGGAATGAGTTTGTTTTATTCTTGGATAATTTTGCACTGCAATATGTGATGCAACAGCAGAAGCTGAATCACAAGCATGCTAAGTGGGTTGAATATCTGTAGAGTTTCACCTTTGCGTTGAAACACATCAATGGGCAGGCCAACAAGGTGACAGATGCGTTGAGCAAAAGGGCCTTGCTCCTGCAGGAGAGTACGATACAAGTGCTGGGCTTTGAGCATTTGGAAGACTTGAATCAGACCGACACAGATTTCAAAGAGGCTTATGAAGCCTGTCAAAATCCTTTGATGAGAAACAGTAGCCCGTGGTTGGACTATAATTTGCAGGAGAAGCTATTGTTTAGAGGGGGACAGTTATGTATTCCCGATTGCTCAATGAGAGAGAATATCATTCAGGAGAAGCACAATGGAGGTCTAGCCGGACATTTCGGCATAGACAAAACATTAGAGCAGCTCAACCATTTTTATTATTGGCCAAAAATGCAAAGGGATGTACAGAGATTTGTGACCAGATGTAAAGTGTGTCAGTTGGAAAAACGACACAGTGAAAATATGGGACTCTACACGCCATTGCCCATTCCAGGTAGACCGTGGGACTCAGTTAGCTTGGACTTCATCTTGGGTCTACCAAGGACACAGTGGGGTTATGATTCAGTGATGGTAGTAGTAGACCAGTTTTCAAAGATGGCACATTTCATCCCTTGCATAAAAACTAGCGATGCCACTCACATGGCCCACTTGTTCTTTACAGAGATTGTCAGGCTACACAATCTACCTAAGTCCATTCTCTCTGATAGGGATGTGAAGTTTACAGGGAACTTCTGGCGCACCTTGTGGAAGAAGATGGACACGCAGTTAAGTTTCAGCTCTGCTTATCACCCGCAGACCAACGGGCAAATAGAGGTGGTAAACAGAAGCTTGGGGAACCTGCTACGAAGTTTGATCGGTGAAAATTCATGAATGTGGGATCGAGTACTTGCCTAGGCAGAGTTCGCTTATAACAACTCGCCCAATCACAGCATGGGTTACAGTCCTTTTTAGATCTTATATGGCATGCATCCTTGCAGAGTGCATGAGTTACGAGATCTAGGACAATAGGAAAGACAGAGTGTTGATGGGGAAGATTTCACTAAAGCGATGAATGATTTACACGAGCAGGTGAAAATAAACTTGCAGGACAACAATCAAGAATATAAGCAGTGAGCAGATTTGAAACGGAGAGAGGTGCAGTTTAATGTGTGGGATGAAGTCCTCACACATTTGCGCAATGAGCCTTTTCCTAAAGGTGCATATAACAAGATGAAGTACAAAAAGATGGGGCCCTACAAAGTTCTCCAGAAATTTTCAGCGAATGCTTATGAATTACAGCTGCCACCAAGAATAGGCATCTCGCCCATCTTTAATGTGGCAGGACTGTTTCCATACACTGCTGATCCAGAGGAAGACAGTACCACATGGCATATTAGAGGGCTATGAGAGGATCCTCGACACTCAGGTCGCCAAGCAAACTCGGCAGAAAGAGTATCTACAATATCTGCTCAAGCGAAAGAACTGTCCTATTGAGGACAGTTCATGGCTTAACGCTAAACAGATAGAGTAGGCGAGTTATTCAGTCGAGAAGCTCATGGACCGGAGTCATGAATTTTTCTTACCCCGGGAGCCTGATGCAAGAGCATCCAGCTAAGGGCAGCATGACCGGGTGTTGGTCTCAGCCAAGGAGGACAGGTTCAATGTCTTTTAATTTCATTTATATTTAATGAATAAAACAATGTCTAGAAACTAGTTTTATTTTATTATTATTAGTTAAGGAATATTAGGAACAGTACAGTTAGGATAGTGTCATAGCAGTTACATGGTTTTGTCATTTTCTTAGTCCATCTTACAGATGTCTGTTCATAAACAAAAGTATAATATTATAAACCTTACAACACAAGAAAGCCCAGCATGATTATCGATTGTGTAACTACAAAGAGTAACTATATGGTAACCGAGAGCAGTTTGAATAACTGTTTAAACACAACATAAAAACCAATGTAATACATTCTGGAGGGGTTCAGTACATGAGAAGAATACAATAAAAAGAGTAATTTCTTTAAGCCAAATGTTCAACTCCATCTGTAATAGTTTGTTGTGACATTCATTTACTTTTTCCCCTAGTCATTGAGTAAGAAAAATAAGTAAATATTGTGTGTTCCTACCTATTGCATTTTGTTTCCTTTTCTAAAGAACATAGAGCAAATAGAGAAATTGAACAAGCATTCCCAGCATGGAGTTTGGCAGCAAAATACAACTGAATTCCATAAACGAAATCAAACAACAGTGCAAGCAATCGAAAATGAACGAGAGTGTATTCACTGAACGATGACCCCAGGACAGAGGTAAACGAATTATACAAAAAGAGTTTCCTGTTAATTCCTTTTCATAACCAAAAGAATATTTGTATACATTCAACAGTCCTTAGATACCCATTAAAAGTAGAGGGAAGAATATTATGAAATAGCATAACCTTGAGAGTGAGGGTTTGGTCAACCACCATCAAAAGGTGGACCACAATTACAATTTCTCAGGATACAAACAAAGTTTCATATACAAATTGAATTCCAGGTCACACAACATCAAGGAAAACCAAACAGAGGAGAACTAGGACTTGCCCAATAAACTGACAAAGGCCACCTAATTAACAAAATTGACAACAGTAGCAGAGAACGAGCCTACCAGAGCAAAGCTCATAGTAGTTTCATCGACCACGCCGGTGAACGAACCTCCACCTGCACAAGCGAGCCAATGGAGTACTGTTAGCTACATGCACGCAGAGTAAAGCCAAGAAATAACCTAAGAAGAAGGAGATTGAACGCACAGTTAATAAAATAGTTTTACCTGGAGAGTATTCGCGTGGGAGGACTGAAACCCCACTGAGCCATAGCCAATGGTGAAACCCTGAAGACCAAGGAGCAGACATTGTTAGAGCTGGAGGAAAACGAAGAGGGTAAGAAAATCATGGAGGAACAACTTACCTTATCAGAACCGTGAAGCTGAGGAGGCCACCATGACCGTGACCTGTAGAACGCAGAACAGGCACCCATTAACCAAAGCTAATAACCAGAAGAACTATAACGAAATGACAACAGTGGAATAGGGGAAAGTGTAGTAACCGAGCAGAGAGAAACAACAGTAACCCTCTTATACAGACGAGGAGAACCTTCACACCGTGCCCAAGTAATCGAGCAACGAAGTCACAAGAACAAGTGAAGGTATCACGCCTACAGACAGTAGAATCCATAGCTGGGTGCATGTAGAGCCCACTGTCAAACCCCATATAGTCGCAGCACAAACCCTCGCTGCCAGTCCAAACCCTCGTCGCAGCGAAAACACAAGTGAAAAATGAAGAAGTGACAAAGAACCAAGGGTTTTGGTGAAAACCAAGAGCGGGAAAACAGTAACCGAGGCGGGTACAGCCAACACAACATCATTAAAATCAGACATAAATTCCATCCAACAAATATCCAGAACAATCCTATGATTAGCGCCTAATCAAATGTATTAAACCCCAAATCATTTACTAATCATTCAATCGTTGATTAAAGCATTGTTATATCGTTGTTAAACTTAATAAAGCGGAGTTACAGGTTGGTCCCATCATAGGCCTTATACACCCTCTCTTGCATAATCAAACAAAATCAAACCGCTTAGCACCTGTGCCCTAGAAAATCACTTCGCAGTAGCTGCAAACAATACTGAGCAATCTGATCGACTTACAAACAGGGGTAGCTAAATGATGGTGTTGAGGCGGTCCAAAAACCCCGAAAACTCAACACGAAAGCCACTGAATATGGATGAAGTGAATAACCTGCCTATGATACCAGTTGATGCATTAAGATGGAAAAAATATTGATCAAGAACACAACATAGGATAAAATGGATCAAACAGAAACAACAAAATTCAAGACAGAAATAAAACAACAAACAACAACTTGAGAACAAGATCACAAACTTCTATTAGATTCAAGGCCTTTGCCTTGCTTGGATTGCACAGCCAGAGGCAAGATTACAAATTTATACATCGAAAATGAGTTCTAGATTTCTCCTCATATGAAATTCATAGCTGCACGGTGAAGCTAGAAAGTCAGTTATGGTGGGTGGTAATCAGTGTGTTAGGTTCGGCGGCATGATTATCAAAGTGTCAACACTGACATCTTCATTATGGTTTCACATTTAGCAAGATTTATATATAAATAATGAAACTTATTTCTATAATTTTTTATTTTTTAAACTATTTTAATATATAAAATATTAATTATTATTATAATCTTTTGAAATATTTCAATAATTATTTTTAATTTTTTAGTTTAATAAATTAAATATTTATATTAAATTAAATATTTTTATCTATTTATTTTTATATAAACGAGCATCATTACAATTTATGATATAGGGTATATCTATTTGAAAAGTAATAAGAAAATATAAATATAAATATAATATATATATATATATATTCACACCTAATTTTATTTTCTTTCCCTGTCCTTTTTACAATTCTTGATTTTCTTCTTCAATTTTAAAATGGAAAATGGTTCATGTGATAATTCTTTTCTTTAATATTTTAAACTATTTCAATCTCACCACACCACTTTAAAAAGCAACTATATATTATTTGAAAAAAAACTATGCATTATTTTGATAATATAATATATAATAAATTAGCTCTATCTATCTATCTATATATATATATATATATATATAATGATAAAAGGTAAGTCTCTTTAACACAACTAGTGGAGGATGGGTCTTTTTAGCAAGGCAACCCAAGATCAAACCTCACTGTGTGGGCTCTCTGCTAGGGGGAAGAGACATGCTAAAGCATCTAGTCATAGGGTCGGGTGCAATCGTCATAGGGTCGGGTGCAATTTCCAGCTGACTTTGATGGTTGACGTATTAGAGGGCTTTGCGATCCCCAGATGACTTTTATGGATTAGGTGTCTCTTAGGCGCAACTCCTCATGCCACAAGTCAAGTTAGAAGATCACAAACAACTTAACAAATAAAAAAAACATACATAATAAAAGATTTCTACATATTCTCAAATATTAGACTTACTAATACTTATAAATCTTGAAATAGTAAAAAAATAAATAATATATAAAAATAATGTGACTCAACATACTTATTTTCTTTTGCTAAATATGCATATTCAAATATTCCCACTGAGTTAAACTACAACTAAACCTTTCCCTCGTATTTAATAAAGGTTTTGTTAATCTTATTTTTATTTTAAAAATTATAATATTTAATATTCAATTTATAATATTTTTTTTACTTTTAATTAGTATTAGTATTTTAAAAAAAAATTTGTTTTATTTATTATATTTCAATTCTTTTAACCATATAAATAAATATATTTTCGATACATAACTCAAAATAGTGTAAATATTTTTTTATAAAATATTATAATAAATTAATAAAATATTTATTTTTAATAAATAAATAAATATTATTATTTGTTTAGAATTTTTTTTACTAAATTAAAGTTTATTTAAGGTATTTTTTTCGCATTAGTTCAAATATATATATTTCATAATACGAAAAACTAAAATATACATACTTCTAAAATTAATTTTAAAATTAATAAAATAATATTTAATTTTGAAATGAGAATGTGATATGAAAGTTTGATAATTTATTGATATATTTCTCACCTAAGAAATTGCTAGACACATTTTCCCTTCTACCTAGTCTCTAAGGTTAAACAAGATTTGATGTTTTTTACTAAAAAGGAATTTATGTAATTTAGAGTTGGTTATTTTTTTAATTTTATATCTATATATATACAATATAATATAATTTAATTTAATTGAGAAAAAGCAAAAGGGCTAAAATAACTCTCTTGTCGTCCACGCCTTCATCAGAAGTATTTGACTTCTACATAAAAATATGCATGTTCCCACTTATAGAATACACATATATGGATAACAAAATGTTTGGTATATATTTCTAAGTTTGAGATATATTAAAAAAAAACTTGAAAGAAGGGAGAGTTACATTACAAGTAAAACTTCTCATGGTTTTTAAAATAAGATTTTATAAAATTTTAAAATAAGATGTGTCATTGGTATACGAAGAATAGGAAGCTCAAAGCAAACAATAAGATTCTCAAGAACAAAATCAAAGGACCGCAGGGAAGGATCTTAATGAGGAATTCGAGGCTCACGCTCAAGGAAGGTTAAGAGTTAAAGAGGATTTTTTAGTTTGCATGTTCTAAATGAAGTTTTAGAAACAATTTAGTAAATTGAGCCTTTTTTTCTAATTTTCAAGTTTTGGTGTATTAGGACATATAAATTCAGTAAATTGAGCATTTTTTTTCTAATTTTCAAGTTTTGGTGTATTAGGACATATAAATTCAGTAAATTGAGCATTTTTTTCTAATTTTCAAGTTTTGGTGTATTAGGACATATAAAATTTTCAGTGTGGGGAATGTTGAGATCTTGAATTGTCTTATTTTTTATACTTTTTTATCTTCACCTCCATATTTTTCATGATAATTTTGCTACATTTTCAAGCTATAAGGTCACTTCAGATATTCTCAGATAGAATAAAAGGTATCATTTGTTCATATTTTATAGTCCATAGTTTATTTGTGAAATCTAATCAAACAATATGTAGGGCTATTGAAATGCATTGATTCTGCAGTGAACTAGAGATTTTGCGACTCAATCCATGGTTTGGTAAGCTCTAGCATGCTGGAAGAAGAATAAATCATATAAGTAGATGACAAATTTTGAATATATGGACATCCACCTATTACACCGATCTAGAAAATCATAAGGTTCAATAATCTTGATTATGAGACTAGAAGTCAACTCTCGTTCCAACACTCTATCCTTGTGTACAGTTTGAAGGCAGATCATGGCAAGGTCAAGCGAGCATGGAATTGAACGAGAAAACATTGGGATTAAAGTTTATTATGTGTTAATTCGAAATATTCTCATGATTTTCTCTTCTTGTAGAAAATCATGAGAAGCATGGTTTCTGCTTTGATCTAATCATTTAGTTTTCAATTATAAACTAGTTCCTCAGCTTGTAACTCTTAGAAATATTTTGTAAGAAATATTATAAACAACCTTGAAGTGAGGACAAATACACATTCCTAAGTTTGTAACCATTGCTATTGGAGATCTATGTTTTTAATACAATTACTTAGTTTCTTGAATGATCAAATGTGTGGTTGAATAATTAGTTGATTGAAGCTATTTCATCCTTACACTCAACAAGAGGCCCCCCTGAAGAGTTGTTAGTTAGTATAGTTGTTGACCATCATTATTTCATGAGTATTTTCACTTTTATTTAGAGAAAGTTAGATGCTTTTTGCCACTGATATGTTTCTAGTCGTGGTTTATTTAACATTGTCCTGTTTGGATAGTTGAGCGCTCACTCATAAATCCAAAATATCAAATATATTTCCTTTCTTAGTTTACTCATTTCAAATTCTCTTCTTAGTCTTAGATTTAAGAGTTGATGTTCAAATTGATTCTAGTCATAATTGCGCACATTAGTAATCTATCAAAGCTTGTAGTTTGGATCATTGCTTTAATTTTGCTCCTTAGTTAACTTATTTATGTAGTTTTAGAATAGATATGATTTCAAGCATTTAGCGTAAGATTTACTTGTTTATTTTTTAGTAGCTTGGGAGGTACTCCAAGCCCTAGAGTTCATGGTTTGGATGGTGCAGCACCACAAGAGTCACTTGTGGGCTTGGAACTCAAGCTTGGAGTTTGGAACCCATCATGATTTGGGCCAAAACCATGGACACATTTAGACATGTGATTGATGAGGATGATAGCTCTCATCGAGATGAATCTGACGCAATGAAAATCATTCGACTCCAAGTTGTTGAAATGGAGATATGAATTTTTGAAGTTGAAAATTAATTATTGGATAGTCAAGTCATGTAGGCTTGGTCCAAAAGACATGTCTCTTGAACAAAAACATGGAGCCCTTATTTTTTATATAAATAGAAGGTGTTTGGAAGTCTTTTAAGATTCCAAGTGCATTAATCTCTTGTGAAAACACATCTAAGGTAGCATAGGAGTGGAGGACAAGACGTGGAGGAGAAATAATTGAGTTTTGGCGTGATTCTTCCTCATATTAGAGGTTCGAGTTACCTCGGAAGCAACCGCAGGGAAAGAGGCAAGTGCTAAAGGTTATTTGTGGCTATTTTTGTGTGGGGTGAATCTCCTAAGTAGGCCACATCTTTAGTTGTCCCTTATAGGTATGTCGCAGGCCTAAAAACACATGTACTAGGAGCTTAATCTTTGATGTAAGGAATACAGAGAAGCCGCAGCGGTACAAGAGTGTTAAAAGGGTTGTTTGGGGATGATTTGGAATGAGAGCTATAGCCTACAGCTGGGAGATCAGTGTGAAAGGAGTCCGCAACAAGTTAGGGTTGTTTGGGTGAATGTTTTAGGGTTGTTGCAGTGCACCAAGTGCCCTAGCTAGGAACATTCAAGGACAAGAGTCTACATAAGAAGTTTGTGACATGGGACTTGTATGGTTGATGTGTTTTGTATAGGATTGAATGTTGGAGGATCAGTTCTAGTTTGGATCAATGTTATTGCAACATGTGGAAGTAATGAGTTGAAGTTGACTTGGGTGATAGAAGACTTCAACAAGGAGCATATTTCAAATTGAAGGATTGGGTGCCATTGGACTAGTGGAGGGCACTGTGTTGGCTACCCAAGGTAGCCCTAGATAATCACTCTTGAAGTGACATAGACAACTGAAGTTTGGGTGAAGATTGAAGCCTTATGTGTAGCCCTTTGATGAACGAAAGAGGATTCCAGTTTGGAGCTCAGGTGTTGTCCAACTTTGAGAGCAGATTGGATCAGCCTGTATTCATTGTAGTAGAAGTGACATGCAGCAGTGATAAGTGGCAACCCTCCTGGATTCTCTATGTGTTTTCTCTTGATGGACTAAGGGGAAGCTAGAGAGCATAACAGGAGTGAAGGACTAGTAGGAAGAGATATCGTATAGATTTTGGAGCACGATTGTCATTGTATCTTGTATTTTGTAGATTATTGTATTATTCATATTGGTTTAATATAACGAAGATTGGGTTGTACATTACTGTTCAATAATTTTTTTAAATTATGAATACTTGTACATATGTGATTTACTCCTTGATATTTTACATTGTTCAAAGTAGTTCTTGTTGAGATTCTTGGTTTGGTAGCATTGGAGATTTTAAGATTCTATCCTAGACCCAATATTGTAGAAATTCAACATGGTTTTAGAGCATGTCTGAGTTACTTTGGAAATCAATGAATAAAAGTTGTGCACAATGAAGTACAACTTAAGAGTGAGTTGGTCACATTGTAGGTGACAACATTAAAGTTGTAGGTTGGTCTCGGGTATGAGGACAGGTTGGAGGGGTTATCCAACTATAGTCCATGGAAGGAAAGGATCAAGTTGGTCTTGCAGGTCAACAGGATCTGAGAGGTCACCGAGAAATCCATCGAAAATCCAACTGACCCAAAGGAGTTGTAAGTGTATGAGGATTTGGATACGAGGGCAAGATTGATCATCCTTGATGGTGTGAAGGGTCCCCTAATACCTCATTTTTTTGGGAAGAACACTGCACATGAGATGTGGATGTCTCTTCATAATTTGTTCCAGAATAAGAATGAGAATCAGGTACTAGTATTGGAGGATAAGTTGAAGTCCACCAAGATGATACAGGGTGAAGGAGTGACTTTGTATCTTACAATATTGTCTCATGGAAAATATGATCCTGTTGTCGTCAGTGTGCCTATTTCAGATTCTAATATGATGAGGATTGCTTTGAAGGGGTTCACCAAGGAATGGAAGCCCTTCATTAAGGGGATTGTTTCTAGAGAGAAGTTTCTAGACTGGAATGTGTTGTGGGACGACTTAATTCAAAAAGAGATGTGAAACAAGGATATTCATCTGAAGAAGAGGTCTTCAGATAATGAAAGGGCACTTGCAGCACAAATGAAGGGTAACGTGAAGAAGTACTTGAGTGAAATCAAGTGTTCTAACTATGGCAAGATGGGTCATTTTTTGTCAAGATGTCCGATGAAGAGGAAGGGAGATGACAACAAGAAGAAAGGAAAGTAGGTCATCAGTGTTGCCGCTTCTGATGAGATAAATTCTCTCAACAGGAGGCTGGAGGAGGAGGACTTTGCTATGATCTCTCATTTCTCTCTGGGTACTATCGATGAGGATGGATGGTAGGTGGACAATGGTTTGTCGAAACATATGACAGGGTCACAAGAAGTTTTCGAGACTCTAGATGAATGGGACTCGATGTTGTACATAGTGTTGGGCGACAAGAGTGAGAAGGAGATCCTAGGATTGGGAGTTGTTCCATTTAGGATGGAGACAAGATGGGTGATGAAGGTCGAGGATGTATTATTTGTATTAGGACTCAAATATAGCATGATATATGTCTCGATGATCAAGAATAAGGGGTTTGAGTTCTTGTTCCATGATGGGAAGGTAAGACTCAGACCTAGAAGCTCTAACTCTGATGGGATTATGCTTGGAGTTAGAGAGTATTTTCTATAGAGGCTAACGAGAAAACATATGGATCATTAGAAGAAGAATTAGAAAGAGTAGATGTAGGTTCCAGAGAAGAAGTTTTAGGTGCATGCTTCAAAGGTATAAGTACAGGTTCTAGAGGAGAAGTTTCATGTTTTGGAGGCTTAGGGAGAGTCAAGTTCTAGAGGGAGTTTGCAGATTAAGAGGGAGAATTTGTAGCCCAAGAAGAGTGCGTGGTCAGTGGGGAGCAAGGTTTATTCCACATTTCCCAAGAAGGAATCATGGAGAGATTGGAAAGTGATACAAGAGAAGAAGAAGAAGCAGGATGCTTCCAGTGATAGTGAAACTTCTAAAGAGGCGTAGTTCATGCTTCAAGGATTGTTGTAGCGGTGAGCGCCAAGAGTTGGGCAGGTGTTGTGAATAGTAATGATGATGATGGGTTACTTCCTAGTCTTGGAAGTACCTCCCTCACTAAGATAGAGTGTTGACTTTTTAGTAGCTTGGGAGGTACTCCAAGCCCTAGGGTTCTAGGTTTGGAGGGTGGACCACCACAAGAGTCACTTGTGGGCTTAGAAGTCAAGCTTAGGGTTTTTCACCCATCATTATTTGGGATAAAACCATGGACACATTTAACTTTGTGATGGATGAGGATGACAAATCTCATTGAGACGAAATCGACACAATTAAAATCATACGATTCTGAGTTCTAGAAATGGAGATATGAATTTTCAAAGTTGACAACTAATTATTGGATAGTCAAGTCATCTAGGCCTGGTTCAAAAGACACGTCTCTTCAACAAATTCATAGAGCCCTTATTTTTGGTATAAATATAAGTTGTTTGGAAGCCATTTGAGCATCCAAGTGAATTCATCTCTTGTGAAAACATATCTAAGACAACGTAGGAGTGGAGGGCAAGACATGGAGGAGAAAGCACTTATCTTTGGCAAGATTCTTCCTCTATCACAGGTCTGAGTTACCTCAGGAGGAGCAACAGGGAAAGAGTTAAGTAATGAAGGTTATTTGTGGTGATTTTTGTATGGGGTGACTCTTCTAAGTAGGTTGTAACTTTAGCTATGCTGTATAGGTATTTCATAGGCCTAAAAACGCATGTACTAGGAGCCTAATCTCTACTCTAAGGAATACAGAGAAGTCGTAGGTGTACAGGGGTGTGAAAAGGGTTGTTTGGGGGCTGATTTTAGCCCAGACCTATAGCCTAGAGTTGGGAGATCACTGTGAAAGGAATCCGTAGCAATTCAGGGTTGTTTGGGAGAATATTTTAGGGTTGTTGTAGCGTACCAGGTGCCTTAGCTAGGAACAGTCAAGAACAATAGTCTACATCAGCCCTTTGTGACATGGGACTTGTATGGTTGATGTGTTTTGTGTAGGATTGAATGTTGGAGGATCAGTCCTAGTTTGGATCAAAGTTATTGCAGCCTATGGAAGCAATGAGTTGAAGTTGTCTTGGGTGATTTAAGACTTCAACGAGAATAATATTTCACATTGAACGATTAGGTACCATTGGACTAGTGGAGGGCAACATGTTGGCTACCAAAAGTATCCCTAGATAAGTAGTCTTCAAGTGACGTAGACAACTGAAGGTTGAAGCCTTATGTGTAGCCCTTTGATGGACGAAAGAGGCTGATAGATTGGAGCTCAGGTGTTGGCCAACCTAGAGCAAAGATTGAATCAGCCCGTGTTCATTGTAGCATAAGTGACCTACAACAGTGATAGGTGGCATCCCTCTTGGAGACTCTATGTGTTGTCTATTGATGGACTAAGGGGAAGCTAGAGAGAAGAACGGGAGTGGAGGACTGACACGACGAGATATGACATAGAGTATACAACATGATTTCCATTATATATTGTATTGCATAGACTATTGTATTATTCATATTGGTTTAATATAACGAATATTGAGTTATACATTATTGTACAATATTTTGTTAAAAACCGTGTATACTTGTGCATATATGAATTAATGTTGTATATTTTATGTTGTGCAAAGTAATTCTTGTTGGTATTCTTAGTTTAGTAACGTCAAATATTCTAAGATTCTATCCTAGAACCTAGATCATGGAAATTCAACATTACGTCAATTTGATTAGTATAGATTTTCAATTCAACAAATTTCAATTCTGTTAAATGAAATAGAATTTCAAGAAAAAACAAGTTTAATGGAGAGAAGATGTGAATATAATTGATTTGAGTTAATCTTGATTTAACTCAGGTTCTCGATTTTCTTCAATAAATTAATAATTACATTTTAATCTTATAATAAAAAATATAATTCATAGCATATATTGTGCACATGTACTTCACAAATACACAAACCTTGGTTTAACAATTTAATGATGTAATTTAACTAACAATTAAATTACCAAACAGGGCTATCCATAGGAATGTTTGAATAACACCATGTGTGAGACCATAAACAGTGTCGTAATCAATACACTTTGATTATGAGTCAATACCTTGAGCCATTTTATTCAAATCACACTTGATATATATATATCTGTATATATATATATATAGATAATGTGATCTTATGTAAGCCATACACACATAAGTTCCTAATCAACTCCCTCAGTTATTTATTCATAAATAGAAAAGACAAGGTTTGAAAACAAATGCAAATTACCTATACTCGAATTGGTAAGACAAGTCAGGAGTAAAAAATGATAACTTCTTAAGCCAAAAATGGGGGTTTTTAGTGGAAAAGTTTTTGTCATCAATCTATATGAGGAAGATCTAGATTTTAAAGAGGCCTATAAAGCTTGTAAAAACCCAACAATCTAAGATAAGGGTATGTGCCTCAATTACATGCTTTAAGAAGTACTATTGTTTAATAATAAACAACTATGTGTTCCAAAATGCTCGATGAGGGATAATTTAATAAAAGAGAAGCATAATTGTGGTCTTAGTGGACACTTTGAACATGATAAGACTTATCAGATGAAGTATTTTTACTATTGGCCCAAGATGAGGACTGATGTGCAGAAGTTTGTGAGTAGTTGTAGAATTTGTCAGCATGTAAAAGGAAGGATCTAGAATATAGGGTTGTATACACCATTACCAATTCTAGAAAGAATATGGGATCTAATAAGCATGGAATTTGTATTGGTTTTCCGAAAGAATCAAAAGGTTAATGATGCAATGATTGTTTTAGTGAATAGATTTTGAAAAATGACCCATTTCATCCCTTGATTTAAAAGTGGTGATGTTACCCATACTGCTAACTAGTTCTTTAGACAAGTGGTGATATTTCATGGAGTGCCCAAGAGGATTCTCTCATGTTGAGATACCAGATTATTGGGACATTTCTCGAGGACTTTATTGAAGAATCTTGGAAGTGACTTAAGCTTTTGTTTAAACTATCACCCTCAGGATTATGGGCAGACTAAATTAATTAATAGAAGTTTGGTGAATATCTTGAGGAGCTTGGTTGGATACCATCCTAAGCAGTGGGATTAGGTGCTTGCCCAGGAAAAATTTCCCTGTAATGGTTCTCTATAAAAAAATCAATGGTCAAATTAATTTTCAAATTATATATGGAATGCATCCAAGAGGATTACATGAATTGAGAAGTGTGGAAAGAGCAGAGAAAAGGAGTGTCGTAGGGGAAGATTTTATTTTAGCTATGCAAGAAGTCCATGAACAAGTGAGACAAAGATTGCAGGAGATCAACCTCAAATATAAAAACAAAGAAAATCTAAATAGGAGAGAACATATATTTGAAGTGGGAGATTTAGTGTTAACACATTTACTGAAGGAAAGATTTCCTAAAGTAGAGTACAATAAACTAAAATTAAAGAAAATTGGTCCTTGTAAGATCGTTAGGAATTTTTCAGTCAACACTTATGAGATAGAGTTTCCACTGAGGATCTGTATCTCCCCCATCTTCAATGTTGTATACCTATATAAGTATCATCTAGGAGAGGAGATATAGACAATGGATGATAACAAAATCAACAAATTCAACAGAATAAGTAGTTACTAACAACATATCCTTTGCAGCCATAGTGGATTTTAGACAAAAGAATGATTAAGAAGATAGGGGGCAAGGGATACTATGAGTATTTGGTCAAGTGGAAGGACCATCTAGTATTTGATGCAACTTGGATGAATTCCACATTATTACATAAAAGTGGTAGAACTCTTGAAGACCTTGTGGGTAGGATCCCATGAATTCTTTGTTTCTTGGGAGTATTATGCATGGGAATTCGTAAAAGACTCATCAACCAAGAAGTTATAATTTATTTACCAGAGGAGTTGGTTTCTCAATAATTTTATTTGTTAGGATAGAGCTGGTTTGGATTTCTATATAGTTTATTAAAATTAGTTAATTATTGTAATTTGTTTCATTTTCCAAAAAAATGTCCATTCAATCTGATTTCCATGTAACTGGGGCAGCCTATATTAATTAATTAATTTATTTAATAAAAGAATCAGTGTGTGTGTGGGAGGTAGGAGTTATTTTTCAGACAAATTTTGTCACCAACCATTCTGCAATCATTTTTCTTTAATTCATTGATCTCACCCACACACACACACACATATATCAACAATATCGCAATGGTCTTTGTTGTGTTGGGATTTGAATTGAATCGTAATAATGGACGAAGAGGTTTCACAATGATGTAATAGTCCATATGGCCCTATGTTACAATATTGGCAGGGGCTGAAATAAAATACACAGGAGGAAGTCCAACACTTCACTAGTACAAAATGACTAATTAATTACTAAACAAACAACTAAAATTTGCATATAAACAGAGGCTAGGTGCTGGAGCCAGTTTTCTGTTAATAAGAATATGTCAGGAGATGATGTTGGGCTAATGTGTCCTAGGGGTTTTCCCCCTAAAGGTCAAAAGAGAAGAGAACAAGGGAGCAATCTGGTTGACTAGATGCCAGGTTGATGTGTGAGGTTTTCCAATAAGAAGGAAGTTGGGCTATTGTGGAGTGCGACTGGGACTGCAATAACGCTAACTCTACCAAGAGGTTAGCATTTGCACATTTAAAAAGGGCCAAGATCAGCAACTGACGGGAGTCGAGGCTGACCCTTGATGGGAAAATCCTAGAGTCTGTGTCCCAAAGGTTTCCTTTTGCACACACTCTAGTGAAATCAGAGTGATATAAGCTGAAGATTACATGTACAAGATGACAAAATAAAGGAGTTAGACCTAAGTCTTATGGTGTGGTCGTATTGTGAAGAACAAATGGAAACGTAAGTGCTAGGAGCTATAAAGTGGGTTGTGATTTTGGATTAACAAATAAGCTTAGTTGTGGTGGCTAATAAAAAATGCTTGAGCCTGATGGTTTTATAAACCTAAGACCCTCCTCTTTCGATTATTGATAAAAGTCTTCGTTGTCGTGGTTTTTAGGGTTTTGGCTATATTGCCTTTCCTTTAATTATATATATATATATATACTCGACTATGGTGGTTCTAGTTTGGAATCGGACATAAAAGGGGCATTTTTGGGCTTAGCTTGCCATATATAAGATATTTAAAAGGTTAAGGCTTGCACCATAGATGCATTCATTGGTTTTCTGAGAGCCCATGGAACCATTCGTTGTTGTTATGTTTGTGTTTGAATATATTGCAAATTTTTTCATTGTATTAGTATTACCACTTGAAAATTTGCATTCATCAGCTTCATATTTCCCTTCATTATTGATCAACTTATTGACATTACTCTTGTTCAAATTTATGGAATAGATAGTGGAAATATTTCTTAGTACCCAAATCCCCATTTTAGATTAGCTACAATAATAAATCACAACTATTTGTGTAGCCTCCTATATTTTTTCTTATTAATTTTACATGCTTAACATGTGAACAATGAAAATGTATGAAATGCTACATGCTTAACATGTGAACAATGAAAAAGTATGAAATAAAACCTCAAGTGAACCTACTTTGTGTATTAGTATAATACATGTGAATTTGAATAAAATGAAAGTGATTATGGTTTTAGGCACTTCTCTATACATATTCCCTATGTAATCTAGTCCCACAAGCAATAATCTCTCTTCACTCCCCCCCAAACAAATGTTTAAGAAATGAAAAAACTTAACCATTTGGGCATAGTCAAGAAGTGTGTGTTATAAAGGCGGTCAATTGTTCTATAACCCCAAAATTTCACTGGTGAATAAGTTTAACGCTTTGTTTGGTTTCATAGGTCACATTTACTAAGTGAAGCATTTAACGTTCTTCAAAATTAATTATTAGAAACAATTTTTCACTTCAAAATTCTATATAAATATTAAACTAAGAGTGATCCCTACAACAAGGATTGTATTATATTTTTATTCATATATCTTATTCACTATACATTTCAATTAAAATCTAATGTCAACTACAAGGGATTGTGATAAGAGAAGGAAGGATAAAATTGATTAAAAAATAATAGGTGTTAGGAATAAAATTAGAAGAATGGGGGAGTATTAAAAACCTAAAGAAGCTAAAGAGAGTGGCTAAAAAATGAGACAAGGATGAAGATAGAAAATTTGATGAAGAAGATATTGCATAATAATTTGCAAGGTGGTTGAGCTAACTAATAGAAGCTAAAGTTTATTCTTATATAAGAGGTCTAAATACATATTGGGAGAACTATTACTAACTTAACGATATGAAGAATATTTTAAATTTGAGAGAATGGAAAATTCTTGAAAAATGAAGATAATGATTACCAAATTTAAGAACCAAGTGAAGATAATGATTACAAAATTGAAGGGCCAAGTTAATTTGATGAGAGAAAAAAATTCTATAGATTTTATACAAATCATTATAATATTTGTGATTAGAAAAAGATATAAGACATAAATAAGCACTCCATATAGGATAGAACCTACTCAACTAGTTTTAAAGTATGTTAGTAATTGAACATCACTATTCTAGATATAAGTATTTGGCAAAAAAAATCTCCATTAAAAACACCATATCATTTCGTGTTAAACATGTAACTATAATCACCATAAAACACTAGTAAGAATAACTTCATTCTAAAAAGAACTAGAAGAAGTGTGGAAAGAGAAGTCAGAGAAGACCAATGAAAATAGGGAAATAAAAATAAATTGATATAGATGTTTTAGTGGATTTAGAGAACAAGGAAGATGCTTCAGTCTTATTAATAATGGATACATTGTTATCATTTGTGGTGAAGAGGGCCATAAGTGATTTGAGTTTTCTTATGTGGAGAATGTACTTGGAAATGAACGCAATAATCAAGTAGGGCATAATGAGGGATAAGAATATTAAAAAAAACTATTCCAATTTGAATAGTAGATCATGGAGAAAATTTGAAATGAGAAAAGGAATGATTGTGTGAGAAAGGAAATGATGAGGGATAGAATTAGGCAGGTGATTAATGTAAAGTATCCTTTAATATCTTGAAATAAAAATATGAAAATTTGTGTATTTTTCTTTCCATGGATATCTTGTTACATAAATGATATTGATAATATCATGATGATCATTTATATGATATAGTGATTGCTAATATTGATTCTATTGATTAAAGAGGAAAATTTCAAATAAAAATTATTATTATCTACAAACTGAAATTGTATAATAATTTTATTTTAATGAGATGTACATCGTTCCTGCTTTTATTTCTTTTTAAAATTATATTTTTCCATAAAAAATAAAACACACATTCTTTGCAATTAGACCCACCAATAATTACAAGTTTTAAAATATTAAAAAATAAATAATATATGAGAATTATCTCACTCACATAATTCATTAAGCTATTTTACTTTAACTTAAAAATAACATATTCCCTTTGTGATAGTAAAAATACATTCAAAACAACAAGTTACATGTATATCTCTAATCCCCGATGGGGTGTTATTAAGACTCACTATAATAATAGGAAGCATTATTAACATGTCAAACATACAAATGAAGCATAGGTTGGCGGCCTTTGGAATGAGAGCCACACCCTACACTTGCCACTTCTTGGTACTCGCTTGGCACATTTGTCAATCATAGCATTGGGATCACCTACTTCAGTCCTGTCATTTTAAATGCTTGTAGGTGGTAACATTTGTAATAGAGTATTACATTCTCTTTGCTATATGGGATCATCACTTAGTGGTTGATATGGTTAGGCTTTCACAGGACAGATTGGCCATGGTTGGTGGAGATCCTAACATACAATGTACAATTATCATTCATGGGAGTATGATTTATGGAAGATTTGTGGTCTTCAAAGAGTGTTTTAGGTCGTACACATGTCCTTCCATGGAACTCACACACTCTAGTAATTACCTTCAAATGTTGGGTCTTCTCATGTCGGTTCCCCTTTATAAATGCATAGGCATTTTCACAAGGTGGAATTATAGTTATGTTAACTACGCTGGTGAAAAGGGTTTATCCTCGCCATGTGGCTCTTAGTTGTAGTCGTTGATATCCTCAGGATTTGGGGGAGGTTAGTTTCCTTACCGTTATCATCCTTATTATAATTTTTGTCCATTTTCTATAAATAAATCCTTCTGGTATTGTCTCTATTTTGTTGGGAGTTTAGGTAAGGGTCAATATTTTTCATCCTCTTTCTTCATAATATAGGTATTGGTCCATCCTTTCAACCGGTGGTAGTTCTACCCACCTTGTTGCTTCAAGATTCTGATTCTGCGGGCATTTCCTTCAATTGTCTAGTTCTGGTTTGTGGGGTTTGTTACCTAGGTTAGTTTTCCATTTGGTTCTGATGGTGTTATTTTTTCATCTAGTACCATAGCTTGCTTTAGGTCTTTGATTCTCCATTTTCTCTGTATCTCACAAAACAAGATATATTTAGTGTTAGGTTGATAGGCTTGTTAAAATTATGGGAAATTTCCCTACTTTTGTTTCCACAAACAAACCCACTTTCCCTTCTCTATTCCTTTGTTTATGATGACATTCTTGGTGAGTCGGCTACCTCCTACTTGTAAGTCTACTTCCTTCCATGTTCGCCTTGGTTTTATGTTCATTTGTTGTATCAATCCTTATGCTCTAGTATTATGTTTCCTCGACAGAGAATGACTAGTGGCCAATGTGGTGCAATTGGATCATCTTCCTCTCACTAATGGCCATTTGTATGGGAATTAGTGGTTAACTACTTTGAATCAGTCCCTCCTGAAGTTAGGAAGGATATTCTCCTCCTAGAGTTAATAGAGTTCAGTGACCTAACATATTTCTTTGATCCCGAGGTCAGAGATAATCATCTCAAATGGATTCCTAAATCAGGAACATTTAGGAAGCATAGGCTCCACTTCCTTCACTCACTCACAGTCCACCAACAAATGGAAACACTACTCCACATGTTTTTTTGAGACAAGCATGTAGACAATTACAATTTTTTTGCATGTCAGGAGGACATGAAGTGAATTCTTCAAAACATTCACTTCTACCTGGATGACATTGTGACGAAATTAGAAAGAGTGGAGAAATACGTGGTCTCAGACTCAGACACTTAGTCTGAGGAGATGAATGAAGCACTGACAATTATTAATGCTCCCCCACTCAATGTCTATTCCCATTGTCACTTCCCTACATGCAAACTCCTCTCCCCTCTCTCTTGTTATTATCTCTAACCAATGGAATTTGATGGTTTTATTCGCTCGTCTCTACAATTGGTTGTTAGCATAGCACTATGTAATGTAACTAGTTTGTTGCTTCAGAGTCTTCCTAATCAACAAAATATTGTTTTCCTCATCATATCTCTATTTTTCATTCAGTTCGATGGGAAAGGTTGTACTTCTAGGCTTATTTTTGTTTTGTTATTATATTGTCAATGTCCTTAGTTTTTGTCAAAAGTTTCAAGAGCGCCAGTGGACAAGTCTAGTAAATTTAGCTTGGTCTCTTTGTTTCTGTGACAATAACAACTTTTGTATCTTAATTTTGAACGGGTAAAAATGGTGCCATTTTGGATAAACTAGGTTGAAGTAATAGACTCCCAAAATAGTCCATTTTGGATAAACTAGGTTGAAGTAATAGACTCCCAAAATATTCTTTTTGGAATATAGAACATCAAATACTATCAATGTAATATTTTATTCTGTGAATGGAAATCAGTTACAAAATCTTTAAAAAAAATAACATATTTGTCTCTAAATTTAACACATATCTCAAAAGTATGCTCGTAAAACAAGGAAATATTACATTCCGCTTAAAGCTTGCCTAGGCTTTTAATGTAAGTTTCTTTCAAATTTATATTTTTTTTATTTTAAAGAAATTAGCGTTCAAACTCTAGTATTTTGTGGTTTTTAGCTACTATTAACATTTTATAACATTTTATTGTTTTGAAATTTCAAATTTTGAAATATTATAAATAAATATATTTAAGTAGATAACCTCATGCGAATAGATTTTTTTATAAAATTATAATGAGTTAACAAATTTTTTAATTGGAATAAATAATAAAATATAAAAATATGATTGTTTGTTGTTTTTAATGAGTATTAACATTTTATTGTTTTATTTTGTGAAATTTCAATTTTTGAAATATTATAAATAAATATATTTTAAGCAGATAACCTCACACAAATGCGAATCTAAAGTATTATAATGAGTTAATAAATTTTTGATTTTGAATAAATAATAAAATATAAAAATATGATTAGTTGTTAAAAGAATCTTATTTAAATTTTTTCACATTGTTTAAATTATATGTTTTATAAAATATTATTTTAAAACACATACATATCTTTTAATATTAATTTTAAAAATAATAACATAATTAACTAATTAATTATGAAATACAAATATTTAATTTTGAAATAACAATATAATATATTTAAAAAAATTATTCTAAGACTTTTTTTTTTATGGTTAAAAGTTGCTTGAAACATTTTTCTTTTCCTATTGTCTTAGCCAAACAGTTCCGAAATGAAAAGGAATTTGATTCTTTAGAGTTTATATCGGATATTTTTTTAATTAATTATATATATTTAAGTAAAAAATAATAAAAATAATTTTATATTAATTTTAAGAATAAATTTAATGATGAACAAATGTCATTATTATTTTTTTAATTTTGGTGGGATCATATTTATAACATGTTTAATATATTAGTTTAGTTTGATTGACATGGGGAATTGAATTGGTAATTTTACATTCGAGTGTTTTAAGAGCACTCATTTTACTATGTATCCAAACCTCATGAAAAAAAAAATATTCACCCAAAAAAAATAATTATGTACTTTTCCATATTTTCATTGAAAATTTTAATTTAAATTTTTTTCAGTCTAACCCGATCATAAACCAAAAACGACTTCAATGTTGACTAAATTACACATTTTAACTTATTTAAAACACTTAACTATCTTGGTAGAGAAGCTTTTCCAAATTAGCATTTACACAATAGGGAGTAAATGAATGATGAATGACGAAAGGGCCACTATCTTATTGCACGGGAAATCTCAATTCGTAAACTAATATCATTTTACGGGTCAAATCAAATTATATTAGCATTGAGTTATTTTAACGTGTTTACGTCTATGACTTATTACAAGAGGTGTTTTATACAAAGTTTCCACCCTTTTATATTATTCTTCGGATTTTATATTATTCTTTTTATATGAAATTAAAGGCTTTTAAAATTTAAAGAAGGTAGTATAGTTAGTATTCACTGTTACTTTGTTTAATTATCGAATTTTGGAGAGTATGAATTAACTGTCATTCATAATAGTTAAGTATCATTTTACTTTGCCGTTAAGTATATTTTTATTTTATGATATTTTCTAATATTTTTAGAAAAATATCAGCATAGATCTATCTTAAATACGGATATAATATGAGCCGAGAGGGATCCAATTTCCTCACGTGATATTTTTTAATATTTATGAAAAATACCAGTATAGATTCATCTTAAATACGGATCTAACATGAATAATGGTTAAGTATCTTTTTACTTCTTGATATTTTTTAATATTTTTGGAAAAATAAACATGAGCCGAGAGGGATCCAATTTCTTCAAGTGATATTTTTTAATATATTTGGAAAAATACCAACAACATAGATTCATCTTAAATACGAATCTAACATGAGTCGAGAGGTATCCAATTTCTTCACGTGCAATTTTTTTTATGAACTGATATTATTTAAATATTTTGTATAGTCATTGAATTTTTTTATTTTTATTTTTATTTTTATTTGGGCCAACATGAGCAAAATTTCAACTTTGATGACCAACGTATATGTTACACATCATACTAGGCTATAGAGTGAACATCTTGGCTCAATTAAGAATTATATAGACTTATATTTTTAGAAGTTATAGTTGAGCTTTTTAATCTTTGAAAATTGAAGAAATTATTTATATAAAAATTAATATCCCTTTACTGCCATGAATAATGGTTAATGGTTGACTACCCTTCTACTTCTTGAAAACTTTCAATATTTTTGGAAAAATATTATGAATGTTTTGGACTTTTATTTTTAGAAATTATAGTTGAACATTGTAATCTTTGAAAATTAAAGAAATTATTTATAAAAAAATTAATATCCCTTTCATTGGTGATGATTTGTAAACTATTTTTAGATAAATTGATGTGACATATGTATTCCTTTGAACTCTCACCAAAAAAATTCCCCTTTTTAACTTGATTTCAATTGAGTAGAACACAATTTTATTATAATATATCAATGAACAAAAATGACAAACTAGAAATAATACAACTATAGCTATATCAATAACAAACTAGAAATACCGCAACTATAGAAATAATATAACTATAGATATATCTATGACAAACTAGAAATAATTCAACTATGGTTATATCATTTGACTATAGTTATATCATTTGTGCGAGGAAATGAGTTATCACATTTGAAACAAATAAACAAAAAAATTTCCATTTGAACTATATGAATTGACCCTTGGATTATTCAATTTTTGACCAAAAATTAAAGTTAAAATTAGAAAACATTTTTTTTTTTTTTAATTCTATTTATTTACTCTTTAATTTGTTTATGGGCTCTCCCAATGTATAATGGTTATTGTCATCTCTTTGATGAATATAATTCTAACAATCACTACAGTCCATTCACTTCCAAAGGAAAAGAGACTAATAAGGAACTCTCACATTGGTGCATATATATTATACTGGGCCATGGAAGTGAATTCATATTAAAAAATATCTCTAACATAGTTGCACATAATTTAGTGTGTATTGCTTTTGTGTTTCAAATTATTTTTTCTTTCTCAAATATATATTTAGTTGAAATATGTTATAATTAAAATTAATTAAATTAGTGTAGATTAATATATTATTAAAATATGTTATAATTAAAATTAAGTAAATTTTTGTAGATTAATATGTTATTAAGTTATTTCAAATAATAAAATTGAGTAGAATTAAATTGTTAATTAATAATAAAATAATAAATTATTTTTAAATATTATGCTTAAATGAATTTAAATTTATTATCACTTTTGATGATGACGGTGGTGGTGGTGGTGGTGGTTAACGTCCACTGAGACCAAACTTTGGTCTATCAGACCTAAAGAAATGAATTATTTAGTTTGATTTAAGATTCTATTCCTATGCTCAAAAAGCTTGGAGAGAAGCCTCGCAAGCTCACTGTAATTTTGACAACGTAAAAGGCTAGGAAGCCCAGTATTGCAACAAAGATTTCGAAACTGAGATCTAATGTGGTTATACACGGGGCACTCTAAGAGGAAGTGATTTTCATCCTCGATGTTCGTATTCTCACAGATATGGCAGAACCTTTCCATCCATGGTGTTTTAGAAACTACCCAATGACCCGTTTCACTATGAAGCTCATGAGAGTTCGTTCTAATCTTGGCTATTTTAATTTTCTTCTTTGAGCTAGTTAAAACAGAGAGATACTTTTCATCCTCTAGGGTGGGGTTGATGACCTCCTTATAATATCCTAATTTTCTTTTAGTTGCTAAATCTTTCTCACACCAGATTTTTTCTTTGAACTTAGAAGTAACAATATTTTTAATGTTATTAATGTTTTGCAATGGAACATTCTCATCGATCTCCCAATGGTTGAACAAGGCCTTGGTGTCTTTATACCAACCTCGTTTGAGCCTTAGGTGGTTTTGGCTAGAATTTAAAGCTATCTTAGGAAGTCTATGGTCTCCTATGTTATTGAGTTTGTGCTTGTACAACAGAAGCCTAGTCATAGCTAGGTTCTTGATAGGGGAAAGACACACTTCTATAAGAAGAATAGGATAGGGTGTGTTGCTTTCAATTTTGAGGTTATACGTTATAAAATGCTTCTAGATTTGCTCAATGCTTCTCTAGGATTCTCTAGAGATGCTACAACCCCAAACCTCACATCCATATAAGATAACCAGAGTGACTAAAGTTTCAAAGAGGAACTTCTTTCTATCCCACATTACGAGGTTTTTCGTTTTACAATTATTTTCAAGACCAAAATAAGCTTTCCATCCCCCATTAATCCTTTTCTCAATGCTATAGTTCTATTTGAGCTTGTGATGAACATCAATTCCTAAGTACTTGTAGGAAGACACTTCCTCCATGTTACTATTGTCATACATAAAATTAGCGTAAGTGTCCTTCTTGGATTTGATAATCATAACTTTTGTTTTGTCAGTGTTAACAATCATACCTATGGTAGAGCATAAATCCTTAAGAAGTATAAGTTGCTTATCAAGATCAGATGGGCACCTTGCGAGCAGAACAATATCGTCAGCGTAGAGAAGAAGGATGATGACTATCCCAGCTACGATCGTCCAAGCACATCCTGCTTTCTCTAAACAACCTTCTAGCTTGTCGATGTAAATGCCAAATAGGGTAGGGGAGAGGGGGCAACCTTGTCTAACTTTGATATTACACTTCATATCTTTTGACCACCCCTCATTGCTCTTTAACTTGGCAATTACATTCTTGTATAACCTTATAGTGATATCTCTCAACTCAAAAGGAACCTTTATCTCTTCTAATCTGTTCCAAAGGTTGATTCTAGGAACTATATCGAAAGCCTTTCTAAAGTCCACAAAGCAACAAAAGGGATTGGATTTATCATTGTGGCGTTCCTCCACAATGATCCTAAGCGTAACGAGGTGGTCTATTGTTGAGTGTTGCTTTCTAAAACCCGCTTGGCCTTTAGCCTGCTTACCTTCACTTTCAAGCCATATGCTCAACTTCCTTTCCAAAATAATACCATATAACTTGGCTAGGAGAGGACCGATCATAATTGTCCGATAATTAGAGGGGTTATTTGTATCCCAACTTTTAAAAATAGGGATAATGAGGCTTTGAGTCCATGGTTTAGCGAACCCTTGCTTGATCGCTTGATTGAAAAGCTTGTGAATGTGGGGGATGAGGACAGGACCTCCAATTTTTATGATTTCTGCATGGTAACCTTCAATGTCCTTACCTTTCCCATTAGGCAAGCGATTAACCCAAAAATCAATGTCTTCTAATGGGAAAACTTATTTTGTTGTGAGTAGGGTTTCAAAGTTATCCATGACATTTGGAGATTCATAAATCTTTTTAAGATAGGAATTCGAGTCGTGTGAAGCAATTTTATTATTATCTTTAGTTTTCCTAGTTAGAATTTGCCTCCATAATTTCTTAGGAGCTACCTTAGACAGGTGTAAGATATTCTCTTATATTTTATGAATATATTGCCTTTTCAAATAATTTATTTTTATTTATACGGAAAGTCAACATTTTTACTTGATTTCTTTTTGCAAATGTAGATTCATCATTATTATTATTATTATTATTATTAAAATAATAATAATGATAACATATTACAGTTATCATTTCCACTTTTTACTTGATTTCTTTTTACAAAATGTAAATTCATTATTATTATTATTATTAAAATAATCATAATGATAACATAGTACAGTTATCATGCATGCACATAGCCTTTTCATGATTACAGTTTTCATGGGCACATATTATCCCCCCAAAAAAATATCAAGTAGCATACCTCCATGAGCAACAAATACATGCGACACTGCATGTAAAATAGTCAAGTTAGAAATATGAATAAATCCATCACAAAAAATATATGTCGTGGAGCATTATCTTTAAATATATGGACTCAAATACATAAAGAGTTTGCTAAAAGTTACTTAGAAAATATAATACCTATTTATCTTGTGATGGAGTTATTTACATTGTTTAGAAGTTTGTTATATCTAATAGAGATCTTAGATCCTATTCAAGTGTGTGGTTGAGATATTCTTTCAACATATCGATTCTGTCATTAAGATAATATTTCTATATTAGACCATTATTTGATATATTTTTACGTGTTTTTATAATGATGAAAAATAGTTTTGGTGTGCAAAATGGTTTCATAAATTGGTATCAAAGCCACTGGCTCTGGGCTAACTCCCTTAAGGGAGACCCCAATATCTATGATAGAGATGAGAGATATATTTGAGTTATTTGTTGTCTGAATAGATTAGAGAAGGTGTGTTAAAATAAAGTATTGTGCATGTAATTTATGGTGGTCATTTGTGCTAGAGTGTGGGACATAAACCAACCTGGAGCTACAACAATCCAACGATGGTGATGACCAGCTAGGACTTGAAGGCACATTAATGCCATATCAGATTGGAACACTGTTGAAAGTGGCAGATCGATCATTTTCCTAGATGAGCCTACTTGTATATTGTTGTCAAAGAGATTATGTCTATCCCTAGCTCATTTTAGTTATGTTCGCTTTCGATTTTGGTTCTTCCTTGTGTTAGTGGTTTCTTACCCTCCCTTTGTTTCTCTTAAGATCCACTCTACGATGTATATTGGAAACTGCAACTATCAAGTCATTGTTGGAGCTGTAAGGAGTCATGAAAAATGGGGGAACAACACAAAGATCCATATCTGTGTAGAGCCAACGTGTGTGGTTTTTCTGGTTGGCATATCACATTAGGTAAACTGTGTAGAGATTGTTATAGATCCTCTACCTTCCTACGACCACCACCAAATCAAATATTTTTCTGCCAGTGATGAATGATCGATATTTTCTGCCTTATATATTTTTAAAGGTCGAGATGGCAGCCAACAAGGTACCATGATGCACCATAAATGAGAACTGGTCCAAATTTTAGTTTGGTTCAAAGATAGTACCACGTAAGAATCATAACTTCTGAAGTCTTAAAATAAATGACCTTTTCCATATTGGACTTTAGTGTGGACATAATTTATACTTGAATGGATAAGCACTTTCTCTTGCAGGGAATTACAGTTACTCCTTACCATGAATGACCCTACCAAATATCAGTTTTCCTACACTCTCAACGTGTTTGTGTGCCTGTTGACGGTGCTAGAAATCTATCAACCAAAGGGGTCTCACTGATGTGAATTCCCAATTATACCTCACACCATTTGGAATAGGATCTTCATCTGGAGCATTGGCCTAGTTGTCATATTTTCTTATATGTTTGCCTTGGCTTTAACTGTTAGCAAGAGAGAGAAGCATATATGTGCCTTTGTGAAAAGCAAGTGTACCTGGTGAATGGTCGGTTGCAGGCGTATCTAGGTTCTTTTGTTATGGAGGGAGGGAAGGTTATCCTCTAAGAGAGAGGTAACAGTACCACCCTATTAGAGGCAAATGATGCAGGAGCATCTGGTCGACAGGGCGCAGACCGAGAAGGGGCAGACAAAGTTTCTGAAGAAGATTAGGAGAAATGAATATTTCGACAAATGGACAGCAAGACTGTCAGAGTTTTTATTTTTTTTTATTTTGTTCTTCAAAGGTCAACTACAGCATTTGGTTTATTAGCTTAAATTTCCTTTTTTAACTTGTTCTGTTTTAATTGTAATAACAGGTCCTAACTAGAGTTGTTAAGGGACTGTAGTTATAGGTCTTAAACTAGAGTTGTTAAGAAATTAGATAAATGACAATAATCAATGTAAGCATTAAACCCTTATGGGACAGAAGAAACAGGCAAGCAAACAAATAGCCAGGTCACGTAACTGAAAGCAACTGTCAAGCAACTGTAATGTAGAACTACCAAGCAGTTATCTAACTGCTGAACTATTGTATAAAAAGACAGAGGAAATAACCCAGAAGGGTTCTGGAGCGTAACATTGAAAAGAGTAATAGCAAAATACATTTCATTTCCTTCATAAATTGTTCAGTGCACAATTAATTTCCAGATTGCAAGATTTATGTCCTCTAAGATAGAATACGCATGCATAATTAGTTCTGTTCATTCCATTCAATACAAACAAATACCGTGACAGAGTTTCACGAACCTACGCATTCACATCCATATACATTTCTGTTTAGTCCACACATTACAAGCAGATACAGCAACCAAGTCTCGTTACTCCAAAAGCAAACATACATATATATACTTCTGTTCATTTCAATACATTGCAGGTCGATACAGTAACAGAGCATCACAACTCCAAACATCTCATGACCAGCCGAGGCCGAGAGCAAGTGAAAGGCGAATAGAGTCAAGAAAAAACGCAAGAAACGACGGTCCACAGACAACTGGTAAGCAACAGCACCGAGTTCCATAGTTATTACATACACTGTGTAAATATATTGCAGGGTATAAAATTCCCAACGACCAAGTAAACGAATACCCAGAAACCCTCCTATCCACAGCTACAGAACGACCGAACAACGAATATACAAAGGACCGAGCCATTAAACGAAAGCAACCACAGAAACCCTCTAAGCTGCAGATACGGGTTGATACATTACAAAGGCCTGACTCTTTATCAAATACAGACCACCGAAGCAAATAAATACAGTGAAGACTAAGAGCCACAGAAGAGGGTAGGTTAAGAACAGAGCTACCCGGAGGATAGACAGTCGAAGTCCCTGCAAAGCCACGGGACCGGTCACCTGCAACCACTACAACAGAATAGCGTTAGGGTCATAACCACATCCAAAATCACGCAACAGAAGCAGTACAGTGAAATCGTAAAGGAGATAACAGAGAGTAAAGACCCGTGTATGGCTGACGGGGCGAAGCCATACCTGTTGTAAACCGACCCATAAGTCGCAGAAACAAAGGGACAACCTGACCACAGAGGAGCTGCGAGGGGTTAGCAACATTTCGAGCAGAGAGTAATGACATATAACAAAGAACAAACCCTCACCTGAATATACAGTGCCGAATGTTGGACTAGAACCAGAGACGGAGTTGGACACCTGAGCAAACCACCGAGGCGGAGCCGAACACCTGAGCAAACCCCAGAGACAGTGCCGAATACCGGAGAGAGCCACAGAGAGCAAAACAACACAGTGAAAATGACCAAATGAGCGCGAACCGGCCGAGAAAAAGGGTAAAGAATGGAGTTAGGGTTTGACAAATCTCGAGACGGACAGGTGTAGCGTGGAGAGGCAGAGTAGTACCGTGGGTGGATTAATAATCACCTACTTCATAAAATCGCAATCAAACCATATCCAAAAACCAAATAATAGTGCAGGTCCACATAGGACTGGGTAGTGCGGGACACGTGGGCTGGGTCCCCATCAGCAAACATAAGTGAAAACATAAGCACCTAACATCTAGCAGAATAGTCCACATAGATGTGATGGTTGTTACAACCATTACAACACATATTCAATTAGATATGCACTAACATAAATGAAATAGTTCAACCACTTTAGTACATGTGAAAAAAAACATGAATCATAAATATTCACATAACAATCATACAAATATTCCCAATCCATGCATGAAAATGTGTCGGCCATCAGGCTTCAAGTACTAAGTAAAAGTTCCAAGATACATGGATGCAATGAGCATCACTAGCTCCAATAGTGGAGCATTGGAGGCACAAATTTCTCCCCAAAAGTAATAATTCTATCTCTTTGACGCCTTATGGGAGAAGCCAAGGTGAAAAGTCACTCTCATGTACAGTGAGGGTGTATATATAACAAAAGGGGTGATCCTTCACCTCGCTTATGACTCTTGGACTACACTCATATTTTTTTGACTTCCTACATGAATCTTCACATTGCATATATGACTCTTGAATTTCCACTTCACATTACATTTTCCAATATAGAATTACATAACCACGAATGATGTGGTACATGATGGCTCATGACATGACATGACATGACACTGATGACATGGATTGCATAATGACATGGCAATGTCAGGTCACGTTTTGCTACTGCTTTCTTTGTGTCTTATTGAAAATATGGTGCATTTTCTTCTTCTTCCTCATCCTTATGAATCGAATATAAGGAGTCTTCAATGTGGTCTTGATCTTCCATATTCTGTTATAGTCCAGTGTTCCTTTGTCTTCTTGCCTAATGATCATCTTATTTCCTCATCTCCTTAGGTGTATTCAAGCATGTCCTCCTTCTCCATCTCCTTCTCTTTCCATAGCATAGAGTACTTGCATTCACAATCCACTCATGACAAGATGACATCACTCCGATAAAACCCCAGTCTTAGATGTTGCATGATTATCCATTGACTGAGCCAAAACCAGGTGACAGGTTGAGGGAGAGGCTCAGTAAATGCATAGTTACGCAGCTCAGGCAATAACAAGTGAATATTGAGCCTTGAGACTGTGCAATGCCAAGTTTAGGCTGGATTGGGCAAGAAGATTGTGCAGTTTTGGGAGTCAGTAATCCAACCTGAGGGGTTTTGCATTGTTTCAGCCAACTGCGTAGTTCACAAAGGAAGAGGAGGCCAATTCATTGCACAATTACATAGCTTAGGAATTCAAGCGTTGGGCTTGAGGTCTTAGACTATGCAATGCATAGTTCAGACCTAGCTAGAGGGCATGATTGTGCATTTTTGGAGGCCAAGGCCTGGGCTTGAGCACTGAAATTGTAAAATGCATAGTATTGGAAGGAGAGGAGGCCAAGTGATTATGTAGTTGCATAGTTCAGGAGCTCAAGGATGAGGATTAAAGACTAAGATTGCACAATGCATAGTTTTTGCTTAGCTGGAGTGAAAGATTTCATAGTTCTATGACTTAAGGGCTGGGCTTGACCACTGAGGTTATGAAATCCATAGTTATGGGAGGCAGACACTATGCATTTCACGGTTCCAAGAGACAAGGTTGATGCTTGAGCACTGAGATTACTCAGTGCATAGTTCAGGAGGGTTGGATGAGGTTGAGTGGCCCTGTCAGGAGTTTTTCCAATTTTTACTAAGTGTACAGGTACATGTATAGTCTATTGAACCATGTACATGAAGGACATCCTAGTAGACTGTTGGTTGTAGCGGTCGATACCCATGCATTCTAGTAGATGGTTGTTCCTTTATATGGACATCGACATATTCTTTTTAATCATATTTGTAAACACTAGGACCAAATCTAAACTTTTCTTATTGAAATCGAGACAACTGGTCATTAAGGGGGGACATGGAAAATATAATTCCTACTTGTCATGCGATGAAGTTATTTACATTGTTTAGAATTTTGTTACATCTAACAAAGATCTTAAAACGTATTTAGGTGTGTGGTTGAGATATTATCTCAACATATTGATTGTGTGGTTAAGATAATATTTCTATCGTTGACCAATAATTGATGTATTTATATGTGTGCTTATAATGATGAAAAATAGTTTAGGTGTGCAAACTGGTTTCACAAATAAGTTTAGGCAATGAAATAGATTAGATGTTGGTACAAAGTTCATCACATACATGTGACATGCCAACTATACTGAACTGGATCCACATGGTTTTGGTCACATCATGCACTAGATCCATCCTACTATGGTCACATCATGATTTTGTGTTAGCTGTGGATAGGTTGTCTTTAGGGTTTGATCATCTTTTTGGATGGTAAGTGGAACAATTAGGTTTGGAGTTTCAAGGAGGAAATTTCAATATTGTTATTATGCCCGATGAGTTAAAAGTTAAAATGTTTGATTGACAAATGTATTTATAAAAGATAATTAATTGGAAAAAAATCACTCAAAAATATTATTAGTAATGGGTTGGTCCCTCAACACTCGTCATAATTTTTTTTTTACTCTCAAATGTTTCACCGTAGGATCTCCGACTATCAACTTCTATCCCTTTTTCCCTTTTTCTTTTTCAGGTCAAAAATCAAAGTAGACCCAATATTCTCATGCACTATTGCTAGATCGGATCAAACATGCTCAACAAAAATATTTTTCATATTCATGTAAAACTTGGTTGATCAAGATAGGTAAAATATTATTGATTTTATGGGACCATATGTTATGGTTCAATTCAGTAGGAAAGCTCTGTCCTCCCTCTCCATCAGATAGAAGGGCAGAGGTGGGTTCTCTACCTAGAAAGGACACCCCTTCAGTGTCCTTTTCAGAATTGGGGCCTCAAAATGATTAGCCAATATGCCTTTCTCGCATTTATGCCTTCTTTACAAAGCTTTCTCAAAGGATTTTCAATACCTCATAATTTGGTCGAGCAAGCTTAACGACAATATGGCGTAGAAGGTTGATCTTTCCTACACGAATATCTTCTTAATCCATTCCTTAATGGCATTGGTGGTGGACATTACTTATATTTACCATTAAAATACAAGCCCTTCTTTTCAATGACCACTTGGGAAGTAGACAACATGGATTGATTTGGACTAGAATAACCTTTGCAGTTTAAAGAGTTTCTCTTGGAAGCTCTATTGCAGATGTCTTCAAGACAAAATTCAACGTACAGGTTTAGTGGTGGGGGTAAAAAAAATTTCGATGAAAACTACATAGGAGGGTGGGCAAGGCGTCCTATAGAATGAGTCAAAATCCACTTGCAGGTGATTGATGAGATTAATGTTGTACAACGTCGTCCTGAGCAATGGATGCCAACAAGAGAATGAATTGAAGACGGTTATATCTCAACTATGATTGCACAATAAGACTCAAGCTCAGTGAGACAATGAGGCTTTGAATAAATAGAATTAAAAAAAAAAATGTTTTATAAAGTAGACTTTGCAAATTGCTTGTTTAATTTTTGGTCAAATTTAGATTAATCCATAGTAAATGTGATATTGATTACGTTATTACTTGAGGTAGGGATAATAGAAAGTTTTAAATTTTTTAAATAAAGTTTATATATATAATTTCAAGTAAGATTGTGATTTCTTATTACTTAAAATACATTCCGGGATGCTTAAACCAATTTCATGCACTAAAAACCCCAGGCATTCAAACTTTACAAATTAAACAACTTAAACTTATGATCCTTAAAAATCTTTACCGAATGTTAGAAAAAAATTACGAGTGTTTACAACATGGTCATTTTGTCTATTAGTTAGACTAAGCATATAAAAATTATATTTGTAGTATATAAATAAAGTTTTTGAAGTATAAAATAGATGATAGTAAGGTATTTTTGTGTGTAGGTTATTAATAAAATAGATAGTAAGAGGGTGTTTCATTAAGGTACTCTTTGTGTGAAGGTTATGAGTTTGAAGTACAACTCTCCAATTAATAAAATTAAAAAAAAAATTACATTATTTGATTTGTAAATTTATATTTTATTCATTATATTACAAATATTGTTTTATTAATAATTTTTTGTTAATTAAATTACAAATATCTATATAAAAATATATTTAAATAATAATCACTCAAATTTATATAGTAAATAGTTAACATTAATAGTAGTCACAAATTAAAGATTGAGATTTATTGTAAAAGAAATTATGTGCCTTTTGGATTTTTAATTAAATTGATCAATTAAAAAAATGTCATATGAACATGTGTTATTGGTCTTTTGGCATTTAGTAAACTATGGTATTAGTCCATGGTATTGTAACAAAACATATTGACATGTTAAGAATATCCATGATAAAAGTGGGGAGGAATTTCCATGGTTAAGAATCTTGTTAACTTTTTTTAATATATATACGTTTAACTCATATATTAATGCTTTTGTAATTATGAATAATAATAATTTAAAATAAAGTTATAATTTGGTTAATTTTTATATTTTTTTCTTTTTTAATATTGACAAGGTGATATTTATCATAATGTAAGAGTTTTTATGTGTATCAATATTTAGGTCAACCATTTCATTTAAGCATAGTCTAACCAATAAATAAAATTTTGCCAAAATCTAGAGATTTTTAAGAATAAAAAGTTTAAGCTATTTCATTTGCAAAGTTAAGAGTTTTGGGATTTTTTGAGGGTGTCGGATCCATTTATGTATTCAAAACAAAATTTTAAACAACAAGAAATCACAATTTGGCCCTAAATTGTAACAAATTTTGCCAAAACCTAGTAGAGATTCTTAAGAATCAAAATTTTAAGATATTTTACTTGCAAAACTCAGCGCCCATGGGGGTTTTCATGGAGTTGAATCTATTTATCTTTTCAAAACAACATTCTAAACAACAAGAAATGAATGGCACCCTAAATAGTATCAGGGGGAAGATCATTTTGTCTATTTATTAGTTAGAGTGAGCCTTTAATTTATATGGCTACAGAATTTACACCGATAGGCTTGTCTATTTTGGATTGGGTCTTTCAAAATTTCAATTTAATTATCAATAATTATTAGTCCCTGCCAAGGTAGGACTCTAGCAATCAATTTTCTTTAGACTACCCATTCGTTAAGATTTGAGAAATAAATTCTATAATGTTTAACTTTATGATATATATATATATATCTATATATATATATATATATATATATATATATATATATGTATGTAATCCACTCATTGGTTCATATTTTCAAGGTCTTATTTCCATCTTCACAACATGTGATGATATAATCATTCTTTTAGTGGAATTCTATGCCATCGCCCACTTTTCTTCAACTTCCATCACTAAGGTACAAAAGATTAGTTAATGAAATTATTTTTCAACTCTTTGTGTTGGTTTATACAGATAGTTATCATCGTATAGGGTTGGAGCATAATTTAGAAACCAAACTTACATTTGTACTAGAGTTCTTGGCCTTATTTTTTAGTACATAAATGCATTCAAAATTGTACCAGAATGCAAAAGGATTCTGCAAGACCTCCATCCGGAACATAGAATTTCTTGTAAATTTGAAAATTAGCGCGTGCCTAATTTTTGGTTATGGGTTTATTGATCTTGAAATTTTGTTGTATTACGGTCTTGTAACATTCCTTTTACTTGACTTTCTCTTTCTTTTATATATAATATTTTATATATAATACAATATGTAAAATGTAGTTTATAACACATTTCTAACTATAAGGAATTTGGTTGTTTACGATTTGGGTTTATTGATCGTCCTCTACCTATTACGGTTACAAGTAATATTCCTTTTACTTGACTTTCCCTTTCTTTTATATATAATACAATATGTAAAATGTAGTTTATAACACATTTCAAACTATAAGGAATTTGGTTGTTTACTATTTATCAATATGTTGTCAGGTTGTTTACTATTTATCAATATGTTGTCAAACCTTTTTTGGTGTGGAAATCTTATTTGTTTGAAATATAATTATATATGTAATTTTATTTTTTCACTTACCAATCAATAATCCCCAACATTGTTACATGATAAAGCTTGCAATTATACTGGAATTCTTGGTCTAAATTTTTTAGTACATAAATGCATTCAAAATTATACGAGAGTGGAAACGTATTTGGCCAGGCTTTCATCCCGAACATAAAACTTCTTGTAAATTTGAAAATTAACAAGCTGCTTAAACTTTTGATTATGAGGTTGTTGATCTTTAAACTCTATTGTAGTCTTATAGTCTTCTACTTGTTATTGTTACAAAACCTTTTTTTCTTTTATATGAAATATAATTTGGAAAATCTAGTTTATGATACATTTCAAGCTATAAGACATTTGGTTGTATACTATGTCAAACCAGTCTGGTCATGATCTCAGAAAAATCTTATTTTTTCGAAATGTAATTTACATGTAATTTAATTTTTGCAGTTACTAATAAAAAATCCTCAACATTTTTACATGATAAAATTATGAATATTGGCTTTGTGGAATGATATTTAGATAAATGTCATGGAGTTATAATTTTTTTTTTTAATAAACTTTTAAACGGAGTTTAATTTTATTTATAAAAGAATGAAATATTTAATATTTTTTTTTTTAATAAACTTTTAAACGGAGTTTAATTTTATTTATAAAAGAATGAAATATTTAATAGATAATATTAATTTTATGTGTTTTTTATTATAAATTATTTTTTATATAATAATGTTAAAAGATTTTAGTTCAACTAATTTGGTAAATAATTTGTTTTTGTAGTTATGTAGGTTGAAATTTTTGGAAATATGTTGTAATTATTTTTTCCTTAAATGTATATAATATGAATAGTGGCTTTTTTATATATATATATATATATATATATATATATATATATATATATATATATATATATATATATATATATATATATAGATAAAATGTTTGTGGCAAAATGGTATACAAATGTATCAAAGTCCATTACAAGTTTTTGCCTAAATGCAAATTTGTTTTTTTTGGAAGATGAGATATGAGATATGAAATTTTAGTTATTTATTATTTTTTAGATTAATTTAGCTACTATGTAGCACTCACTGAATTGATGAAATCATTATGCCAAATTGCAATAAGATATATCTAATAACTAAAGTGCACCTTATTAGTCCCTACCAAGGTAGAATATGCACATAATGTAAATGTGATTTGAACAACTCCTACCAAAATTACTACTTCATAATTGAATTACAAGATTTTGTTTTTTTGGGAAAATATAAATTTTCAAACTTTGTCATATAAATATGAATATAATAGTGCTTTGTAAAATAATTTCATAGAATATTAATTTTCATTATCTTACTGATATAAAGATATATATTAATCTTATCCATATTATACTAATATTAGTTTAAATATTTTAAAATATGCTTTATATGTATCATGCTACGTGTTTCTATATGCAAATTTTGTAGCAATATAATTCTTAATTTCAATGGGAGGGACTACCCTACCCTACAATACTTGTTAGGTCAATGGTAGTGATTTTACCTCCACTAGATATTACAAAAGTTTCGGGTATTTGAAAAATAAAAGATTGAGATTTATTTCCAAAATAGTTATGCTCTTATTTTTCCTTTTATTTATTAAAAAAATGTCTTATGAACAGGCATTATGTGAAATGAGTTATGTTTTATTTGGACGTGTGGTATTTATAAGCCATGATATTGCCATGGCAAAGTGGAGGTGAACCTTGTCATATATTTTTAAAATGTATATATGTTTAACTTATATAAATTATTTCTATAAATAATAATAATAATAAAAATAAAGTTATTTTAATTCATTTTTATGATATTTTTTAATTGTTTATATGGATATCTTAAACTGATACTTATTGATGTTTACCACCTAATTTATTTTAATAGTTGCATGAGTATTAATTTTAGAAAACAAACAAATAAAACAAAACAACTAAATTTACTAAAATTAACTTATTTTCACCATATAAATTATTTTGGGAAATCATGATGATTTTAGTTTGTTTAAACTTTGACAAAGGAAAGAGACATTTTCTTACTCATGAATTTAAGAAAGGTATATATTTAAAATAAAGTAAATTTAAAACATATTTTATAGATAATTTGCAAATTATATTATATAGAGATTAAAAGAGTTACATTATAGTAAATGGTAATGGTTTTGATATTATTTTTATCTAATTTTAAATATTAAATGAAATTTTCAAATGTAAATGAATAATTTAAAAAATACATAGTTTTAATTTATATTTAGCATAATTAAAATTATTATAATATAATAATATAATATTATTTTAAAGGTTTAATAAAATTTATTTATAATAACTTTTAACTTATTTGTTAATCTTTAAAAACTATAATATATTTATTATTTATTAACAAAATTTTAAAATTATAATAAAAATAATAAAGATAAATTAAGTAGTATAATACATTTGAAAAATGAAATTCATTAACCACTTATCACTTTTTACATATTACTTTTCCTTAATAAATAATAATTATGTCTTACATTACATAAATGAAAATTGAGTTTTTATAATATATACTTTATCTCTTTTTTAAGTTTTTATTTTTTATTTAAAATTTTATCTTTTTCACTTATAAATATTTCTTTCTTCACTCTTTAACCATTTTTTTCTTCAGGATAGAAAATTATAATGACTATTAATACCACAGTTTTTTAATGTGATTAAAATCTTTTTCCTTTTCTTTTGAATGCAATTCAAAGTAATAGATATTTTAAATCATCTCACCTTTTCGAAAATAAAAACCGTCAAATTTTTATCTTTTATCTTTTATTATATAATTGTTTTTTATGTGATTCAAATCGTTTTCCTGTTTTTTTTAATAAAATTCAGAGTAATAGATATTTCAAATCATCTTACCTTTTCGAAAATAAAAATGTTCAATTTTTTATTTTTTTGCAAGAGATATTTGGTCACTCTACTTTTAAAATAAAAATTTAAAGATTAGGATTAAGATTCCAGATACCTCGAGACGAAATAAATCCATTTTTGTTCAGTTATAAATTAACATATCATATAAGACCAAATTCTCCCCCATCATAAAGCACAATAAAATTTATATAACATATTAACTAAATAATTATAAGCAGGTGTACCTATAAAGCCCCCACAGAACCACTATTGTCCACGCTTCATATAATTGACACACCAACCCAATTGTTCCTGTAAAGTACAATACCATTTATATAATGTAGTGCTCAATAATTATAACGTAGGTAGTACCCCCCCTAAAGCCCCTACAGAACCACCACTGTCCATGTTTCATATAATTGACACGACAACCACGTTCTTGCTAGCTTCGTGTCGACAAACTATACATCTTTTAGTTTCTTAAACCCTAGCTTTCTTTGCTTTGAGACCGAAAGCTAATGGTGAAAACCCAGATTTCTATATTTAAATTCAAACAGAGAGCCCACAGATATTTCAAGGCAAACCAAATTCTGCACGTCTCATTACTAGTTGTTCCTCCATCTCATGTGGTTGCTCGCGTAACTGATTTGGACACCGCTATCACAGAGGCGTAGGGCTATATCCTACTCAATTTAGCTAAAGCATAGCCATCTTTCGTGTATAAATTGGTGGCTACAACTCGAATTGTATTGTCTGAGTTTGCTCTTCATAGCTACTATGGTTTGAGCAAAGGCTTAGAATTCAAAATCTGAGTTTTCTGCATTGTAGAAAGAAATATATTTTGTGGTTTGAGATCAGAGATTTGTGAACGATGGCCGGTCCACTGGAGTATCTTTCGGATCTGCTCAGAGGAAGAGGAAGTAGGAAGCACAAAAAGATGAAACAGATGCAGGTATAAAAACCCATACTCATTTGATCTCAATGTTGTCAGTGTGTCCATACCCATCAGCCCAAGAAGATAATATAACGTAGAGTAAAATGCTAAACATTGTTAATCTCACTTTTGAATTGTAGACTGTAGAGCTGAATCCGAAAACCTAAACATTGTTAATCTCACTTTTGAATTGTAGACTGTAGAGCTGAAGGTTCGCATGGACTGTGATGGCTGTGAGCTGAAAGTGAAAAACTCTGTATCTTCTATGAAAGGTATGTATGGAGATCCAAGCTGTCTTGGAATATCAGTGTGAATCTATTTTAACCGTGGATTTATAAAACATGCAAATGAGCACCAGAATGGACATACACATGTTCTCATAATGAATTGTAGAATGCAGCACCACTAAAACCTGTCCGGTTTCTCTTAAAAAAAATTGAATGCAGTTTTCTTGAAAGCTATCATAATGCTGGTGTTGGTGTTACTTGCACGTGTGAGGTCTGTGGATGTAAACAGAAAGGAGCAGAGGGTGACAGTGACAGGTTACGTGGAGGCAAACAAGGTGCTGAAGAAGGTGAAGGCCACTGGGAAACGTGCAGAGCTGTGGCCATATGTGCCATACAGTTTGGTTGCTCAGCCTTGCGCTGCCCAAGCATATGATAAGAAAGCCCCTGCTGGGTATGTTCGGAAGGTCGAGTCCAACACATTTTCAAACCCTAATCCCACAGACGAGCAGTACACAACGCTCTTTAGCGATGACAACGCGAATGCTTGCAGGATTATGTAAAGTTGAATAGTAGAGATTCCTCTGAAATAGAGATAATCTATGAAGCTTTATCGAGAGAACAAATTTTATTCACAAAGCTAGTGAAATATCTTAATGAACTCTACTCATATTCCTCAAGACTCGTTTTAATTGTAAAGATCATCGAATCTGCTGCTTTGAATTCTTATGAAGAAGTATTATTAAAACCTTGGGAGCTTTTGATAAACGGTTATGTACTTTTTGGGGACCGTGAAAAGCATTAGACAGAAAAATCGAAATAATATCACGTTATGTTGATATGGCTTCTTTCAAAGAAATCACCAGGTTGCAGATTGAGTGTGTGCAATGTTAGATTTGGTTTCCTGCAATTGCATTGTTAAAACCTCAAAAGCCATGTAAGTTGGGTCTTCACTAAAAATGTTTCTGCAGAGCATCGTTGTAAGAATATAAGGGGCCCCTTCTAATCAAAGGGACTCTGGATTGACAATTGGAAAATCATTCACCGTCAATTAATTAAAAAGAAAATTATTGCACAGAAATATGTACCATCAAATCGCAACCTTTAACCCTCAACTCATTAATTCAAAACAATATGTACCATCAAATCACACTTATACAATTGAGCGTGGGCCTGACTGGTCCCCAAACCTAAAAAGTGTTGACGTTGATTAGGATGATTTCTAACCATTATAATAAACCAAGAGTGATTCATGTTTTCTCCGTTAATTGATATTAAATTGTCAGTAACCTATCCCAAAAATAGCCCAATTCCAATCTCAAGTGTTAACCCATTTCATATTGTTCTATTTGAGTGGCTTTACGGCAATGCATCCCACTGAACTAGCCAGACGTTAACGACACCATGTCTGAGGTTGAGGTTATTAACGACACCATGAGAGGAATGGACGCCACTTGCTAGACAGATTAGAAGATCAAAGTACCACAAATGTTTTAATTGATTGTAATGGGTATTCCTTCTAACGTCGTGTCGCTGGTAAGGGGCTCAAATACAAAAGCTAAGATACAAAAGCTTCATTATGATATAGTCATTCTTTTAGTGGAATTCTATGCCATCGCCCAATTTTCTTCAACTTCCATCACTAGGGTACAAAAGCTTCGTTAATGAAATTATTTTTCAAGTCTTTAGGTTGGTTTGTACAGAGAGTTATCATCGTATAGGGTTGGAGCATAATTTAGAAATCAAGCTTACATTTGTAATAGAGTTCTTGGCTGTATTTTTTAGTACATAAATGTATTCAAAATTGTAGTGGAATGCAAAAGGATTCTGCAAGGGAATATAGAATTTCTTGTAAATTTGAAAATTAGCTAGTGCCTAAATTTTTGGTTATGGGTTTATTGATCTTGAAATTTTGTTGTAGTCTTCTACCTATTACGGTTACAAGTAATATTCCTTTTACTTGACTTTCTCTTTCTTGTATATATAATACAATATGTAAAATGTAGTTTATAACACATTTCAAACTATAAGGAATTTGGTTGTTTACTATTTATCAATATGTTGTCAAACCCTTCTTGTTGTGAAAATCTTATTTGTTTCTGTTGGCATTATGACACAGATGTGGCGCTATGCCATCAGTGTTGTCCTTGATGGCAACTCACTCAACTGGAAAATCATATTCACGCCCTCAAAATGATAGAAAATGAGATACCCGCACGTGCACCTAACAAATGTTGCGGACCTCAGGTGCTCCGAACAAGAAGTGCGGACATACCTGCAGGATCTTTGAACAAAAGATGTGGACGTCAAATTCACTCACTTTCATGGAGAGAAACGCGTGCACGTGGGAAATTCTATGGTTGATCCATGGTATTTAGTCTGACGCTATTGATCCTATGGCTTTGGTCCGTGGTTTTGCATCCTAAAGTATTGAACCCAGGTTTTGGGTCCCTTGTATTGGAATTCTATGGTTTTGGTCCATGGTTTGAGTAAGGGCTTGCCTACAAAAAGGAAATGAGATCATTTGGTTGTGCACTCAAGTGTTGAATATCTTAAGACGAACAAGATCTGAAATACTGGTAATCAGTTGGTGAGTTATAGTTGAACCTGAGCACGAGAAGACAGATCAACTGAGGGGTCGTGATCTCGTTGGCGCATGATCAGATCTGTGAATCTGACAGTCGAGGGTATATCTGAGGACTGATAAACTATCTTTATCCGGAGGTCCGAAAGCCAAAAACAGTTCAGGTGCGAAAGTACACAGATCAGAAGATGCCCCAAGTGCGGAGGTGCGCGGAGAAGCCGACAGTTCAGGTGCGGAGGAGCACAGTTCACATATGGGTGAAGGTGCGGAGGTACGCAGTTTAGCGACAACTGCAGGTGCGAAGGTACGTAGTTTAGCAACAACTGCAGGTGTGGAGGTACGCAGTCTGGCGACAACTGCAGGTGCGGAGGTACGCAGTTTAGCGACAACTGCAGGTGCGGAGGTGCCCAGTTCAGCGACAGGTGCAGGTGTGGAGGTCCGCAGGATCGACAGAGACAGAGTGCGGATATCCGCAGGTTTATATTGGTGAAGTTCCGGACTTTTCTTGAAACTCATTTTAGCTGCTTTTTACTGCACTGTTTTAGGTTCAAAATAAGTGTCTGGTTACTGGTATTGTTTTCTGGTTACTGCATTCTGAGAAGCTAGTGGTTGATTCAGTAGTTGATTATAGAAAGGAGATCGGTTGATGCACATGTACTTAATGTTTGTTTAATGTTCATGGATCCAGTCTGAAAATTTATAAAACTTGGTCCCTCGAAGAAAAGAGAAGGTCGAATCCTTCAGTAGGTGAGCACCTACGTGCTAGTAGCTCAGCTAGTACAAGAGCTAAGGGGGTTGTAACTCCCTTCCAGGAGAGTCTGGCAAACGAGAGAGGGTTGTAACTCTCTCCAGGTTGCAGCCTGCGTACTGGTAAAGGACTGCACCAGTACAGAATCATTGTAAAAAGAAGTTTCTAATTGAAGGAAGATAGAGACACATTGCAACAGGTGGCTTTCACCCACATTGGGTTTCCACCTTATATCTAGTGTTCTTTGGTGTGACTGTCTGTTTTTCTTGTTCGTGTTCATTATTATATGGCACTGACATTCAAATTAATGGTCAACATCTGAAGAATAAATTAAATTATAAATCTAGAGGGTATATTGAAAAGAATTTGATAATACTGGTTCACCCCCCCCTCAGTATTATTTCTAACAATTGGAATCAGAGCAGGTCCTTCAAAAAAAGCTTGATCGCTTGAAGGAATATCTATGATCATGAACAACTACGAGAGAGAAGCATCGATTAGGCCACCAATTTTTTATGGGACAAACTTCGTATATTGGAAGGTAAGAGTCACTTCCTATCTTAAATCTCTTGGTACAGAAGTCTGGGATATCATAGATACAAGGTACATTTTTTCGTCAGCAACACCTACAGATCCGGCTGGTAAGAAGCAATATGAAACAAATGCAAAGGCTATCAATACTCTATTAGGATGTTTATCTCAATCAGAGTTCATCAAAGTTATGCAGTACAATTCCGCAAAAGAAATATGGGATAAGATCGTTCTGAGCTATGAAGGAGATGAACAGGTAAAACAAGGAAAACTTCAAACCCTTAGAATTCAGTATGAAAATCTCAAAATGTACAATGATGAAAGTGTGGCTAACTATTTTCTACGTATAGATGAGATTGTTAATTGTATGAAAAACTTGGGTGAAGAAATAAAAGAGGCTATTGTGGTTGAAAAGGTACTAAGATCTTTGTCCTCTAAGTTTGAATCAAAATTTTCTGCAATAGAAGAAAAACAGAATCTACAGCAACTTACCATGTCACAGCTACACGGGATTCTAACTGCGTACGAAATGAGGAAAGGAGGACCATCAGACAGGAGAGAAGCTTCATTCAAGGCTGCAGGCAAAGGAGATCGCTATGAGTTAGGACATATGTCAGAAGAAGAGGAAGAATCAAATTTTGTCAAGAACCTTCAACGGGGTGCTGGAAGATTCAGAGGTAAGTTACCTTTCAAATGATTTTCTTGTGGAAGAGTTGGTCACTATGTTGCTAAGTGTCCTTATAAGGATAAGCTTAACAAAGGTAAGGAACCTGTTAGATGGAACAAGAAACATAATGTAAATAAGAAAAGCTATTACACTCATGAAGACAGTGATGGACTTTCAAATAGTGATGAAGATGAACAAGGTAATAATTATAGACTTTTAATGGCCTTTGAAGATGATGATTTCATGGATGCTATAGATGAAGAAGGTCTGTATGAAGAAATTTCTAAACTCAAAATTTGTTTAGAAGAGAAAAATATGATTATTGATACTCTGCAATTCCAACTGGCTGAAAGGGAAAAACATCATGAAAAGTTGGAATGTGAAATTGTGGGTCTTAGAAAAGAGATTGAGAAAACAAAAGCGCTTAATCTTAGATTTGTTAAAGGATCTAAAACTCTAGATGAGATTATCAATGTGCAACGTTCTCCTCTAATCAAGACAGGTCTGGGATATAATGAAGAAGCATCTCAAGCGCAGAAACCATCCACCTCCAAAAGTTATCTTGATGCAGCAAGGAGGAGTGAACAAATTGACAATCGACAGCAAAGGCACTATGGAGATCACCAGGTAAATCAGGGACAATTTACCTCAAGAATGAACAAAGACTACCAGGTAAATCGGGGGCAATCTACTTTAAGGATGAACAGAAGCTACAACCAGCCACAGGTAAAACATTCTCAATTTGCCTCAAGAATGGATGTCGATAGAAACTACAATCATTCGGTTGGTAGATTTGATAATCGCAGGAGTTTTTCAATGGCCAAGGTTTCTCTTGTCATAACTTTGGTCACAAAGCAGCTCAATGTGTATCCTATAAGACAATCATGACTAGAGAAGCTCAAAAACAAAGAAGTATGACTGGGATCACGAAAAGAACCTACAATAACTTTTCTGCCCTTGAGAATGAAATTGAATGTTCTATTTGTAACAACTTCAGTCATGAACATTCTGAATGCAGGAGTAGGTTTCGGAAGACAAAGGAACAAGCCTCAAATACCAAAACATGGAGATTGAAAGAACCGCAACCAGAAAGATGTGGTATAGCCTTATATGCGGAAGGGAAAGAAAATAAATGGTACATCGACAGTGGATGTTCGAAACATATGACGGGTGATAAAGGAAAACTTCAGTCATATAGTGCCTTAGAAAGGGAGAAGAAGGTCTCATTTGGAAATGACACCCCTGTGCTCATAAAAGGTAAAGGTTCTGTTCAGTTGAAAGAAAAGGTCAAAGCTGGAAATGTTATGTATGTTGATGGCTTAAAGCATAATCTATTGAGTGTCAGTCAGATGTGCGATCAAGGAACGGAGGTAATATTTCGATCAAATGGATGTAGTGTTCGTGATCTTGATACAGGAAAAACAATGATCAAAGGCATAAGGACTCCAAATAATTTATACATATTCAAAGAAGGACAACATCAATGCTATCTGAGCAAGAACGATGAACACTGGTTATGGCACATAAGATTGGGGCATCTTAGCTTCTCAGAGGTAAGGAAATCATGCAAATACCAGGCCGTTTGTGGTCTTCCAGACATCAGAATTCCAGATAACACAATATGCAAATCGTGTCAGTTTGGTAAGAAAACTAGAACTAACTTCCCTGAGAAGGAAGGATCAGCTAGCAGGCTTGAACTTGTCCATACTGATGTATGTGGTCCATCTAGGAAAAGGTCACCTTGAGGAGAAGAATATTTTATATTATTCATTGACGACTTTTCAAGGATGTGTTGGATAGGACTTATGAAGCACAAAGACGAAGCCTTTGAAAAGTTCAAATCATTCAAAGCCTTGGTGGAGAACAAATCAGATCACAAAATCAAATGCCTCAGGTCTAATAGAGGTGGGGTGTTTACCTCGAATGAATTTTTCAATTTTTGTGAAGAACATGGAATAAGAAGGGAATTCTCTACAGCTAGGACTCCTCAGCAAAATGGAGTAGTCGAAAGGATGAACAGAATGGTTCAACAAATGGCTCGTGCTATGCTTCATGAGTCTAGAACTCCCGCAACCTTCTGGGGTGAAGCCGCATTTGCTGTAGTTGTTATTCTCAACAAGACAAATATTTGGGTAAACAACACTCAAACTCCTCATGAGCTCTGGTCTGGTGAGACTCCTTTGGTAAAACATTTCAAAATTTTTGGAAGCAAATGCTATATTAAAAATAATGATGAAAATCTTGGCAAGTTTGAACCTAGAGCAGATGAAGGCATTCTCCTTAATTATTCTCCTCATAGCAAAGCATACAAATGTTACAATAAAAGGCTTCGAAGAATTGTTGACAGCATTGATGTAGTGGTGGATGAAGAAGAAAACACTCCGAGGCAGGTAAGATCTGAAGACTTCGAAGATGATGAGGACTATCCATCAAGATCAAATCAGATTCATGATGAAGAAGAAACCCATGAGGCACCAGAGGAATAGATAAGGATAGAAGAAAAGACTCCATCCAGGTATGTTCAAAAGAATCATCCAGAATCTCAAATTTCGGGGCAAAAGGAGGCAGGTATACAAACAAGAAGAACAATTGTAGAAGCTTCAAGCTATTTGGCATTACTCTCCTCCGCTGAACCACAAAATGTAAAAGAGGCATGCAAAGATGAATGCTAGGTCAAGGCAATAGATGAAGAACTTGAGCAGATCAAAAAGAATAACACTTGGGAGTTGGTTCCTAGACCAAAAGATAAGAATTTCATAGGGACAAAATGGATCTTCAAAAACAAGTTGAATGAAAATGGGGAAGTAATTAGAAACAAGGCCAGACTTGTTTGTAAAGGGTATGCTCGACAAGAAGGAATAGACTTTGAAGAAACTTTTGCTCCCGTTGCTAGACTTGAGGCCATCAGAATGTTCCTTGCTCTCTCTAGCTTTCGGAAGTTCAAAGTATTTCAAATGGATGTGAAATCAACCTTTCTGAATGGAGACTTAGAAGAAGAAGTGTACATTGAGCAACCAGATGGTTTCATCCTTGGGGATGATCCAAATCTTGTATGCAGACTAAAAAAGGCTCTCTATGGTCTTAAATAGGCTCCAAGGGCTTGGTACTATTGTTTGGACAAATACCTTGATCAACAAGGTTTTTCAAAAGGATCAACAGATAGCAATCTTTATATAAAAATTGAAAATGACAAATTGCTAATACTTGTTGTGTATGTAGATGATATTATCTTTGGCAGCAATGAAGAAGCTATGAGTCAAAACTTTTTCTTGGTAATGCAGAAAGAATTCAAAATTTCATTGCTTGGAGAGTTGACATATTCTTTTGGTCTACAAATCCAATAAAATGAAGGCGGTATCTTCTTATCTCAAACCAAGTACCTCAAGCAGATCTTGAAGAAATATGGCATGGAAGATTCGAAACCAGTATGTACCCCTATGGTTACAGGATGCAGCCTCAGTGCAAATGATGAATCAGCAGCAGTGCATCAACCAACCTATAGATCCATGATTGGAAGTCTGCTTTATTTGACAGGTACCTGACCAGACATCATGCATGCAGTGGGAATAGTTGGAGGATTTCAGGAAAACCCAAAGGAAACTCATCTTCAGGCAGTTAAGAGAATCTTCAAGTATCTTCAAGGAACTCAAAACTATGGCTTATGGTATCCTAGAGATACAGATCTCACACTTCATGCTTATACAGATGCAGATTGGGCCGGAAGCATGGATGACAGAAAAAGCACTAGTGGTGGTGCACTCTTCATGGGTTCCATATTAGTATCTTGGTTCAACAAGAAACAAAGCTCAATAGCATTATCTACAACTGAAGCAGAGTATGTGGCTGCTGCATCTTGTTGCACACAACTTCTTTGGATGATGCAAACTTTGCAGGATTTTCAAATCACTTGTACTCCACCTATCTCCATCCTATGTGATAATACAAGTGCTATTAGCATTTCAAAGAACCCAGTCATGCATTCAAAGACCAAGCATATACTTATCAAATATCATTTTCCTCGGGAACAAGTGCTTGAACAAAAGGTCAAGTTGGAGTATGTTCCCTCTAAGGAAGAAGTTGCTGATATACTCACCAAACCATTGCCCAGGGAGACCTTTGAATTATGACCGTGGAGAATTTTTTTTCATTTTTGCAGGGTTTCTGCGGTGGCGAATTTGCAGATCAGATCTGTACGTTTTGGTGCTATATCTGCAGAATCTAATTGCAGATATGTATTCCTTGTGAAAAAATACCCAAATTCAAAAAAAAAATCAATTGAATCGGAGTCCGGATGAAGGAGATATCGCTGATTTAAAAATCAGTGGGGTTGCAGACAATTTTCAGGACAGTGAGTTGCGGCGCAGATCTAGAAGTCCTGGTGCCAGATCTGCAAGATCTAATTGTAGATCTGGAATCTTTGTGAAAAAACACATGATTTCAAAAAAAAAATCAGTCGAATCGGAGTCCGGATGAGGGAGATATCGCTGATTTAAAATCAGCTCTTTTTGCAGAAATTTTGGGTGACGGCGGGAGAGTAGCAGCGCAGATCTGAAATTCCAGTGTCTAAATCAGGATTTCTATCACATGGGCAGATGCAGAATGGTTGTTCCATTTCCAAAAACAGGTTATAATAGAGATTCTGAGCAAGATTGACAAAACTGTGACATTTTCAAATTTTCGCCAAGTCAGTGATTTTCTTTTCCAAACCATTCATGGCTTCTAGCCAGGATCTATATTTTATAGGAAAAGATGATGGTCCTACTATTGAAGAATACATAAATAAATACAAGAGGTTAGTTAGACCCGTTTGGAAATGGTGGGTAGTGCAGAACTTTACAGATGAGGCAACCACATGGTGGGGATTACTTAACCAAAAGAAGTGTTCCAACCTCCCCGATGAAGAATTTGAAAAGTTACTTTTAGACAGATGGTCTCATGCCAGAAAACAAGATAAGGAGAAACATGTGGGTCTATTTCCTACTGGTATATCCTTATTGCAGGTTCATGGATTGATTCAGAAAGAGAAGATCATTGTTTCTATCAATCCTAGTTGTAAACATAATTTTATCAGTGTTAATTTGGCAAAAAAGTTGCAAGTCCCAGCAAAACAAATTCAAAATACACAGGTTGATGATAAGGATGTTCAAATCTATAAGGATTTGAAGCTTTCTATGGATAAGTATGTGTTTCATGGTGATTTTTATGCTTCAGATATGGATAACATGGATGTTGTTTTGGGATACCCTTGGATGGAGTTAGTGGGTACTATCAATATTAATGTGCAAAAGAAATTCCTGAAGCTATGGCATAAAAAGAAGAAAATTACATTACAGGATATTTCCATCCATAAACAGGTAGAGCACATGGAGGCTGAAGCAGAAGATGTTCAAGGGACTGACATATCAAATGATGAGCCCTTAATGATCAACAATCAAACACAAATAGAGGCTGAAGAAGAAAAGGTTACAGGTGCTGATACATCAGAGGAGGGCTCAGTGGTTGAAGTCATATTGAAAAAGAAGACACCACAACAGGCACCACAGCAGGGTGAAGTCAAGCAAAAGCCGTCGTGGGTTAAAACTTCAACATATCATCACCCACATCACCCTGCAAGACAACCATCAAGATGGAAACCAAGTAGTCACATGACGGATAGAAAGGAGAGACGATCCACCTACTACACATCAACACAGAAGAGCTGCCACGGTCAACTTCCATCTCAAGTGAGCGAGGCACCAGCGAGATCGAGGGTCCACCTTTCTCTTGGATGGCTAGATGCACGTGCACGGTATCAGTGGACTACTCTTTTGAATAGATCTTATTATTTGTGTTCTTCCCATGTTTCGGGGTTGAAACATGCTTAGGGGAGTGGAACGTTATATACCTAAGGGGGATACTATGGGGTGCCAAGGGAGGTACCCAAGGTAATAATGTAATAATGGGATGGGCCATAGTAATAAATAAAGTGGTTAACCCATGTCATGTAAGGGACCACAAGTAGTTAATAATAATGTAAAGGGCCCATGGTATTAGTTGATGGTATGAGGAAACCATGGTAATGATGCATGATATTGTATGTATGAGGCCTATATAGAGGCTAGAGACTCCACATGGAGAGATATGAAGAGAAGTATTATTGTATGAACAGGCATATGGCTTGTGGAGTGTTCTCCTTCCTTAAGGAGTGAATGTATGGTGTTGCCCTACCTCAAGGGTTTTGATCAATAAAGAATCATTTCATATTATTTATGGGTTATTTTTTATTCTCTTATATTTTCATATCAGATCTATAATATTTCTAGGTTAGATCTACAACAATCTTAAGACGAACAAGATCTGAAATACTGGTAATCAATTGGTGAGTTATAGTTGAACTTGAGCATGAGAAGACAGATCAACTGAGGGGTCGTGATCTCGTTGGCGCATGATCAGATCTGTGAATCTGACGGTCGAGGGTATATCTGAGGACTGATAAACTATCTTTATCCAAAGGTCCGCAGGCCAGAAACAGTTCAGGTGCGAAGGTACGCAGATCAGAAGATGCCCCAAGTGCGGAGGTGCACGGAGAAGTCGATAGTCCAAGTGCGGAGGAGCGCAGTTCACATACGGGTGAAGGTGCGGAGGTATGCAGTTTAGTGACAACTACAAGTGCAAAGGTACGCAGTTTAGCAACAACTGCAGGTGCAGAGGTACGCAGTCTGGCGACAACTGCAAGTGCGGAGGTACGCAGTTTAGTGACAACTGCAGGTGTGGAGGTGCACAGTTCACCGACAGGTGCAGGTGCGGAGGTCCGTAGGATCGATAGAGATAGAGTGTGGATATCCACAAGTTTATATTGGTGAAGTTGCAGACTTTTATTGAAACTCATTTTTGCTGCTTTTTACTGCAGTGTTCTGGGTTTAGAATAAGTGTCTAGTTACTGGTATTGTTTTCTGGTTACTGCATTCTGAGAAGCTAGTGGTTGATTTAGTAGTGGATTGTAGAAAGGAGATCCGTTGATGCACATGTACTTGATGTTTGTTTAATGTTCATGGATCCAGTCTGAAAATTTATTAAACGTGGTCCCTGGAAGAAAAGAGAAGGTTGAAGCCTTCAGTAGGTGAGCACCTACATACTAGTAGCTCAGCTAGTACAAGGGCTAAGGGGGTTGTAGCTCCCTTCCAGGAGAGTCTGGAAAACGAGAGGGGTTGTAGCTATCTGCAGGTTGCAGCTTGCGTACTGGTAAAGGACTGCACCAGTACAGAACCATTGTAAAAATAAGTTTCTAATTGAAAGAAGATAGAGACACATTGCAGCAGGTGGTTTTCACCCACATTGGGTTTCCACCTTATATCTGGTTTTCTTTGATGTGACTGTCTGTTTTTCTTGTTCCTGTTCATTATTATATGGTACTGACATTCAAATTAATGGTCAACATCTGAAGAATAAATTAAATTATAAATCTAGAGGGTATATTGAAAAGAATTTGATAATACTGATTCACCCCCGCCCTCTCAGTATTATTTCCAATAGTTTAAAATATAATTATATATGTAATTTTATTTTTTCACTTACTAATCAATAATCCCCAACATTGTTACATGATAAAGCTTGCAATTATACTGGAATTTTTGGCCTAATTTTTTTACTACATAAATGCATTCAAAATTATACGAGCGTGGAAATGTATTTGGCCAGGCTTCCATCCCGAACATAAAACTTCTTGTAAATTTGAAAATTAACAAGCTGCTTAAACTTTTGATTATGGGGTTGTTGATCTTTAAACTCAATTGTAGTCTTGTAGTCTTCTACTTGTTATTGTTACAAGTAATATTCCTTTTACTTGACTCCTTTTTCTTTTATATGAAATACAATTTGGAAAATCTAGTTTATGACACATTTCAAGCTATAAGACATTTTGTTGTATACCATGTCAAACCAATCTTTTCATGATCTCAGAAAAATCTTATTTTTTCGAAATGTAATTTACATGTAATTTAATTTTTGCAGTTACTAATAAAAAATCCTCAATATTTTTACTTGATAAAATTATGAATATTGGCTTTGTGGATTGATATTTAGATAAATGTCATGGAGTTATAATTTTTTTTTAATAAACTTTTAAATGGAGTTTAATTTTATTTATAAAAGAATGAAATCTCCTCAATATTTTTACTTGATAAAATTATGAATATTGGCTTTGTGGATTGATATTTTGATAAATGTCATGGAGTTATAATTTTTTTTAATAAACTTTTAAATGGAGTTTAATTTTATTTATACAAAGAATGAAATATTTAATAGATAATATTAATTTTATGTGTTTTTTATTATAAATTATTTTTTATATAATAATGTTAAAAGATTTTAGTTTTACTAATTTGGTAAATAATTTGTTTTTGTAGTCATGTAGGTTGAAACTTTTGGAAATATTTTGTAACTATTTTCTTCTTAAATGTATATAATAAGAATAGTAGCTTATATATATATATATATATATATATATATATATATATATATATATATATATATATATACCATTAGATCAAATGTTTGTGGCAAAATGGTATACAAATGTATCAAAGGCGATTACAATTTTTTGCCTAAATGCAAATTTATTCTTTTTGGAACATGAGATATGAGATATTCAATTTTAGTTAATTATTATTTTTAAGATTAATTTAGCTACTATGTAGCACTAGTATATTGATGAAATCATTATGCCAAATTGCAATATAGGATATATCTAATAACTAAAGTGCACCTTATTAGTCCCTACCAAGGCAGAATATGCACATAATGAAAATGTGATTTGAACAACTCCCACCAAAATTACTACTTCATAATTGAATTACAAGATTTTGTTTTTTTTGGGGAAATATAAATTTTCAAACTTTGTCATATAAATATGAATATAATAGTGCTTTGTAAAATAATTTCATAGAATATTAATTTTCATTATCTTACTGATATAAAGAAATATATTAATCTTATCCATATTATACTAATATTAGTTTAAATATTTTAAAGAATACTTTATATGTATCATACTACATGTTTCTATATGCAAATTTTGTAGCAACATAATTCTTAATTTCAATGGGAGGGACTACCCTACCCTACAATACTTGTTAGGTTAATGGTATTGATTTTATCTCCACTAGATATTACAAAAGTTTTGGGTATTTGAAAAAGGAAAGATTGAGATTTATTTCCAAAATAGTTATGCTCTTATTTTTCTTTTTATTTATTAAAAAAATGTCATATGATGAGGCATTATGTGAGATAAGTTATGTTTTATTTGGACGCGTGGTATTTAGAAGCCATGATATTGCCATGGCAAAGTGGAGGTGAACCTTATCATATATTTTTAAAATGTATATATGTTTAACTTATATAAATTATTTTTATAAATAATAATAATAATAATAATAACAATAAAGTTATTTTAATTAATTTTTATGATATTTTTTAATTGTTTAGATGGATATCTTGGACTGATACTTATTGATGTTTAGCACCTAATTTATTTAAATAGTTGCATTAGTATTAATTTTAAAAAACACACAAACAAAACAAAACAACTAAATTTACTAAAATTAACTTATTTTCACCATATAAATTATTTTGAGAAATCATGATGATTTTAGTTTGTTTAAACTTTGACAAAGGAAAGGGACAATTTCTTACTCATGAATTTAAGAAAGGTATATATTTAAAATAAAGTAAATTTAAAGCATATTTTATAGATAATTTTCAGATTATATTATATAGAGATTAAAAGAGTTAGATTATAGTAAATGGTTTTGATATTATTTTTATCAAATTTTAAATATTAAATAAAATTTATAAATGTAAATGAATAATTTAAAAAAAACATAGTTTTATAATTTATATTTAGCATAATTAAAATTATTATAATATAATAATATTTTAAAGGTTTAATAAAATTTATTTATAATGACTTTTAACTTATTTGTTAATCTTTAAAAACTATAATATATTTATTATTTATTGACAAAATTTGAAAATTATAATAAAGGTAAAGATAAATTAAGTAGTATAATATATTTGAAAATTGAAATTCATTAACCACTTATCACTTTTTAGATATTATTTTCCTTAATAAATAATATTTATATCTTACATTCGAAAAATGAAAATTGATTTTTTTTAATATATACTTTATATCATTTTTAAAGTTTTTATTTTTTATTTAAAATTTTGTCTTTTCACTTATAAATATTTCTTTCTTCAATCTTTAACCATTTTTTTCTTCAGAATAGAAAATTATAATGACTACTTTTAATACCACCGTTTTTGAATGTGATTAAAATCTTTTTCCTTTTCTTTTGAATGCAATTCAAAGTAATAGATATTTTAAATCATCTTACCTTTTCGAAAATAAAAACCGTTAAATTTTTATCTTTAATTTTTTTGTCACGATCCCCACAATATAGCTATTATAAAAAATAAAAATAAAAATGATAAATAAAGTGAATATCTTACTTTAAACTTCACGGTCACACTCCTAACCACACAAGAACACACGGATGAGACCCCAACTACGTGGTTCAAATTGCCGAGCACGATGGCTCAATCTCCAATTATTATGTATGAATATATTGGGTTCATTTCTTAACCTATACGCGTCGGCACACACTACAGCTTATTAACATGAATGTTGGTCCTTGGCATGCACCATAGTTGTTGCGCATATGTTTATTTCCTGGCTTATGAGTCTTAATAGTTATGTCAATGTTCGTCTTGAATGATTTATCCAACGGGAAATCTATCCGGATTCCTTTCCGGCGCCAGGTGGGAACTGAGGTTTGATGGCCTTACCAACCCCTTGCCAAGTGGCCTGGCACAGTTGTGCGATCACGTGATCTCCTTGGGCGCCACGCCGTTGGTCTTCGCGCCAGGACTCCCGCTCAAATCAACGGTGGGGATTCACTGCCCACATCCAAGGGCTCTCACGCGTTCAAGGGTTTGGAGGGTTTATACATATTCCATCGTTTCATCCTCCTGGTTCATTTGGGTATGCGAGACAGTCCCGCGGCGCATCTTACTTGCCTGTTCTGAGAGCTATCCCTCCATTGCTGCTCCGAATGAAATGACTCTGCTACCACAAACGTTCAGGTATGTATATGCCGCCTGTCGCACATATTTGTCTTGCTCAGTCTATATATAAATGTATACCATGCGTTTGTTTCAGCTTGGGGTTAACTGTTTACTTTGAAATGTATATATGCTAACTTCCGGCTAACTTGTGGATGTGCAGGCGGGTCACGGCCATGGCCTTTCCACTGTTTGCAGTGTGACCGAACCGTCCTCATCAACCCCTCAGGTATGACATCTTCTTATCCAGAAGCGAGTCTTGGGTTTACCTCGATGATAAAATGTTCTGTACATGTGAGCACCGTATGGGAATTTGCCAGAGGTTTTTCTTCATGGCGCTCATTTCACTTGTCTCCAGGGTTTCCGCGTTCGACCCATACCACTGGTTTATGGTTCGTGGCCGACCATCCCATGCTGGAACTTATGCAGCGTTTGGTTTTGGTTTTATTTAAGCTATTGTCTGATGTAGTTCTTGGCATATATGCCGGTTATGTTGTATGTACATTTGGACAGTAATTTTCTTCGGCCTCCAAGCCGATTTAATTGAACTGGTTTAATTTTGGCGACCAAACGCTCGCCCTTTTTCTCATATTATATATGATGTCTAATGGTTATTCTACAGAACTTCATACTTGTTTTTCTTTGAGATCTGTAATGTATTCCCCGGTCCACCGGGCATTTGCAATGAAACGTTTCGCTTTATATGCTAATGGTTATAGCGACTGTTTGAGTTAATATTATGGTTCTGATTACATGCTTTTCCCGTATACTGTGATTATATTACTTTGTTTCCTACAGTCGGCTGGGTCTGTTCCATTAACGGTCAATTCCCGTTCTATGGCGCCATTACCCTTGCTTACAGTATTATGGTTTATTGTTTCCGACTGTTACAGAGTTGAACTGACTCTGATGTAGGTCTTTATAAAGTCGTGCATGCATACATTTGTTTCGTGATATTTGTTTGTTCCTACAGCGAGGTATGTGGCCGTATACCCACGGCTAAGTGCGTTCGCTCTGAGGTGGAGTATGGTACAGTTTCTGTGGTGCTTGTAACTGTTACATTGTATGCTTTAGCCGGACTAACCCTGGCGCAGCGTTACACAATACATCTTGTGATTTGCTGTAATACATGGTACATGAAGCGAATCTTGCCTCTGAACCCTCGATGCAGGGATTTGCCATATATTTACATTTCTGTGTTCGATAGCTAAACCCTTCTTATAATCTTGAAATAAAATTGGTTTTCTTTTGACGAATACTGATTCTCTGTACCGAAAGATATAATGCACCTCTTGAATTGTTTCCTTTCGTTCTTGCTGGGCGCTAAGCCCTTTAGGTACTCATTATGTTGTATTGTTTAAATAATTTCTAACGTTTTAAACGTCATTCTATTGGGTTCTCAGGACCTCATAGATACCTTCGTACTTACATATATATTACTGCTTGTTTACAACAGATAGACTCTGAGCATTTATCTACTCATAACAGGTAGTATCTAAGTATTTACTTAACCTATGTCATACTACCCTTCTTCATAGATATTCTACTGTTACAGTTTCCTTAAGTTCTTTTTTTTTAATTACTAAAAGAGATTCAGACTCAGGCTATATCTACTATCCATACCATTCTGTATACAGTTTATTTGAGTTAATCTCTGTGATAAACTCGTACCTGGTCTGCCAGTTACAGGATTCGGTGCTCCAGAAGTTCACCTACATTTTCAGCTTGCTCTTGACCACCCAACCTTGAGATCCATCACCACATGGATTCTCCCCCCGAGCTATCTTGCAGGCCTACAGCCCTCAACAAGATTCCTGCACACAGTGCTTGGGTTATCTGGTCCTTACCAGACTTAACCCGTTTTCTTGTTTTCTTCCCTTTTCTTTGGAATCCCTCCTGTCTGTCCCAACAGCCCAGGAGTTTCCTTTCCCAGGACTTTTCCTGAGTGAAAGGGTAGTTTCTTCAGTTTCATAACTGATTTCTTTTCTTTTAAAATCCTCCACCCAGAGGCTGCCAGCATTTCAAAAAGAAATATATATTTCCAATGTATTTAATTTTATCAATAAGATAATGTCATTATAGTTTCTTTAAAAAAAAAAAAAAACAATAACTGAACAGCAACTTCACATCAGTTTCTTACCACAGTAACATTTCCACATTTACATTTTTCCCGGGGTCATCACATCTCCCCCTCCTGGGATTGGACATCGTCCCGATGTCTACTTCCCTTAAATAAGTCCGGGTAGACTTTTCTAATGAGTTCCTCGTCCTCCCAAGTAGCCTCATCAAGCCCGTAGTGCTGCCACAGCACTTTAACTTGGGTAATAACTCGCTTCCGCAGCCGCACTTCTCTCCGGTCGAGAATGCTCTGTGGTTCGACCAGAACCTCGCCTTCCGGCTCGACCTGCAGACAACAATACTTTCAGTCAGTTTCTGTTGAGCACAACTGCTTAACGAAAACAACCAGATTAATTCTTACCCGCACATCTTGCCATCTGATCACATGTTTAGGATCGTACACATATTTTTTTAGAACAGAAACGTGGAAAACATTGTGAATTTTAATATGACTTGGCAGGGCGAGTTGGTAAGCCACCGGCCCCACTCTTGCCAAGATCTGAAAAGGCCCAAAATACCGAGGAGCCAGCTTGGCGCACCCACTCCATTGCAGTGTGCTTCTTCTGGCTTGGATCCTCACAAACACATGGTCACCCACCTGATATTCTTTGAATCTTCTTCTTCGGTCCGCAAAACTTTTCTGTCTATCCTGCGCAGCCTTTAAATTGGCACGCACTCTTTTTACCATGTCTTCCATTTCTTTAAGCATATCCGGACCCAAACTCAGCTTATCCTCAGGTCCACCCCAACTTGAGGGTGTGCGGCATTTCCGTCCATACAAGACCTCAAAGGGACTTAGCTGCGTCGACGTATGATATCCATTATTATACGCGAATTCGACCAGGTGTAAATACTCTTCCCATTGGTTTGGTTTCAGCATCACATATGCTCTCAACATATCTTCCACCACCTGATTCACTCGTTCGGTTTGACCATCGGTCTGTGGGTGATAGGCTGTGCTAAAGTTCAGCTGTGTTCCTAACTCAGCAAACAACGTTCTCCAAAAAGTGGATGTGAACTTTACATCACGATCTGAGATGATTACTTTCGGCAGTCCATGCAGTCTGAACACGTTCTGCATAAAAAGGTGAGCAATTTGCACAGCCTTATAAGTGGACTGCACGGGTATGAAGTGTGCTGCCTTACTCAGCTTATCAACCACCACCATAATGGAGTCATTGTTTTTCTTCGTTCGTGGCAAACCGGTTATAAAATCCATGGAAATGGTTTCCCATTTCCACTCCGGAATAGGTAAAGGTTGTAACAGCCCGGCCGGATGCAAATGTTCTGCTTTAATCTGCTGGCACTCCAAGCACCGCGCCAAATACTCGGCTACATTCTTCTTCATTCCCGGCCAATAATATTCTTTTCTAAGTGTCGTGACCATCTTTTGGTATCCTGGGTGGCCAGTGTAATGGCTGATGTGAAATTCGTCCAAAATCAGATTCTTAAGGTCATTCTGATCAGGTACATACAGTCTTTTATTGAAGTACAGCATTCCGGCACTGTCTAGTGTATACCCTTGCTGTACTTTTCCATTAACTGATTGTTGTACCTGCTGTTTTATTTGTTGATATTCAGCATCTTGATCTGCTGCTGCTTTTATTTGCTCGAACAGAGAAATCCGCCACTTGCTGATCGAAAGTTCACACAAGCACTGCACCTTACGACTTAACGCATCAGCCACCCGATTCTCTTTACCTTTTAAGTGTTTAATCTCGAAATCGAATCCACTTAGGAAATCTGCCCAACGAGCTTGTCTTGTATTCAGGGTAGGTTGGCTGAAATAATTTGTCAAGCTGTGATGATCCGTTAATAACAGAAATCTTCTCCCCAGGAGATAATGTCGCCACATTTTCAGCGCATGAATAACAGCTGTTAACTCTAAGTCATAAGCAGAGTATTTCTGCTCATGATCTTTTAGTTTTCTTGATTCATACGCAATTACTTTCCCTTCCTGCATCAATACTCCTCCCACACCTTCCTTACTTGCATCAGTACATACCACGTAATCCTTATTAGGATCAGCTATACTCAAAATGGGTGCGGTGGTAAGTAAGTGTTTCAACCGTTCGAAGCTCTGCTGACACTCTGGTGTCCACCTAAACACCTTCCCTTTTTTCTGTAAGGAAGTGATAGGGTATGCTATCCTTGAGAACCCCTCCACAAATCTTCTATAATAGCCAGCTAGTCCCATAAAGGATCTGATATCAGTTACATCTTTGGGTATGGGCCATTCCATGATAGTCTTTATCTTCTCAGGGTCCACTGCAATCCCTTCTTTGGTAATTACATGGCCTAAATATTGGATTTCTTCCTTGAAGAAGTCGCACTTACTAAACTTAGCGTATAACTGGTGTTCTCGGAGAGTTTGCAGCACTACCCTAAGGTGCTCCTCGTGTTCCTCTCGGGAACGAGAATATATCAAAATATCATCTATAAATATCAGCACGAATTTGTCCAAAAATCTATGAAACACACTATTCATCAAACACATAAAGGTGGCAGGTGCATTGGTCAAACCAAAAGGCAGCACCACAAATTCGTAGTGCCCGTAGCGCGTTCTAAAAGCTGTTTTGGCAATGTCCTCTTCTTTAATCCTAATTTGATGATAACCAGACCGCAAATCGATCTTAGAGAATACTTTTGCCCCTTTTACTTGATCAAAAAGTTCATCAATCCGAGGCAAGGGATATTTATTTTTGATCGTGAGCTTGTTCAGCTGACGATAGTCTATGCACATTCGGAGAGTTCCATCTTTCTTTTTAACAAATAATACTGGAGCTCCCCACGGTGATACGCTGGGGCGAATGTAATTCTTATCCAACAGCTCTTGTAGCTGCATTTTTAACTCTGTTAATTCTGGTACGCTCATCCGGTATGGTGCCCTTGACACTGGTGCTGCCCCTGGTGTTAGCTCTATAGTAAAGTCTATATCCCTTTTAGGGGGCAGCCCCGGTACCTCTTCTGGAAAAACATCCGCAAATTCCTGTATCACCGGAATATTGTCCAGTGCAGATGTTTTGTCTTTCCGGTTTGCATAGCCGACTTGAATAGCGTAAATTTGACATTTCTTTCTGAGGCATCTAACTAGCTGGGATGCGGTAATGGGTCGGATCTGCACGGGGTGCTTGATTCCCTGTAACTCCTGCTGCTTTCCAAGGTCATATTTGTAGTAAATGGTTTTGGTCTTGCAATTTACCAATGACCAGTGTTTTTCCAGCCAATCCATACCAATCAGAATGTCGTATGAACCCAACGGAAGTACATTCAGGTCTACTGTTATTGGCTGTCCTGCTACTGTTAAAGAGCAGTTATTAATTTTTGCCAAGACTCGTCTCTTGGCTCCCGTAGCTAATTGTACCAGCCATGGATTTCTGAACTTTTCAGATTGTAGCTTACACTGTTCTACTATCTTTGGGCTAACATAACTTAAAGTAGCTCCTGGATCAATAAGAACAGCTATAGAAAGATTTGAAATTTTACCTTCAAACTCCACCATGGTCGGCTGGTATTCCGCTTGACGATCATCCAAAGCTGCGTTAATCCTTGGTACACTGCGCGCCACCTCCCCAACGGTCGATGCTTCGTGAATCTGAGATATCTGGTCCACTCCTTTCCGCTGCGGGCAGTTCTTAACATAGTGCGGTCCTCCACAACCCCAACATTGGACCGGAGGTCTGGCCATCCCTTCAATTTCCGGTCTGGCAAGCTGTTCGCTTACCTTGCTCTCACTGGCTGGCTTAGCCCGGAAGGTACTTTTTGTTACATTTCTGCTGATTTGTCCTTTGCCAGCACCCTTACTGCCGTTACCGCGACTCCCTTTGTTATTACCAGCAGTTCTGTTACCCCTTCTTTCATTCCATCTTTTATTTGGAACGTCTCCTTTTTGTTTATTCTGTTGGTAACAGATTCTTGCTTTACGGATAGCCTCATCCATTGTTCTAGGATTGTCAAACTCAATTCGTTCTCTTATATAGACAGGTAAGCTACTCACAAATCTCTGCACCTTGGCCTTCTCTTCCTTAATATATGGCACATAGCGAAGCAGGGAAGTGAAGCGGTTAATGAACTCATCCATAGACTGCTGTCCTAGTCGTAAATCATGGAATTCTCGTGCTTTCTCATCATAGAAACGCTCGGTTAGATATCTCTCCTTGAAGTATTTCTGAAACTTTTCCCACGTTATGATCTGTTCACTCACTCCTTTAACAATCTTAATTTCTTCCCACCACAGGGTTGCTTTGCCCTGTAACTGGAAGATGGCCAGCCGAGCCTTCAAATTATGATCATACTCATACAGCTGGAAATACTTGTTCATGTTAATTAACCATGCCTCCGCCGCTTCCTCCTGTTCCCCATCGAAATATGGAGGTTTAATTTTTCGAAATTCCCCCTGCAACTCCATCTTCTGTCGTTTCGAGGTCTGTTGTTCCAGTACATTATCAGAATGGTCCTCCTTCTCCTCTGAATTTTCAGGTGCAGTTTGATAATTTCGTTCTTCTGTTACCCTCTGTTGTTCTGCACTGGGATTAGCTAACGGTGGGTTTTGTCTGTCCGACAAACTCTTCAGAATTCTTTCCTGCTCCACCGTCAAACGCGCATTATCTTCTCGCAGACGTGCCATCTCATTTTTCAGCTCTTGAACAGTTTCTAATATCGCCAGGTTGGTACTGCGTGTCTCTTCACCAAGCTGTACCCACAGCTCTGGGTTTTCCCGAAGAACGCTGCCAGCTCCCTGCATTTCTTCTACTTTCTATTGTTGACTGTTAGCTGATTACTGTTTCTCTATTCCCCTAATTAATAGAACAAGAAAGTCAGTCAGTTGATTTAAATCCCTTTTATATGTATATAAGATAGTCATCCATACAACTGAATACTACTGCTCCAGAGGCCACAGTATTGGAGCCTCGCTCTGATACCACATTGTCACGATCCCCACAATATAGCTATTACATAAAAAAAAAAATAATAAATAAAGTAAATATCTTACTTTAAACTTCACGGTCACACTCCTAACCACACAAGGACACACGGATGAGACCCCAACCACACGGTTCAGGTTGCCAGCACAATGGTTCAATCTCCAATTATTATGTATGAGTATATTGGTCATTTCTTAGCCTATACGCATCGGCACACACTACAGATTATTAACATGAATGTTGGTTCTTGACATACACTATGGTTGTTGCGCATATGTTTATTTCCTAGCTTATGAGTCTTAAAAAACTATGTCAATGTTCGTTTGAATGATTTATCCAACGGGAAATTCCATCCGGACTCCTTTCCGGCGCCAGGTGGAAACTGAGCTTTGATGGCCTTACCAACCCCTTGCCATGTGGCCTGGCACAGTTGTGTGATCACGTGGTCTCCTTGGGCGCCACGCCGTTGGTCTTCGCGCCAAGACTCCCGCTCAAATCAACGATGGGGATTCACTATCCACATCCAAGGGCCCTCACGCGTTCAAGGGTTTGGAGGGTTTATACATATTCCATCGTTTCATTTCCCTGGTTCATTTGGGTATGAGAGACAGACAGTCCTGCGGTGCATCTTGCTTACTTGTTCTGAGAGCTATCCCTCCATTGCTGCTCCGAATGAAATGACTCTGCTACCGCACTCGTTCAGGTATGTATAGGCCGCCTGCCGCACAGATTTTTCTTGCTCAGTCTATATATAAATGTATGCCCTGCGTTGGTTTCAACTTGAGGTTAACTGTTTACTTTGAAATGCATATATGCTAATCTTCGGCTACTTGGGATGTGCAGGCGGGTCACGGCCATGGCCTTTCCACTATTTGCGGTGTGACCGAACCGACCTCATCAACCCCTCAGGTATGACATCCTCTTAACCAGAAGCGAGTCTTGGGTTTACCTCGATGATAAAATGTTCTGTACATGTGAGCCCGTATGGGAATTTGCCAGAGGTTTTTCTTCATGGCGCTCATTTCACTTGTCTCCAGGGTTTCCGCGTTCGACCCATACCATTGGTTTATGGTTCGTGGCCGACCATCCCATGCTGGAACCTAGGCAGCGTTTGTTTTTGGTTTTATTTAAGCTATTGTCTGATGTAGTTCTTGGCATATATGCCGGTCATGTTGTATATACATTTGAACAGTAATTTTCTTCGGCCTCCAAGCCGATTTAATTGAACCGGTTTAATTTTGGCGACCAAACGCTCGCCCTTGTTCTCATATTATATATGATGTCTACTGGTTATTCTACAGAACTTCATACTTGTTTTTCTTTGAGATATGTAATGTATTCCCGGTCCTCCGGGCATTTGCAATGGGATGTTTCGCTTCATATGCTAAGGGTTATAGCGACTGGTTGAGTTAATAATATGGTTCTGTTTACATGCTTTTCCCGTATACTGTGTTTATATTACTTTGTTTCCTACAGTCGGCTGGGTCTATTCCATTAACGGTCAATTCCCGTTCTATGACGCCATTACCCTTGCTTACAGTATTATGGTTTATTGTTTCCGACTGTTGCAGAGTTGAACTGACTCTGATGTAGGTCTTTATAAAGTCGTGTATGCATATATTTGTTTCGCGATATTTGATTGTTCCTATAGCGAGGTATGTGGCTGTATACCCACGGCTAGGTGCGTTCGCTCTGAGGTGGAGTATGGTACAGTTTCTGTGGTGCTTGTAACTGTTTCATTGTATGCTTTAGCCAGACTAACCCTGGCGCAGCGTTACACAATACATCTTATGATTCGCTGTAATACATGGTACATGAAGCGATTCTTGCCTCTGAACCCTCGATGCAGGGATCTGCTATATATTTATCTTTTTGTGTTCGTTAGCTAAACCCTTCTTATAATGTTGAAATAAAATTGGTTTTCTTTTGACGGACACTGATTCTCTGTACCGAAAGATATAATGTACCTCTTGAATTGTTTCCTTTCGTTCTTGTTGGGCACTAAGCCCTTTAGGTACTCATTATGTTGTATTGTTTAAATAATTTTCTAACGTTCTAAACGTCATTCTATTGGGTTCTCAGGACCTCATAGATACCTTCGTACTTACATATATATTACTGCTTGTTTACAACAGATAGACTCTGAGCATTTATCTACTCATAACAGGTAGTATCTAAGTATTTAATTAACCTATGACATACTGCCCTTCTTCATAGATATTCTACTGTTACAGTTTCCTCAAGTTCTTTTTTTTTAATTACTAAAAGAGATTCAGACTCAGGCTATATCTACTATCCATACCATTCTGTATACAGTTTATTTGAGTTAATCTCTGTGATAAACTCGTACCTGGTCTGCCAGTTACAGGATTTGGTGCTCCAGAAGTTCACCTACATTTTCAGCTTGCTCTTGACCACCCAACCTTGAGATCCATCACCACATGGATTCTCCCCCCGAGCTATCTTGCAGGCCTACAGCCCTCAACAAGATTCCTGCACACAGTGCTTGGGTTATCTGGTCCTTACCAGACTTAACCCGTTTTCTTGTTTTCTTCCCTTTTCTTTGGAATCCCTCCTGTCTGTCCCAACAGCCCAGGAGTTTCCTTTCCCAGGACTTTTCCTGAGTGAAAGGGTAGTTTCTTCAGTTTCATAACTGATTTCTTTTCTTTTAAAATCCTCCACCCAGAGGCTGCCAGCATTTCAAAAAGAAATATATATTTCCAATATATTTAATTTTATCAATAAGATAATGTCATTATAGTTTTTTTTTTTTTTTTTAAACAATAACTGAACAACAACTTCACATCAGTTTCTTACCACAGTAACATTTCCACATTTACATTTTTCCGCGGTCATCACATTTTTATTATATAATTGTTTTTTATGTGATTCGAATAGTTTTCCTATTTTTTTTAAATAAAATTCAAAGTAATAAATATTTCAAATCATCTTACCTTTTCGAAAATAAAAATGTTCAATTTTTTTATTTTTTTCAAGAGATATTTGGTCACTCTACTTTTAAAATTAAAATTTGAAGATTAGGATTAAAACTCCAAATACCTCGAGACGAAATAAATCCATTTTTGTTCAGTTATAAATTAACCTATCATATAACACCAAATTCTCCATGATAAAGCACAATAAAATTTATATAACATATTAACTAAATAATTATAAGCAGGTGTACCCTATAAAGCCCCCACAGAACCACTATTGTCCACGCTTCGTTTAATTGACACACCAACCCAATTCTTCCTATAAAGTACAATACCATTTATATAATGTAGTGCTCAATAATTATAACGTAGGTAGTACCCCCCTAAAGCCCCTACAGAACCACCACGGTCCATGTTTCATATAATTGACACGACAACCACGTTCTTGCTAGCTTCGTGTCGACAAACTATACATCTTTTAGTTTCTAAAACCCTCGCTTTCTTTGCTTTGAGACCGAAAGCTATTGTTGAAAACCCAGATTTCTATATTTAAATTCAAACAGGGAGCCCACATATATTTCAAGGAAAACCAAATTCTGCACGTCTCAATACTAGTTGTTCCTCCATCTCATGTGGTTGCTCGCGTAACTGATTTGGACACCGCTATCACAGAGGCGTAGGGCTATTATCCTACTCCATCTTTCGTGTATAAATTGGTGGCTACAACTCGAATTGTATTGTCTGAGTTTGCTCTTCTTAGCTACTATGGTTTGAGCAAAGGCTTAGAATTGCAAAACTTCTGCATTGTAGAAAGAAATATATTTTGTGGTTTGAGATCAGAGATTTGTGAACGATGGCCGGTCCACTGGAGTATCTCTCGGATCTGCTGAGCGGAAGAGGAAGTAGGAAGCACAAAAAGATGAAACAGATGCAGGTATAAAAACCCATACTCATTTGATCTCAATGTTGTCAGTGTGTCCATACCCATCAGCCCAAGAAGATAATATAACGTAGAGTAAAATGCTAATGTAGGGCTTCCCTCTATACACTGAATCCGAAAACCTAAACATTGTTAATCTCACTTTTGAATTGTAGACTGTAGAGCTGAAGGTTCGCATGGACTGTGATGGCTGTGAGCTGAAAGTGAAAAACTCTGTATCTTCTATGAAAGGTATGTATGGAGATCCAATCTGTCTTGGAATATCAGTGTAAATCTGTTTTAACCGTGGATTTATAAAACATGGAAATGAGGACTAGAATGGACATACACATGTTCTCATAATGAATTGTAGAATGCAGCACCACTAAAACCTGTCTGGTTTCTGTTAAAAAAATTGAATGCAGTTTTCTTGAAAGCTATCATAATGCTGGTGTTGGTGTTACTTGCAGGTGTGAGGTCTGTGGATGTAAACAGAAAGGAGCAGAGGGTGACAGTGACAGGTTACGTGGAGGCAAACAAGGTGCTGAAGAAGGTGAAGGCCACTGGGAAACGTGCAGAGCTGTGGCCATATGTGCCATACAGTTTGGTTGCTCAGCCTTACGCTGCCCAAGCATATGATAAGAAAGCCCCTGCTGGGTATGTTCGGAAGGTCGAGTCCAACACTTTTTCAAACCCTAATCCCACAGACGAGCAGTACACAACGCTCTTTAGCGATGACAACGCGAATGCTTGCAGGATTATGTAAGGTTGAATAGTAGAGATTTCTTTGAAATAGATATAATCTATGAAGCTTTATCGAGAGAACAAATTTTATTCACAAAACTAGAGAAATATCTTAATGAACTCTAGTCATATTCCTCATGACTGGTTTTAATTGTAAAGATCATCGAGTCTGCTGCTTTGAATTGTTATGAAGAAGTATTATTAAAACCTTGGGAACTTTTGATAAACGATTCTGTACTTCTTGTGGACCGTGAAAAGCATGAGACAGAAAAATCGAAATAATATCACGTTATGTTGATATGGCTTCTTTCAAAGAAATCACAAGGGTGCAGATTGAGTGTGTGCAATGTTAGATTTGGTTTCCTGCAATTGCATTGTTAAACCTCAAAAGCCATGTAAGTTGGGTCTTCAGGAAAATTGTTTCTGCAGAGGATCGCTGTAAGAATATAAGGGGCCCCTTCTAATTGAAGGGACTCTGGATTGACAATTGGAAAATCATTCACCGTCAATTAATTAAATAGAAAATTATTGCACAGGAATATGTACCATCAAATCGCAACCTTTAACCCTCAACTCATTAAATTAAAAAGTACTTCAAAACAATATGTACCATCAAATCACACTTATACAATTCAGCGTGGGCCTGACTGGTCCCCTAAAACCTAAGACTGAAAATGACCAGCCTGCCAATCCGTCATAAATGCCCGGCAGCTGTATTTGCCCTGTTGGATTACCAGCTTACCTTGATTAAAATGATTTCTAACCATTATAATAAACAAAGAGTGATTCATGTTTTCTCCGTTAATTGATATTAAATTGTCAGTAACTTATCAATAGCCCAATGCCAATCTCAAGTGTTAGCCCATTTCATATTGTTCTATGTGAGTGTCTTTACGGCAATGCATCCCACTGAACTAGCAAGACTCTTAACGACACCATGTCTGAGGTTGAGGTTATTAACGACACCATGAGAGGAATGGACGCCACTTGCTAGACAGATTAGAAGATCAAAGTAATGAAAAAACAACACTGGGTATTCCTTCTAACGTCGTTCGTTGGCAATGGGCTCAAATCAAGTCTTCCCATTAATTGCCCAGGAGTCATAATGCATGCCTAGCACATGGGTTTTCGGCATTGGTTGCAAGAACATGACGTCTCATCAAATATTTCAAATTAGAGCTCATCGTTGAATTTATAAGCATTATTTACTTGTCGTGTCAAAATAACGCTTTGGTATGTCGAAACAATGCATTGAAACATATATTTGAAAGCACGTTAAATGACATGATAAGTATGCCAGGATATAGTGCAACCAATGCAGGATTGGGGGTGCTTATTAACTATCCGGTGACTATGCGAAATTGTTAATATAAAGGCACAAAATAGGTAAAGGTATAATAAAAAGAAAATACAATTAAAATAAATTTAAGTATAATTAAAAAATATAAAGCGTGGATATGAAAGTATAAAAATTGCAATGTAAGGGAAGATTCTGTATGAAAAATCAGAATGAAGACCATACATGGATAAAGTAAAGTTTCTTATTAAGAATATGATTAAAACACGACAACAAATGTGTTAAAGGGAAGTTGAAAGGTCATTAGATAAAGGCAAGTAAGCATAAATTATAGAACAATATTATATGGAATTAGACATTTGAAAGTATTTAGGTTTTACTGCAACCACTTTTATCATGTAAAAATAGTTAAAATATTATTGTAATATATATTATTTTGTAATTATTTTTATCATTTTAAAAATATTTTATTGAACTTTTTTACATTAAAAAGCACTTTTATATATATATATATATATATATATAGATATATATATATAGATATATATATATATATATATATATATTTTTATTGTGTTATATTTTTATTTGTTGGTGCTCGCAGGTAAGAGTGACCCAAATGTAAGTCAACAAAGTTGACTTACAAAGTTTTTTTAGATATTGGGATTTTCTATCCTGGCTAGTAGGTGAGGTCCCACCTAAGGTATACTCATGGGTTTGAAAGAACTTTTGAAGGTTATGTAAGAGAAAATAAGAAATAAAGATGACTATAGTTTAAAACAACCCACCTCAAATTGTTGCACTTGCCATATGTCGCAAATATATCATTAAACAAAAATAAATTCAAACACCTTTACATCATAGGTTGAAACATTCATAGTAAACTACAACATGCATTGGTCGAGTAAAATACATTGGTTAACCAAAATAGTGAGCTTTCGAAAGGAATCCGTTGTGTGAGTGCAAAACTAACTCTGATGCAAAACAGAGGAAACAGAGTTCATTCGTACACAAATATTGTCATTAACACTATATTCTGACAGGTATATCAATTTAGGACATTTCCCCGGAACTCATTGTTAAAAATCCATCATTCATTCACCCATCGATACCAAAGTGCAATATAACAATGCCATGAGAAACTAACAAAAATCATCTAGAGATTTTATGTTAACAACAAATATCAGGAACACATATACAAAGGAGTCTCATACCCCAAAAAAGGGGAGAACTCAAACCATCATTGTCCATACTATATTATTCAGCCAACACCATTACAATTAACATAACACATTTCCAAGAAAGCCACAAAGAGCTTAGTCATTAACAAACATAACATTAAGCCAAACATGTTATACAATATTCTGATGCAGCCTAAGCCGCACATACGCACAGTATGCATATAAAATGCATGTCATATACATGTGTTAGGTATTTTAATATTCCTGCCCAGTAAAACCTTCTTAAACCAAGGTTTAATGCTCCTTCCATAAATTATATGCAGAAACATTTGATTTAACTATCCAAAGTGTGGACCTTTATAAACCTTTGAGTGGAACCTTCATAATCCTTCATAATCTTTGGTTAATTCTTATTACCCACCCATATTAAGCACACCATGGATTTTAGAGTTTGGTTAAAACTCAACTTAACCCATAATACATTAATCCTACTTATTTCTATTATAATTCCCATATAATAGAAATATTTCATAAATCACACTTAAACCTTACTTTTCTGCCATTCTTCAAACCTTTGAACATATATCGATACTCTCCTTAGCGCATTAATTCTCCACCATTGATTTGTCTTGTCAGATCCAACGGATGTCGTGTCATCCACTCACCAACTAGCCTGGACAATCTCCACCATCAATGTGAACCATCCAATCAAACAGCTATCATGCAAACTTGCGCAGATACTTGCACGACCAATATTAGGTTGAGAGTGCACGAGAAAAGTGGTTTTCCCTTTTCATCGTGTGCTACATGTCACTCACTTAAGCTAATCGAGGGAAATTATACAATATCATTTACCGCTTTGAGGGTGCGTGAGATACTGCTTACCCCTTCCGAAGACCGCTCCATCCTTCTGCTAACACGTGGCTTAATCTGATCTCTTTACTTCTTGACTTTATTTTGAATGATTTCATCCTAGCTCACTATCTCACACAATCCTGTCTGTTGATCTGACTGATCCAACTGTTGTTGTGCACTGTTATGTTCTTTTGTTTCTTCCGGTGTAAAATCCCATTCGGCGTTCTGCTTGTGTATTTGCTCTCGCTTTACGGTCTTCATTTGTTCTGATCTCGATCTCCACTTTGTTACTTCATTTCTTCATGCCTTTACACTTTCTTTGTAAATCCTTAGGTTTTAGGAAACCTTACAGCTCTCCCTTCGCTATAACCATTAAGGATTTTCTCCAATACCATTTGCGTGCAACCCATAACACTCCTGTCTGAACTTCTTCTTTCTCAGATTGTTTTCTGAATTCCCTGCACACTTGTGCTATGCAAATGCTCTAATACTATGCATATTTTATAATTCAATTATACAATAGAATCCACACAAACTCAGAAATTACACTTTCTATATTAATAGGTAAATATTTACACATTGAATTCCTTCTTGACCTGATCTTCTATAATAGTTGCCTTTTGTCACTACTTCACTCTATCTGCCCATAGCTCTCTAACTAACTCACTTACTAACTCCTAGCTAGCTAACCCTCTTCTATGCCTTTTAGGTTTACATTTATACAAAAGGTTCTTTAACCCATTTCCTAGTTCAGATCCTTAATCTGCTCAACAAGTCCTAAAGTCTCTCAATGATCCCTTGAGGATCTCAACAACTTAACTAAATCCTAAGGATTCTCTTTAATCCCCAAAATCATGAAACGAATTCCTAGTCTAGGATTTACAATACTTCAAAATCTCTCAATCCTCACTAATCACTCATCATCACTCATGTTCTCCTACATTCGAGAACATTTACAATATTCCTCACAATATCTAATTAATTCCTATTCTTAATATCTCTTATAAACTTACTTAAAAACCTTAATAATTACAATAATTTAATACTCAGGAAAATAACTACCTTGAAAACACAAGACCCCTATGTCTACTAAAATACAATGAAATTGATGATCTAGATGCTCCTGCATTAGACCCCCAAGGTTAAAATAATCATGATCTTCTGATCATGTGCTTCCGACCTATGTCCTCTTGGATCCCATACTTTAGTTTGTAGTTGTCTAAATGCTTTGTTCCTTTGTTGCTACTGTATGTTTGTTTTCTTTTGTTTCATCTTCCTCTCATTGTCAATCAGTTTCAAATTTTGATTGATCATTCTTCCTGTTGCTGTCAATCTCCTCCATCTCGACTGCTTCATCATTAATTTCCATAATTCTTCAATCTCTATCTCCAGCACATCCTTGGGTTGGTACACACTTTGCCATTTACTGCTACCACTTTCTGTTTGCTTCAGTTTGTTGCTGCTATCCACTATCTCTCGCATCTTCACATTCTACATTTCTTCAAGTTATTTTGTTCCCCAATGTTGAAATTGAGATTTCTCTTCCTCTTTCATGATTATCTCTTTCTGGATCAAATCCTGATTCTCTAGCATTCTTTCCAGCAACATAATATCTATGTTCCATGGATTAAATACTTCCACAGAATCTTCCTCTTCCATCTTTACTTGGCTACTCATCTGTGCCAAATTTTCTCCAGCATCTGCAACAAAACCTGCACTCACAAAACAATTATTAAAATAAAAAACATAAGGCCTCAGTGCCTCTTCTTCCTTTGGCAACCTTTTAGTTTGTTGCTCTAATTTTTCCTCTTTTATTAGCACATTGGTATGATGATTCTTCCTCTCTAAAGAATTCTCTAAAGGACTCTCAAGACTATTAGCAAATCTCTCTTCCTAACCATCTGCTTCAATGATGTCTTTCTGCTCTTGGCCATTGTAGTGAACTCTTTCTTCTGCAATCACACTATCATACTCTGAGTTTTCCAGCAAAAACTCTACTAATTCAAGTTCTCTATGACACTTCATAAGTATTTCATCATCACTAATAATTCCTGCATTTATACAGAATTTATCAGTTTGAGAATTACAAGGTTCAATAGTCTCCATTATTTCTTCACATATCAGTTCTTCAGGTTGAATCTCATCTCCTTCTTTCACAAGAAATTGTTCTTGTGTTGTAATAGCTTCAAACATCAATGTATTACTAAATTCTTTCTGCTACCATAATTCACTGCTATTCTCATTCAAGAGACATTCTCCATCATTCTTTACTTCAAAGTAATTATCTTTTGAACGATACTCTTCCATACTTTTGACAGCTTCAAAAGATTGCTCATCCTCTGCAAAACTTGTAATCACATCAAAATTATCAGATTCAAATATACAAGGTTTTACATCCTCCTGTTGATCCGAATTTGTCCAACAGTTCAGAAAATCATCAATAATTCCTTCCTCAACAAAGTAAACTTCTTGTTGTCTTCAATTCACACAATGATTCATAAGATCTTTCATAGATCTCCAGTCTGCATCTTCACCCAGAACTTCCCCCTGTTCTGCTTCACAAATAGAAACTTCCATTTCCAACTCAACTTCTCTGAGTTTTTCCACCAGCCACTTCACTTGCCTCTGTTGTAGCCTTCTTTGTAACTTATGCCACTTCACTGCCTTTTTCCTCAAGACCCAACCTTGTCTTTAGTTTTCCTCTAGTAGCATCCTTGATACATCGAGTTGTTCTTTTAACTCAACAATCTCCTTGTCCAACTCCTCTTTACTCATCCTCTTACCATTTACCTTAGCATCCTCTTTCTTCACTTTTCTTATGTTGTAATCTTCCTCAAAACCTCTGTTACCTCTGTTATGACTATCAGTAGTCATCTTCTTCTCTAGCTTCATGAGTTCCTCACTCACTTACTATGAGTTGCACTAAAGCCTCTACAACAACAAGTCCTCCCTGTTACCACTTACCTCACCAAGCTTTCCTCTGTACTTAGTCTTTTGGCAAGCACATGGTTCTCTATTATGTTGAAGCTCTCGAGCACTTCTCTCTGCTCCTTCTAGCATTCAACTCATCTACACCTTTTAAGAATACAACTGTCCTCTTTATCCAACCTCTGTTGGAATTCTTCAAGCTTCTGTCACATTCTGCTTTCATTCAGAAACTCTTACCAGCTTCCTTCATCCCTTAGAAATTCTACCCACATCCTCTGTGGAATTGACTTTATGATATTTTCATGAGCTACAACAATACATCTACAGTAACAAAGCCCCCCTTGCTACATGATACCTCACTAAGCTTCTCTTCTCTGAGCTCAGCATTTTGGCATCTCTCTGGTTCTCTCCTCTAAAACTAATTGAGCACTCCTTGCTCTAGGTTGCTACAATATTCTCACCTTCTTATGCTGTTACCTTCAAGACCTCTACATGATCTTGTTCTACCATTCACCTACACTTTGAATGGATTGTTCTCTTTTTCCTTTGCATTTGCAAATTCTCCTACACTTTATCTCTATGTACCTATTGTTTGTGAGATTTAAAATATGATCTCCTTTCACATACCTTCAAAACATACCTAATACACAAAATTCCCTTGTTTAGCTCTGATACCAAATAATGCAGCCTAAGCCACACATACCCACAGTATGCATATAAAATGCATGTCATATACATGTCTCAAGAATTTTAATATTCTTGCCCAGTAAAACCTTTTTAAACCAAGGTTTAATGCTCCTTCCATAAACTCTATGCGGAAATGTTTGATTTAACTATACAAAGTCTAGACCTTTATAAACCTTTGAGCAAAACCTTCATAATCCTTCATAATCTTTGGTTAATTCTTATTACCCGCGCATATTAACCACACCATGGATTTTAGACTTTGGCTAAAACTCAACTTAACCCATAATACATTAATCCTGCTTATTTATATTATAATTCCCATATAATAGAAGTATTTCATAAATCACACTTAAACCTTACCTTTCTGCCATTATTAACTATCTTGTCACTATGCGAAATTGTTAATATAGAGGCACAAAATAGGTAAAGGTATAATAAAAAGAAAATACAGTTAAGATAAATTTAAGTATAATTAAAAAATATAAAGCTTGGATATGGAAGTATAAAAATTGCAATGTAGATGAAGTTTGTGTATGGCAAATAAGAAGGAAGACAATACATGGTTAAAGTAAAGTTTCTTATTAAGAATATGATTAAAACATGACAACAAATGTGTTAAAGGGAAGTTGAAAGGTCATCAGATGAAGGCAAGTGTGCATAAATTATAGAAAAATATTATATCGAAGTAGACATTTGAAATTATTTAGGTTTTATTGCAACCATTTTTACCATGTAAAAATAGTTAAAATATTATTGTAATATATTATTTTGTAATTATTTTTATCATTTTAAAAATATTTTATTGAACTTTTTACATTAAAAAAGTATTAAACTATATATATATAATTTTAGTGTTATTATATTTTTATTTGTTACTGCTAGCGGGCAAGAGTGACCCAAATGTAAGTCAACAAAGCTTCTTTAGATAATGGGATTTTCAACCCGTGCGAGTAGGTGAGGTCTCACCTGAGGTATACTAATGTGTTTGAAAGAACTTTTGAAGGTTATGTAAGAGAAAATAATAAATAAAGATGACTCTAGTTTAAAACAACCCACCTCAAATTGTTGCACTCGCCATATGTCGCAAATATATCATTAAACAATAATACATTCAAACACCTTTACGTCATAGGTTGAAACATTCATAGTAAACTACAACATGCATTGGTCGAGTAAAATACATTGGTTAACCGAAAAAATGAGCTTTCGAAAGGAATCCATTGTGTGAGTGCAAAACTAACTCCGACGCAAAATAGAGGAAACATAGTTCATTCATACACAAATATTGTCATTAACACTATATTCTGACAGTATATCAATTTAGGACATTTCCCCGGAACTCATTGTTAAAAATCCATCATTCATTCACCCATCGATACCAAAGTGCAATATAACAATGCCATGAGAAAGTAACAAAAAACCTCTAGCGATTTTATGTTAACAACAAATATCATGAACACAAATACAAAGGAGTCTCATACCCAAAAAAAGGGGACAACTCAAACCATCATTGTCCATACTATACTATTCAGCCAACACCATTACAATTAACATAACACATTTCCAAGAAAGCCACAAAGAGCTTAGGCATTAACAAACATAACATTAAGCCAAACACATTATACAAGGTTTTGATGCAACTTGAGTTGCACATACCCACAGTATGCATATAATATGCATGTCATATACATGTCTAAGGAATTTTAATATTCATGCCCAGTAAAACCTTCTAAAACCAAGGTTTAATGCTCCTTCCATAAACTCTATGCTGAAACGTTTGATTTAACTATCCAAATTCTGGACCTTTGTAAACCTTTGAGCGGAACCCTCATAATCCTTCATAATCTTTGGTTAATTCTTATTACCCACCCATATTAACCACACCACAGATTTTATACTTTGGGTAAAACTCAACTTAACCTATAATACATTAATCTCACTTATTTCTATTATAATTCCCATATAACAGAAATATTTCATAAATCACACTTAAACCTTACCTTTCCGCCATTCTTCAAACCTTTGCACATATATTGATTCTCTCCTTAGCGCATTAATTATCCACCATTGATTTGTCTCATCAGATCCAATGATTATCGTGTCGTCCACTCTCCAACTAGCCCGGACAATCTCCACCGTGGATGTGAACCATCCAATTGAATAGCTATCGCACAATCTTGTGCAGATACTTGCACGACCAACATCAAGTCGAGAGCGTGTGAGAAAAGTGGTTTTCCCTTTTCATCATGTGCTACATGTCACTCACTTAGGCTAATTGCATGAAATTATAGAATACAATTTACCGCTTTGAGGACGTGTGAGATACTGCTTACCCCTTGCGAAGATCGCTCCATCCTTCTGCTAACACGTGGCTTAATCTGATCTCTTTACTTCCTAAATTTATTTTCCACGACTTAATCCTAGTCGTCTATCTCACACAATCTCATCCATTGATCTGACTAATCCAATGGTTCCTGTGCATTGTTATGTTCTTTTATTTCTTCTGGTGTAAAAGCCCATGCGGCGTTCTTCTTGTGTATATGTTCTCGCCTTATGGTTTTCATTTTTTCTGATCTCGATCTCTACTTTCTTACTTCATTTCTTCATGCCTTTATGCTTCCTTCGTAAATCTGTAGGTTTCAGAAAGCCTTACAGCTCTCCCTTCGCTATAACCATTAAGGATTTTCTCCAATATTGTTTGTGTGCAACCCATAACACTCTCGTTTGCACTTCTTCTCCCTCAGATTCTTTTTTGAATTCTGTGCACACTTGTGCTATGCAAATACTCTGATACTATGCATATTTTATAATTCAATTATACAATACAATCCACACAAACTCAGAAATTACGCTTTCTGTATTAATAGGTAAATATTTACACATTGAATTCCTTCTTGACCTCGTCTTCTATATCAGTGACCTTTTGTCGCTACTTCACTCTATTTGCCCATAGCTCTCTAACTAACTCACTTACTAACTCCTAGCTAGCTAACCCTCTTCTATGCCTTTTAGGCTTACATTTATACAAAAGGTTCTTTAATCCATTTCCTAGTTCAGATCCTTAATCTGCTCATCAAGTCCTAAAATATCTCAATGATCCCTTGAGGATCTCAACAACTTAATTAAATCTTGAGGATTCTCTTTAATCCCCAAAATCATGAAACCAATTCCTAATCTAGGATTTACAATATTTCAAAATCTCTCAATCCCCATTAATCACTCATAATCACTCATGTTCTCCTACATTCAAGAACATTTACAATATTCCTCACAATATCTAATTAATTATTATTCTTAATACCTCATAAACTTACTTAAAAACCTTAATAATTACATTAATTTAATACTCAGGAAACTAACTTCCTTGAAAACACAAAACCCCCTATGTCTACTAAAATACAATGAAATTCCTGAGCTGGATGCTCTTGCATCAAACTCCCAAGGTTAAAATAATCATGATCTCCTGATCATGTGCTTCCGACCTTTTTCCTCCTAGATCCCATACTTTAGTTTGTAGTTGTCTGAATGCTTTGTTCCTTTGTTGCTACTATATCTTTGTTGTCTTCTATTTCATCTTCCTCTCCTTGTCAATCAGTTTCAAATTTTGATTGATCATTCTACCTATTGCTATCAATCTCCTCCATCTAGATTGCTTCATCATTAATTGCCATAATTCTTCAATCTCTATCTCCAACACATCCTTGGGTTGGTATATACTCTGCCATTTACTGCTACCTCTTTCTCTTTGCTTCAGTTTGTTGTTGTTGTTCACTAGCTCTCGCATCTTCACATTCTGCATTTCTTCAAGTTCTTTTGTTCCCCAATGTTGAAATTGAGATTTCTCTTCCTCTTTCATGATTATCTCTTTCTGCATCAAATCCTGATTCTCTAGCATTCTTTCGAGAAACATAATATCTATGTTCCATGGATTAAATACTTCCACATAATCTTCCTCTTCCATCTTTACTTGGATGCTCATCTGTGCCAAATTTTCTCGAGAATCTGCAACAAAACTTGCACTCACAAAACAATAATTAAAATAAAAAACAAAAGGCCTCAGAGCCTCTTCTTCCTTTGGCAACATTTCAGTATGTTGCTTATTTTTCCTCTTTTATCATCACATAAGTATGTTGATTCTTCCTCTCTAAAGAATTCTCTAAAGGACTCTCGAGACTGTTAGCAAATCTCTCTTCCTCACCATCTGCTTCAATGATGTCTTTCTACTCTTGGCCACTATAGTGAACTCCTTCTTCTGCAATCACATTGTCAACTTTGAGTTTTCCATCAAACACTCTAGTAATTCAAGTTCTCTATGACACTTCATAAGTATTTCATCATCACTTATAATTCCTGCATTTTTACAGAATTTATTAGTTTGAGAATTACAAGGTTCAATAATCTCAATTGTTGCTTCACATAGCAGTTCTTCAGGTTGAATCTCATCTCCTTCTTTCACAAGAAATTGTTCTTATGTTGTAACAGCTTCAAACATCAATGTATTACTAAATTCTTTTTGCTGCCATAATTCACTGCTTTTCTCATTCAAGAGACATTCTCCATCATTTTTTACTTCAGAGTAATTATCTTTTGAAAGATACTCTTCCATACTTTTGACAGCTTCAAAAGATTTCTCATCCTCTACAAAACTTGTAATCACATCAAAATTATTAGATTCAAATATACAAGGTTTTACATCCTCCTGCTGATCTGAATTTGTCCAATAGTTCAGAAAATCATCAATAATTCCTTCCTCAACAAAGTAAACTTCTTATTGTCTTCAATTCACACAATTATTCATAAGATTTTTCACAGATCTCCAATCTGCATCTTCATCCAGAACTTCCCCCTTTTCTACTTCACAAATAGAAACTTCCATTTCCAACTCAACTTCTCTAAGTTTTTCCACCAACCACTTCACTTGCCTCTTTTGTAGCCTTCTCTGTAACTTATGCCACTTCACTCCCTTTTTCCTCAAGACCCAAACTTGTCTTTGGTTTTCCTCTAGTAGCATCCTTAATACTTTGAGTTGTTCTTTTAACTCCACAATTTCCTTGTCCAGCTCCTCTTGACTCATCCTCTTACCATTTACCTTCACATCCTCCACTTTTCTTCTATTGTGATATTCCTTAGAACCTCTGTTACCTCTATTATGACTATCAGTAGTCATCTTCTTCTCTGTCTTCATAAGTTCCTCATTCACTTACTATGAAATACACTAAAGCCTCTACAACAGCAAGTCCTCCCTGCTACCACTTACATCACCAAGCTTTCCTTTGTACTTGGTCTTTTGGCAAGCACATGATTCTCTATTCTCTGGAACCTCTTGAGCATTTCTCTCTAATACTTCTAGGCTTCAACTCATTTGCACCTTTTAAGAACACAATTTTCCTCTTTATCCAACCTCTCGTGCAATTCTTCAAGGTTCTGCCACATTGTGCTTTCATTCAGAAACTCTTACCAGCTTCCTTCATCCCATAGCAATTCTACCCACATCCTCTATGGAATTTCCTTTATGGTCTTTCCGTGAGCTACAACAATACCTCTACAGTAACAACTCCCCCTTGCTACATGATATCTCACTAAGCTTCTATTCTATGAGCTCAATCTTTTGGCATCTCTCTGGTTATCTCCTCTTAAACCAATTGAGCACTCCTTACTCTAGGTTGCTACAATATTCTCACCTTCTTATGCTGCTACCTTCAAGACCTCTGCATGATCTTGTTCTACCATTCACCTACACATTGAATGGATTGTTCTCTGTTTCCTTTGCATCTACAAATTCTGCTACACTTTATCTCTATGTGCCTACTATTTGCCAGATTTAAAATTTGATCTCCTTTCACATACCTTCAAAACATACCTTACACATAGAGTTCCCTTGATTGGCTCCGATACAAAATGATGCAGCCTAAGCCTCACATACCCACAGTATGCATATAAAATGCATGTCATATACATGTCTCAGGAATTTTAATAATCTTGACCAGTAAAACCTTCTTAAACCAAGGTTTAATTCTCCTTCCATAAACTCTATGCGGAAACATTTTATTTAACTATCTAAAGTCTATACCTTTATAAACCTTTGAGCAGAACCTTCATAATCCTTCGTAATCTTTGGTTAATTCTTATTACCTGCGCATATTAACCACACCATGGATTTTAGACTTTGGCAAAAACTCAACTTAACCCATAATACATTAATCCCACTTATTTCTATTATAATTCCCATATAATATAAATATTTCATAAATCAGACTTAAACCTTACCTTTCTGCCATTCTTCAAACCTATGCATGTATATTGATGCTCTCCTTAGTACATTAATTCTCCACCATTGATTTGTCTCGTCCGATCCAATGGCTGTTGTGTCGTCCACTCATCAACTAGCCCATACAATCTCCAATTGAACGACTATCACGTAATCTCACGTAGATACTTGCACGATCGATATCAGGTCAAAAGCACATGAGAAAAGTGGTTTTCCCTTTTCATCATGTGGTATGTGTCACTCACTTAGGCTAATTGCGTGAAATTATAGAATATCGTTTACCGCTTTGAGGGCGCATGAGATACTGCTTACACCTTGCGAAGATTGCTCCATCCTTCTGCTAACACATGGCTTAATCTGATCTCTTCGCTTCTTGACTTTATTTTGCACGACTTAATCTGAGCCGTCTATCTCACACAATCTCGTCCGTTGATTGAACTGATCCAACAGTTCCTGTGCACTATTACATTCTTTTGTTTCTTCCAGTGTAAAATCCCATTCGGTGTTCTGCTTGTGTATTTGTTCTCACCTTACGGTCTTCACTTGTTCTAATCATGATCTCCACTCCGTTACTTCATTTCTTCATGCCTTTACGCTTCCTTCGTAAATCCTTAGGTTTAAGGAGACCTTACAACTGTTCCTTCACTGTAACCATTAAGGATTTTCTCCAATACCATTTGTGTGCAACCCATAACACTCCTATTTTCACTTCTTCTCTCTCGGATTCTTTTTAAATTCCTTGCACACTTGTGCTATGAAAATACTCTGATGATTTAAGAAACTAAATCCTCTAGTGAAGCACAACTTGTAAATCCTATAAGATCCACTTGTAAATCCTCTAGTGTCTCTCCTATAAAGAGATGTTCTCCATTTGTATTGTTGAAAGAGAACATCTCTTTGTAGGAGAGACATTGCCACATGAGTGAGAGTTCAATCCTTGTATCGACAAAGAAGAGCCTTATTGAAGAGTAGTAAATGAAGTGGCTAAGCAGTTGAGCAGAGCCTAGAGACATAGGCCACACTCATTGAACTTCGTAATCAAGTTCTAGTGAAACTGTCCATATTGTCATTTATTCTTGTGTTTTCTTATTTACGTGTGTTGCACCTATGGTTATTCCATGCTCTGTATGCAACTCATTTTAATGTAATTAAAGTAAATATAGCAGATGAATTGGCTACCCCAAAATCATACTTCATAAAATTAGTAACTTACAAAGATACTTTATATGGGGAGGAACCACACTCGGAAGAAATGGGTTCTCCTCCCTTGTGAAAACTTATGAAAAACAAATCTCTAGGTGGCCTCGGTTTGAGGGACCTTGAAATTCTAAGCTAGGCTTTGGGAGTCAAAACCTAGTGGAGATGGCTAAAGAATCCCACAACCTCGTGGAATTGATTCTAGAAAGACAAATATAATCCAAATATAGAGGAAACATGACTCAAAATAAGTAAAGGAGACATAGAGGTTCATATACGTGGAAATCTACTTCAAGAAATAGGAAAGTTATTCAAATTAATAGTTTTTGGGAAATCATAGAAGAAAACTTAGCATTCCTTTGGGAAGACATGAAGCAATGATGGCCCAAATTAGATCGAGATGGATAAAGTAAGAGAGTAAAATAGAAATTGATTTCACAAGGGAAACTAAAGTAGCTTAATATTGGATTATTGCCTACGATTATAGACAATGGTAGAAATGGAAACATTACTCTCACTAGCCTGTAAATATTTATTATGATACTTTGGATACAATAACCAGGGAGTTGGAGAAAAGGAAAATAAAAAACCAAATAGGAAAAGATATTCTAAGTTTCCGAAAGAGATTCTCGGACTGCCACCTAAACGGGATATAGACTTTACTATCGAGTTGGTACCAAGGGTAGCCCCGATATCCCGAGTGCCCTACAGAATGAGTACACCTGAGTTGACAGAGTTAAAAATGCAACTACAAGAACTGTTAGACAAAAACTATATCCGCCCCAGTGTGTCTCCTTGGGGAGCTCCAGTATTGTTTGTTAAGAAAAAGGACGGGACCCTTCGCATGTGCATAGATTATCACCAGTTGAACAAGCTGACAATAAAAAATAAGTATCCTCTACCCCGGATTGATGAGCTTTTCGACCAAGTGAAAGGTGCAACAGTATTTTCTAAGATCGATTTGCGATCAGGGTATCACCAAATCAGGATTAAGGAAGAAGACATAGCTAAAACAACTTTTAGAACAAGGTATGGACATTATGAGTTTGTGGTGCTACCCTTTGGGTTAACTAATGCCCCCGCAACTTTTATGTGCTTAATGAATAACATATTTCATCAATATTTGGACAGATTTGTGTTGATATTTATTGATGACATACTGATATATTCCCGCACTATGGAAGAGCACAAGGAGCACCTCAGACTAGTGCTGCAAACCCTCCGAGAACACCAGTTATATGCCAAGTTCAGCAAGTGCGACTTCTTCAAGGAAGAAATACAGTATTTGGGCCATATAATCACGAAGGAAGGGATCGCGGTAGATCCCAAAAAGATAAAGACCATAATGGAGTGGCTCGTACCGAAGGATGTAGCGGACATCAGATCCTTTATGGGATTAGCCGGCTATTATAGACGATTTGTAGAGGGATTCTCAAGAGTAGCATATCCTATCACTTCCTTACAGAAAAAAGGAAGAGATTTCAGATGGACCCCGGAATGCCAAAGAAGTTTTGAGCAGCTTAAGCATCTGCTCACCACCGCACCCATTTTGAGCATCGCTGATCCTAATAAGGACTATGTGGTGTGCACTGACGCCAGCAAGGAAGGTGTAGGAGGCGTGTTGATGCAAGAAGGGAGGGTAATTGCTTACGAGTCAAGGAAACTAAAGGAGCATGAGCAGAAATATTCTGCTTATGACTTAGAATTGGCAGCCGTCATACACGCCTTGAAGATGTGGCGACATTATCTTATGGGAAGAAAATTTTTATTATTGAAATACCACCACAGTCTGACAAATTATTTTAGCCAGCCAACTTTAAATGCTAGGCAAGCACAGTGGGTGGATTTCCTAAGTGGTTTTGACTTTGAAATCAAACATTTGAAGGGGAAAGAGAACTGGGTGGCAGACGCTTTAAGTCAGAAATTACAGTGTTTATATGAAATCTCCTATAGCAAATGGAAAAGCCCCTTCGAGGAGATGATTAAAAAAGCAGCAGAGCAAGATACTATATACCAACAAATAAAACAGCAAGTACAACAGTTTACCAGCAAGGAAAATCAACAAGGCTATGGGGTGGATGATGCTGGAATGTTGTACTACAAGAAGAGGCTATATGTGCCCAATCAAAATAGCATTAAAAATTTAATTTTGGATGAATTTCATATCAGTCACTATGCTGGACACCCAGGATATTAGAAAATGATCGCTGTGCTTCGAAAAGAATACTACTGGCTGGGTATGAAGAAGAATGTGGCTGAGTATTTGGCACGGTGCTTGGAGTGCCAACAAATTAAGGCGGAGCATCAACACCCGGCAGGGTTATTGCAACCATTACCCATTCCAGAATGGAAGTGGGAAACCATTTCTATGGATTTTATAACAGGGCTGCCTAAGACAAGGAAGAATAACGATTCTATTATGGTGGTGGTAGACAAATTGAGTAAAGTAGCACATTTTATACCTGTGCAATCCACCTACAGAGTTGTACAAATTGCCCATATTTTCATGCAAAACATGTTTAGATTGCATGGGCTACCAAGGACAATAATTTCAGACCGTGATGTGAAATTCACATCGGTCTTTTGGAAAACATTATTTACAGAATTAGGGACACAGCTAAATTTCAGTACAACGTATCACCCCCAGACCGACGGACAAATAGAATAGGTAAGTCAGGTGGTGGAAGACATGTTAACGGCATATGTAATGCAACAACCAACTACATGGGAGGATTATTTACACTTGGTTGAGTTTGCATATAGTAACGACTATCATACTTCATTACAAATGAGCCCCTTTGAGGTTTTGTATGGGCGGAAGTGTCACACACCCTCAAGCTAGGGTGGACCAGAAGACAAATTAATGTTAGGGCCAGAAATGCTTAAGGAAATGGAGGAGATGGTCAAAAAGGTACGAGCTAATTTAAAAGCCACTCAGGATAGGCAAAAGAACTTTGCTGACCAGAAAAGAAGGTTTAAAGAATACCAAGTCAGTGATCATGTGTATGTGAGAATTCAAGCAAAAAGGAGCACATTGCAATGGAGCGGGTGTACCAAGTTGGCACCTCGATATTGTGGACCATTCCAGGTCTTAGCAAGAATTGGGCCAGTGGCTTACCAGCTCACCCTGCCAAGTCACATCTGAGTCCACAATGTCTTCCATGTCTCCGTATTAAAAAAATATGTTTATGATCCTAAACATGTAATCAGATGGCAGGATGTACAGGTGAGAATTATTTCCGGTAGACCAGTTTAAAAGTTTTCTTTCAAAGAAACTGATTTAGGATACTGCATGTGCAGGTCGAACCGGAAGGAGAAATCTTGGTCGAGCCACTGAACATTCTCGACTGGAGAGAAGTACTACTGCGGAAGTGAGCTATTACCCAAGTTAAAGTGCAGTGGCAACACTTTGGGCCTGATGAGGCCACCTGGGAAGATGAAGAGCTCATGAAAAAAGCTTACCCAGGGTTGTTCATGATCATCCGACATCGGGATGATGTCCAACTTCAGGAGGGGGAGATGTAATGCCCCGGGAAAATGTAAATATTTGGTTTTACTGTGGTAAAAGATAAACTGCATATGACATTATTGCTGTTTGAAACTTAATAATATTTTATTATTTCCTTAAAAAATATATATATAATAAATGTTTCTTTGAAGTGCTGGCAACTTCTTGAGAAGGAAGTTGGGGAAAGAAGGTTGTTGTAACTGCAACCCTAACTACCTCCCCTAACTGGAAGGGCTTCCAGAGAAAAGGAAGAGGGGGGAGGCAAAATCTGTGTTATAAGGATAGGCAGAGAGAGAAAGAAAAAAGAAACAAATGGCTAAGTCTGGTGATGACCAGATAGCCAAGCACTTGGTGCAATTATCTTGCTGAGGACAGTGGTCCTGCAAGAGAGCAAGGGGGGAGATTCTGGTCTTGAAAGACGAATCTCAAGGTTGGGTGGCAAAATAGAAGCGGGAGACAAAGGAAAGGCCCAGCTTCTGGAGTGCTTCGCGAGTCACAGTAGTTCAGAGAACCGAGGTGAACAGTTCTGTTGAAATAACGAATTCGACATCAAAGAACAGGTACTGAAAATACTAACTGCTGTGTATGATTAAGCTTTGTTTCATTCATAGGAAATAAAAACAAAAAAAAAGAGAAATGTAGCTGAAACCCTCTGGTACAGAATTGACTCTTAAATAAAACATAGATTGATTATTGAAACTCGGCTCTCAGAGAAACAGGAAAAAAAAGAAAAAGAAAGGGGCAAGTATATAAACCCTCTTAAGTTCTGGAAAGGCATGTGAGTGGATGTTAACCGTAGTGAAACTGTAGGGTTTCGTAAAGATTCTGGACCACGCATAACCCTGGCATGAGGGAAGAGAGACCCCTAGGGTGTGGTAGATATATGATATAGCAAAACGTTACCAATTTGCTAACCAAAACCTTAGCTGGGTAAATATAAATCGAAACTGCAATCATTGATTTCACGCTCAGGAAACAAATAACAAAAATGGAATAAGATTTTACCTATTAACAATAGTAAGAATGATGAGGGTAAAACCCGAAATGATATGGGTCTATAGATTTTGTTGCGTGTGGGCAATAACCTGGGGTTGGGTCTAGTGTTGTAACGCCTGTTATATAAATATTTCATTTACAAAACAAAAAACTGGAACTCAGGTAAGTCACAAATATCCACGGCATATGATGCGTGGAAAACTTTCCTCCTCAGGATGCACCCGAGGTCGGACCACAGAAAATTGGATAGGAGTATACACTATATCGTGCAAGCAAGCCCGTCAAGGGATATGTTGCCAAAACAGACCTCCCGAACCCTACGGGAAGGGATTTCACCGCAGTCAAATAATTTAAGTAAATTACATGCAAGATTTAGTTATCCGGATGTATACATGGAAACAGCAAGAAAACAGTATGGAACATAATCATACAGTACCGAGACAAGAATTATTGACAGATAGCGTTGAACTTATTCTAAATCCTGATTAACCATTAAAAAAAACAAATGGAAAATCCGGGCAAGGGCTGTTATGTGCACATATTCAAACATTCGAACAGGAAGCGAAAATTGGTAAACATTCCACTATATTATACAACTGAATGTAACATGGCAATGACAACCCTTTAGCAGTGAGCTATAAAGCTTAAGAATCATGCAATGCATATTAAACAGAGCGAATAAGCTTAAATCAATACATTGTGAACAGCTTCATTCAGGTTATCACCTGAGGAAAGCTTCTCAGTACATTTCTAGCTCACCAAGAACAACCATATAAGCCACAGGATAAACCAGGGCTCAGATAAAATTACATAATTACATCAGGGCAACCACTATTTAACTCAATGCTGTAGAAACCAAAACAAAACCCCTCTACCCGAGTAAGGGTACAGGTCTCAAACCCTACAGCTCTCGGCTGTTAAAATTACCCCACTGTTAACTCAACAAGACTTCGAAAGTGCTGTGTACCAGAAACAGTAAAAGTCGACAAACTTAGATTCATGACATCAGAAGAGCCAAGCTCAGTCGATGAACAGCTAACCGGAGACAATCTCTTACCCGGGAATCTTGAACAATGAAGACTGGCAAGATGCCTACTCCGCAGCCACGCCTGAGAGTCCCGGATTCCTGAGGAGAACCCTGCAACCAGAAAGCACCACATTAACATTTGCTAGCCAGGAGTTGTGGGAAATATTAACAACAAAAAATAGATTTACAGAGGCAAGAAGTATTAAAATTACAATAGGGATCCTTACCCAGTTCCTGGGCTGCGATAAGGACACCATATCCCTGCATCTGGTGGCTTTCTAAACTCGTCCAAGGCCTGGAATGATAGGCAGAGCAGACCCGCAGAAAAACAAGGTGGAGAGACAGAGCCAGCACCAAATGGTGGAAATGAAAATGCAACCGGGTAACCGAGAACAGGATAGACCAACCTTGAAAAATCTAAATTGTTGGATCACCAACCAACCCGTCCTTCGTCGATGTGGCTCAAGGCTCAAGGTGAGTGACTGTGGAGAGAAGGGCCTACTGGTGCGACGTAGAGGGCAGAGCAGTAAAAATTTAACACCATAAACCCAAACATTAAACCTTTTGTATAGCTTATCCATTTCATATTAAATGAGATAGCCAAGTGTAATATAAAGCCATCGAATGTACAGATATGACAATAGGTGTCGAGTTTCCCAAAGTGCGAGGAGAGTTATGATAGGCGGTCCTAGTGGTACCAGGCCTTTAACATCATCGTGAAACAATATCCCGTTTGCCTGAAAATCTCTTATTAACTGGAGTGGTGAGGACAGTCGAAAGGTTGTCTGACTTAATAGTTGTCCATAATAATGTTTAAACAAAAGAAACAAAATTACTATTGGAATTCTCTTTTGTATTGACACGTGTAGATTGTTAGGAGACATGACAGTTTTATTTAGACATGTGGTATTTATAAGCCATGATATTGCCATGGCAAAGTGGAGGTGAACCTTGTCATATATTTTTAAAATGTATATATGTTTAACTTATATAAATTATTTTTATCAATAATAATAATAATAACAATAAAGTTATTTTAATTAATTTTTATGATATTTTTTAATTGTTTATATGGATATCTTGGACTAATACTTATTGATGTTTACCACCTAATTTATTTAAATAGTTACATTAGTATTAATTCTAGAAAACAAACAAAACAAAACAACTAAATTTACTAAAATTGACTTATTTTCACAATATAAATTATTTTGGGAAATCATGAAGATTTTAGTTTGTTTAAACTTTGACAAGGGAAATGGGCAATTTATTACTCATGAATTTAAGAAAGGTATATATTTAAAATAAATTAAATTTAAAACATATTTTATAGATAATTTTCAAATTATATTATATGAAGATTAAAAGAGTTACATTATAGTAAATGATTTTGATATTATTTTTATCAAATTTTAAATAATAAATAAAATTTATAAATGTAAATGAATAATTTAAAAAAAAAACATAGTTTTATAATTTATATTAAGCACAATTAAAATTATTATAATATAATAATATAATATTATTTTAAAGGTTTAAAAAAATTATTTATAATGACTTTTAACTTATTTGTTAATCTTTAAAAACTATAATATATTTATTATTTATTAACAAAATTTTAAAATTATAATAAAAATAATAAAGATAAATTAAGTAGTATAATATATTTGGAAAATGAAATTCATTAACCACTTATCACTTTTTACATATTACTTTTCTTAATAAATAATATTTATATCTTACATGAGATAAATGAAAATTGAATTTTTATAATATATACTTTATATCTTTTTAAAGTTTTTATTTTTTATTTTTTATTTAAAATTTTATTTTTTCACTTATAAATATTTCTTTCTTCAATCTTTAACCATTTTTTCCTTCAGAATAGAAAATTATAATGACTACTTTTAATACCACCGTTTTTTAATGTGATTAAAATCTTTTTCCTTTTCTTTTGAATGCAATTCAAAGTAATAGATATTTTAAATCATCTTACCTTTTCGAAAATAAAAACCGTCAGATTTTTATCTTTTATTTTTTATTATATAATTGTTTTTTATGTGATTCAAATCGTTTTCCTATTTTTTTAATAAAATTCAAAGTAATAGATATTTCAAATCATCTTACCTTTTCGAAAATAAAAATGTTCAATTTTTTGTTTTTTTGCGAGAGATATTTGGTCACTCTACTTTTAAAATAAAAATTTGAAGATTAGGATTAAAACTCCAAATACCTCGAGCGGAAAGAAATCCATTTTTGTTCGGTTATAAATTAACATATCATATAAGACCAAATTCTCCCATCATAAAGCACAATAAAATTTATATAACATATTAACTAAATAATTATAAGCAGGTGTACCCTATAAAGCCCCCACAGAACCACTATTGTCCACGCTTCATATAATTGACACACCAACCCAATTCTTCCTATAAAGTACAATACCATTTATATAATGTAGTGCTCAATAATTATAACGTAGGTAGGGTACCCCCTAAAGCCCCTACCGAACCACCACTGTCCATGTTTCATATAATTGACACGACAGCCACGTTCTTGCTAGCTTCGTGTCGACAAACTATACATCTTTTAGTTTCTTAAACCCTAGCTTTCTGTGAATTAAGACCGAAAACCCAGATTTCTATATTTAAATTCAAAAAGGGAGCCCACAGATATTTCAATGAAAACCAAATTCTGCACGTCTCATTACTAGTTGCTCCTCCCTCTCATGTGGTTGCTCGCGTAACTGATTTGGACACCGCTATCATAGAGGCGTAGGGCTATATCCTTCTCAATTTAGCTAAAGCATAGCCATCCTTCGTGTATAAATTGGTGGCTACAACTCGCATCGTATTGTCTGATCAGTTTGCTCTTCTTACCTATTATAGTTTGAGCAAACGCTGGGAATTTGCGAAATCTGAGAAAGAAAATAATTTCTGGTTTGAGATCAGAGATTTGCGAACGATGGCCGGGCCACTGGAGTATATCTCGGATCTGCTGAGAGGAAGAGGAAGTAGGAAGCACAAAAAGATGAAACAGATGCAGGTATAAAAACCCATACTCATTTGATGTCAATGTTGTCAGTGTGTCCATACCCATCAGCCCAAGAAGATAATATAACGTAGAGTAAAATGCTAATGTAGGGCTTCCCTCTATACACTGAATCCGAAAACCTAAACATTGTTAATCTCACTTTTGAATTGTAGACTGTAGAGCTGAAGGTTCGCATGGACTGTGATGGTTGTGAGCTGAAAGTGAAAAACTCTGTATCTTCTATGAAAGGTATGTATGGAGATCCAATCTGTCTTGGAATATCAGTGTAAATCTATTTTAACCGTGGATTTATAAAACATGCAAATGAGGACTAGAATGGACATACACATGTTCTCATAATGAATTGTAGAATGCAGCACCACTAAAACCTTTCTGGTTTCTGTTAAAAAAATTGAATGCAGTTTTCTTGAAAGCTATCATAATGCTGGTGTTGGTGTTACTTGCAGGTGTGAGGTCTGTGGATGTAAACAGAAAGGAGCAGAGGGTGACAGTGACAGGTTACGTGGAGGCAAACAAGGTGCTGAAGAAGGTGAAGGCCACTGGGAAACGTGCAGAGCTGTGGCCATATGTGCCATACAGCTTGGTTGCTCAGCCTTACGCTGCCCAATCATATGATAAGAAAGCCCCTGCTGGGTATGTTCGGAAGGTCGAGTCCAACACTTTTTCAAACCCTAATCCCACAGACGAGCAGTACACAACGCTCTTTAGCGATGACAACGCGAATGCTTGCAGGATTATGTAAAGTTGAATAGTAGAGATTCCTCTGAAATAGACATAATCTATGAAGCTTTATCGAGAGAACAAATTTTATTCACAAAACTAGTGAAATATCTTAATGAACTCCACTCATATTCCTCATGACTCGTTTTAATTGTAAAGATCATCGAATCTTCTGCTTTGAATTGTTATGAAGAAGTATTATTAAAACCTTGGGAACTTTTGATAAGATTCCGTACTTCTTGGGGACCGTGAAAAACATTAGACAGAAAAATCGAAATAATATCACGTTATGTTGATATGGCTTCTTTCAAAGAAATCACGAGGGTGCAGATTGAGTGTGTGCAATGTTAGATTTCGTTTCCTGCAATTGCATTGTTAAAACCTCAAAAGCCATGTAAGTTGGGTCTTCAGGAAAAATGTTTCTGCAGATAATCGTTGTAAGAATATAAGGGGCCCCTTCTAATTGAAGGGACTCTGGATTGACAATTGGAAAATCATTCACCGTCAATTAATTAAAAAGAAAATTATTGCAGAGGAATATGTACCATCAAATGGCAACCTTTAACTCTCAACTCATTAAATTAAAAACTACTTCAAAACAATATGTACCATCAAATCACACTTATACAATTGGGCGTGGGCCTGACTGGTCCCCCAAACCTAAAAAGTATTGACGTTGATTAGGATGATTTCTAACCATTATAATAAACAAAGAGTGATTCATGTTTTCTCCGTTAATGGATATTAAATTGTCAGTAACTTATCCCAAAAATAGCCCAATTCCAATCTCAAGTGTTAGCCCATTTCATATTGTTCTGTGCGAGTGTCTGTACGGCAATGCATCCCACTGAACTAGCGAGACTCTTAACGACACCATGTCTGAGGTTGAGGTTATTAACGACATCATGAGAGGAATGGACGCCACTTGCTAGACAGATTAGGAGATCAAAGTACCATAAATGTTTTAATTGATTGTAATGAAAAAACAACACTGGGTATTCCTTCTAACGTCGTTTCGTTGGCAAGGGGCTCAAATCAAGTCTTCCCATTAATTGCCCAGGAGTCACAATACATGCCTAGCACATGGGTTTTCGGCATTGGTTGCAAGAACATGACGTCTCATCAAATATTTCAAATTAGATCTCATTGTTGAATTTATAAGCATTATTTACTTGTCGTGTCAAAATAACGATTTGGTATGTCGAAACAATGCATTGAAACATATATTTCAAAGCACGTTAAATGACATGATAAGTATGCCAGGATATAGTGCAAGCAATGCAGGATTGGGGGTGCTTATTAACTATCCGGTGACTATGCGAAATTGTTAATATAAAGGTACAAAATAGGTAAAGGTATAATAAAAAGAAAATACAATTAAACTAAATTTAAGTATAATTAAAAAATATAAAGCGTGGATATGAAAGTATAAAAATTGCAATGTAAATGAAGATTCTGTATGAAAAATCAGAATGAAGACCATACATGGATAAAGTAAAGTTTCTTATTAAGAATATGATTAAAACACGACAACAAATGTGTTCAAGGGGAGTTGAAAGGTCATTAGATAAAGGCAAATCAGCATAAATTATAGAACAATATTATATCGAAGTAGACATTTGAAACTATTTAGGTTTTATTGCAACCATTTTTACCATGTAAAAATAGTTAAAATATTATTGTAATATATTATTTTGTAATTATTTTTACCATTTTTAAAACATTATATATATATATATAAAACTTTAGTGTTATTATATTTTGATTTGTTGTGGTTGGTCGGCAAGTGTGACCCAAATGTAAGTCAACAAAGCTTCTTTTGATATTGGGATTTTCAACCCCTGCGAGTAGTTGAGGTCTCACCTGAGGTATACTAATGGGTTTGAAAGAACTTCTGAAGGTTATGTAAGAGAAAGTAAGAAATAAAGATGACTCTGGTTTAAAACAACCCACCTCAAATTGTTGCACTCGCCATATGTCGCAAATATATCATTAAACAAAAATACATTCAAACACCTTTACATCATAGGTTGAAACATTCATAGTAAACTACAACATGCATTGGTCAAGTAAAATACATTGGTTAACCAAAAAAGTGAGCTTTCGAAAGGAATCCGTTATGTGAGTGCAAAACTAACTCCAACACAAAACAGAGGAAACAGAGTTCATTCATACACAAATATTGTCATTAACACTATATTCTAAGAAGTATATCAATTTAGGACATTTCCCTAGAATTCATTGTTAAAAATCCATCATTCATTCACCCATCGATACCAAAGTGCAATATAACAATGCCGTGAGAAACCAACAAAAAACCTCTAGAGATTTTATGTTAACAACAAATATCAGGAACACAAATACAAAGGAGTCTCATACCCCAAAAAAGGGTACAACTCAAACCATCATTGACCATACTATATTATTCAACCAACACCATTACAATTAACATAACACATTTCCAAGAAAGCCACAATGAGCTTAGGCATTAACAAACATAACATTAAGCCAAACACGTTATACAAGGTTCTGATGTAGCCTAAGCTACACATACCCACAGTATGCATATAAAATGCATGTCATATACATGTCTGAGGAATTTTAATAATCCTGCCCAGTAAAACCTTCTTAAACCAAGGTTTAATGCTCCTTCCATAAACTCTATGCAAAAACGTTTGATTTAACTATCCAAAGTCTGTACCTTTATAAACCTTTGAGCGGAACCTTCATAATCCTTCATAATCTTTGGTTAATTCTTATTAACCACCCATATTAACCACACCATGGATTTTAGACTTTGGTTAAAACTCAACTTAACCCATAATACATTAATCCTGCTTATTTCTATTATAATTCCCATATAATAGAAATATTTCATAAATCACACTTAAACCTTACTTTTCCGCCTTTCTTCAAACCTTTGCACGTATATCGATGCTCTCCTTAGCGCATTAATTCTCCACCATTGATCTATCTCATCAGATCCAATGGCTGTCATGTCGTCCACTCACCAACTAGCCCGAATAATCTCCAATGTGGTTGTGAACCATCCAATCGAACAGCTATTGTGCAATACCATGCAGATACTTGCACGACCGATATCAGGTCGAGAGCATGCGAGAAACGTGGTTTTCCCTTTTCATCGTGTGTTATGTGCCACTCACTTAGGTTAATTGCGTGAAATTATAGAATAACATTTACCGCTTTGAGGGCGCGCGAGATAGTGATTAACCCTTGTGAAGACCGCTCCATCCTTCTGCTAACACGTGGCTTAATCTGATCTCTTTACTTCTTGACATTATTTTGCACAATTTATCCTAGCAGTCTATCTCACACAATCTCACTCATTGATCTGACTGATCCAACGGTTCCTATGCACTATTACGTTCTTTTGTTTCTTCCAGTGTAAAATCCCATTCAACGTTCCGCTTGCATATTTGTTCTCGCCTTATGGTCTACATTTGTTCTGATCTTGATCTCCACTCTGTTACTTCATTTCTTCAATCCTTCACACTTCATAAATCCTTAGGTTTTAGGAAACCTTACAGCTCTCCCTTCGCTATAACCATTAAGGATTTTCTCCAATACCGTTTGTGTGCAACCCCTAACACTCATGTCTACACTTCTTCTCTCTCGAATTCTTTTTTGAATTCCCTGCACACTTGTGCTATGAAAATACTCTGATACTATGAATATTTTATAATTCAATTATACAATACAATCCACACAAACTCAGAAATTACGCTTTCTGTATTAATAGGTAAATATTTACACATTAAATTCCTTCTTGACCTGATCTTCTATATCAGTGGCCTTTTGTCACTACTTCACTCTATCTGCCCATAGCTCTCTAACTAACTCACTTACTAACTCGTAGCTAGCTAACCCTCTCCTATGCCTTTTAGGCTTACATTTATACAAAAGGTTCCTTAACCCATTTCCTGGTTCAGATCCTTAATCTGCTCATCAAGTCCTAAAATCTCTCAATGATCCCTTCAGGATCTCAACAACTTAACTAAATCCTAAGGATTGTCTTTAATCCCCAAAATCATGAAACCAATTGCTAATCTAGGATTTACAATATTTCAAAATCTCTCAATCCTCACTAATCACTCATCATCACTCATGTTTTCCTACATTTGAGAACATTTACAATATTCCTCACAATATCTAATTAATTCGTATTCTTAATATCTCTCATAAACTTATTTAAAAACCTTAATAATTACATTAATTTAATACTCTCGAAACCAACTTCCTTGAAAACACAAGACCCCCTATGTCTACTAAATACAATGAAATTGCTGAGCTGGATGCTCCTGCATCAAACTCCCAAGGTTAAAATAATTATGATCTCCTGATCATGTGCTTCCGACCTGTGTCCTTCTAGATCCCATACTTTAGTTTGTAGTTGTCTGAATGCTATGTTCCTTTGTTGTTCTTGTATGTTTGTTGTCTTCTATTTCATCTTCCTCTCCTTGTCAATCAGTTTCAAATTCTGATTGATCATTCTTCCTATTGTTGTCAATCTCCTCCATGTGGACTGCTTCATCATTAATTGCCATAATTCTTCAATCTCTATCTCCAGCACATCCTTGGGTTGGTACATACTCTTCCATTTACTGCTACCTGTTTCTCTTTGCTTCAGTTTGTTGGTGCTATTCACTAGCTTTCACATCTTCACATTCTGCATTTCTTCAAGTTCTTTTGTTCCCCAATGTTGAAATTGAGATTTCTCTTCCTCTTTCATGATTATCTCTTTCTGCATCAAATCCTGATTCTCTAGCATTATTTTGAGAAACATAATATCTATGTTCCATGGATTAAATACTTCCACAGAATCTTCCTCTTCCATCTTTACTTAGCTGCTCATCTATGCCAAATTTTCTCCAACATCTGCAACAAAACCTGCACTCACAAAACAATTATTAAAATAAAAAACATAAGGCCTCAGTGCCTCTTCTTCCTTTGGCAACATTTCAATATGCTGCTCTAATTTTTCCTCTTTTATCAGCACATCAGTATGCTGATTCTTCCTCTCTAAAGAATTCTCTAAAGGACTCTCGAGACTGTTAGCAAATCTCTCTTCCTCACCATCTGCTTCAATGATGTCTTTCTACTCTTGGCCACTATAGTGAACTCCTTCTTCTGCAATCACACTATCATACTATGAGTTTTCCAGCAAACACTTTAGTAATTCAAGTTCTTTGTGACACTTCATAAGTATTTCATCATCACTTATAATCCCTGCATTTATACAGAATTTCTTAGTTTGAGAATTACAAGGTTCAGTAGTCTCAATTGTTGCTTCACATATCAGTTCTTCAGACTGAATCTCATCTCCTTCTTTCACAAGAAATTTTTCTTGTGTTGTAACAACTTCAAACACCAATGTATTACTAAATTCTTTCTGCTGCCATAATTCACTGCTTTTCTCATTCAAGAGACATTCTCCATCATTCTTTACATCAAAGTAATTATCTTTTGAAAGATACTCTTCCATACTTTTGACAGCTTCAAAAAATTTCTCATCCTCTGCAAAACCTATAATCACATCAAAATTATTAGATTCAAATTTACAAGGTATTACATCCTATTGTTGATCTGAATTTGTCCAACAGTTCAGAAAATCATCAATAATTCCTTCCTCGGAAAAGTAAACTTCTTGTTGTCTTCAATGCACACAATGATTCATAAGATATTTCACAAATCTCCAGTCTGCATCTTCACCCAAAACTTCCCCCTGCTCTACTTCACAAATAGAAACTTCCAATTCCAACTCAGATTCTCTAAGTTTTTCCACCGCCCACTTCACTTGCTTCTGTTGTAGCCTTCTCTGTAACTTATGCCACTTCACTGCCTTTTTCCTTAAGACCCAACCTTGTCTTTGGTTTTCCTCTAGTAGCATCCTTAATACATCGAGTTGTTCTTTTAACTCCACAATCTCCTTCTCCAGCTCCTCTTGACTCATCCTCTTACAATTTACCTTGGCGTCCTCCTTCTTCACTTTTCTTTTGTTGTGATCTTCCTCAGAGCCTCTGTTACCTCTGTTATGACTATCAGTAGTCATCTTCTTCTCTATCTTCATGAGTTCCTCACTCACTTACTATGAGTTGCACTAAAGCCTTTGCAACAACAAGTCCTCCCTGTTGCCACTTACCTCACCAAGCTGTTGGCATTATGATATAGGTGTTGTCCTTGATGGCAACTTACTCAGATGAAAAATCACAGTGCAGCAGGTCAATAGCAAAGAATTAATGATCAGACTACACAGAATGAAGAAAGAGAGGTATATGCAGGTTCACCTTGACAAAGAAGCTTATACACGTGGGTTAACAGAACAAAAGGAGCGTATAACGTAAACACACACTTTCACAAGAGGGAAAGTGCATACACATTGGAAAACTGATTTTTTGATCCAAGGTATTTGGTCCACGGTATTTCTGATCCATGGTATTGGTCCAAGGTATCTGGTCCGAGGTATTGACCTTAGGTATATGGTCCATGGTATTGGTCCTAAGCGGTTTTGGTCCATTTTATTGAGAAAGGCCTAAAACTATATAAGAAGGAGAATATCATTAGGTTAATGTGTGCAACTATTTAATATCTGATGAAGTGTGAGATCTAGTATGTAGGTTATGGGTTTGTGATGTTTTGCTTGATCTGAACCAAGGATGCACCTATGTGGATGATGATGGCTAATGGATCGGGATCTTAAGGCTTGGAGTGTATTATCATTATGTGGTTTGATCATGGATAGACTAGATTTGAATACTAATGCATGTTTTATCCTGCAAATGTTATGATCTGGGTATGACTGAATTCTGAAATAGTTGTGAAGTTTTTAAGTTAGTATTTGCAGATCTGTACGCGGGTTCGCTTTGGTAAAAATGCATATACATGCCAGTTCGGCTCATCAGAGTTGTGTATATATTATGAAATATGATATCTAAATTTGCAGTTGGTTCTAGTGGTTGTTGTAGAGTTCTGGGTTCTGCTCTATGTTCTGGTGACTGTGTTTTGATGACAAGGCTTCAGTGATTCAGTTGTTGGGTGATTCAGAGATTGATGATTGAGTATTCAATGATTGGTTAATGTAATGGTTGTATTGTAGTGGTGATTGATTTTGAGCTTCAATGTTGTTGATGCGTCCAGTATGAAAATTGGATGAAACGTGGCCTTTAGATTATGGTATTGTGTTCCAGGAGTATCGAGTCTGAAAATTTATGAAACGTGGTCCCTGGAGGAAGAAGGAAGGTCGTAGCCTTCTGTAGGTCGGCGCCTACGTACTGGTAAACATATCGCCCAGTACAAGAGCTAGGGGGTGGAGCTCCCTTCCAGTAGCAGCTGGAAAATGAGTGAAGGTTGGAGCCTTCTGTAGGTGGAAGCCTATGTACTGGTAAACATATTGTCCAGTACAAGAGCTAGGGGGTTGGAGCTGCCTTCCAATAGCAGCTGGAAAACGAGTTAGGATTGGAGCCTTTTGTAGGCCAGTGCATACGTATTGTTAAACATATTGACCAGTACAAGAGCCAAGGGGTTGGAGCTCCCTTCCAGTAGTAGCTGGAAAACAAGTGAAGGTTGGAGCCTTCAGTAGGTCGGTGCCTACGTACTAGTAAATAGATCGACTAGTACAAGAGCTAGGGGGTTGTATCTCCCTTCCAGTAGAAGCTGGAGAACGAGAAAAGGTTGTAGCCTTCTACAGGTGGGTGTCTGCGTACTGGTATGAATCTGCACCAGTGTAAGATTCTAAACAGGTTTTTCTTATATTAAAGAAGACAGCAGCAGGTGGTTTTTGTCCCGCTTTGGGTTTCCACCTTAAACCTTGGTGTTCATGTGTGTTTCTTATGTGTGATGGTCTGTTCTATTTTTACTGCACCTGGTTACTGTTTATATGACTAATGAAGTACTGATGGACTGATTAAAGATCAACATATGGTGAATTAACTGAATCATAAGTTTGTTGGATATATGCTAGTTGCCTTAAACACAGTTGTGTGTACACGCGAGTTCCCTTACTTGAAGTAGCATATATAAATCTAATTATGGAAATGAAAAGTTATTGACTTGCTAATATTGATTCACCCCCCCCCCCCCACCCCTCTTAGTATTATTTCCAACACAAGCTTTCCTTTGTACTTGGTCTTTTGGCAAGCACATGGTTCTCTATTCTCTAGAACCTCTCGAGCATTCCTCTCTACTCCTTCTAGGCTTCAAATCATCTCTACCTTTTAAGAACCCAACTGTCCTCTTTATCCAACCTCTGTTGGAATTCTTCAAGGGTCTGCCACATTCTGCTTTCATTTAGAAACTCTTAACAATCTCCTTCATCCCTTAGCAATTCTACCCACATCCTCTGTGGAATTGCCTTTATGATCTTTCCATGAGCTACAACAATACCTTTGAAGTAACAAGTCCCCCTTGCTACATGATACCTCACTAAGCTTCTCTTCTTTGAGCTCAGTATTATGGCATCTCTCTGATTCTCTCCTCTGAAACCAATTGAGCACTCCTTGCTCTAGGTTGCTACAATATTCTCACCTTCTTATGCCGCTACCTCCAAGACCTCTGCATGATCTTGTTCTACCATTCACCTGCACTTTGAATGGATTATTCTTTGTTTCCTTTGTATCTGCGAATTCTACTACACTTTATCTCTGTGTGCCTACTATTTGTCAGATTTAAAATATGATCTCTTTTCACATACCTTCAAAACATACCTTACACACAGAATTCCCTTGTTTGGCTCTGATACCAAATGATGCAGCCTAAGTCGTACATGCCCATTGTATGCATTTAAAATGCATGTCATATACATGTCTCAGGAATTTTAATATTCCTGCCCAATAAAACCTTCTTAAGCCAAGGTTTAATGCTGCTTCCATAAACTCTATGTGGAAACGTTTGATTTAACTATCCAAAGTCTAGACCTTTATAACACTTTGCGCAAAACCTTCATAATCCTTCATAATCTTTGGTTAATTCTTACTACTCATGCATATTAACCACACCATGGATTTTAGACTTTGGCTAAAACTCAACTTAACCCATAATACATTAATCTCACTTATTTCTATTATAATTACCATATAATAGAAATATTTCATAAATCACACTTAAACCTTACCTTTCTGCCATTCTTCAAACCTTTGCACATATATCGATGCTCTCCTTAGCGCATTAATTCTCCACCATTGATCTGTCTCATCCGATCTAATGGTTGTCATTTCGTCTGCTCGCCAACTATCCCGGATGCATGAGAAAAGTGGCTTTCCCTTTTCATCGTGTGCTATGTGTCACTCACTTAGGCTAATCTAGTGAAATTATAGAATACCATTTACCGCTTCGAGGGCACGCGAGATACTGCTTACCCCTTGCGAAGACCGCTCCATCCTTCTGATAACACATGGCTTAATCTGATCTCTTTGCTTCTTGACTTTATTTTGCACGACTTAATCCTAGCAATCTATCTTACACAATCTCATCCGTTGATCTGATTGATCCAACAGTTCCTGTGCACTATTGCGTTCCTTTGTTTCTTCTGGTGTAAAATCCCATTCGGTGTTCTGCCTATGTATTTGTTCTCGCCTTACGGTCTTCACTTGTTCTGATCACGATCTCCACTCTGTTACTTCATTTCTTCATGCCTTTACGCTTCCTTCGTAAATCCTTGGGTTTCAGGAAAACTTACAACTCTCCCTTCATTGTAGCCATTAAGGATTTTCTCCAATACCATTTGTGTGCAACCCATAACACTCCTATTTGCACTTCTTCTCTCTTGGATTCTTTTCAAATTTCCTGCACACTTGTGCTATGCAAATACTCTGATATTATGCATATTTTATAATTCAATTATACAATACAATCCACACAAACTAAGAAATTACACTTTTTGTATTGATAGGTAAATATTTACACTGAATTCCTTCTAGACCTAATCTTCTATATCAGTGGCCTTTTGTCACTACTTCACTCTATCTGCATGTAAATCTCTAACTAACTCACTTACTAACTCCTAGATAGTTAACCCTCTTCTATGCCTTATAGGCTTACATTTATACAAAAGGTTCTTTAACCCATTTCCTGGTTCAAATCTTTAATCTGCACATCAAGTCCTAAAATATCTCAATGATCCCTTGAGGATCTTAACAACTTAACTAAATCCTAAGGATTCTCATTAATCCCCAAAATCATGAAACCAATTCCTAATCTAGGATTTACAATATTTCAAAATCTCTCAATCCTTAGTAAGCACTCATCATCACTCATGTTCTCCTACATTTGAGAACATTTACAATATTCCTCACGATATATAATTAGTTCCTATTCTTAATATCTGAAAACCTTAATAATTACATTAATTTAATACTCAGGAAACCAACTTCCTTGAAAACACAAGACCCCCTATGTCTGCTAAAATACAATGAAATTGTTGAGCTGGATGCTCCTGCATCAGCTTCCCTCATTGAGCCCACAACAACAGTAAGATAGTGACAAAACAAAACAATAGTAGATTAGTTAATATCATAATACTCAAACTGAACCATCTACAATCAACAACAACTCTTCATATAATCTCCAATCTTCAGCGTGAGGTTCCTCAGAATCTTTGGCTAGCTCACATACCCAACTCACCTAAATGATTTTTCCTTGTACGTACTGAACTGCAACGGATTACTTGACCATATAGCAAACAATCATCATTGTTTCCTGTAACTACTCAATTCGCATAATTGGAGAGTGCATTGTTGACTCGGAAATCTTTCTATTACATTATAGATTCACAACTTTCGTCGCACGTCTACATGTTATGTTGAACATTTTTTCGACATGTTATGTGAAATGTCCACCATCCTCTGTGTGACTTCTCCATAGTTAGGAAAAATTCCCAACTTTTTCCCCTCCTCCTCCTTTTTCCTCCACGGTGATCTCAAAATACAAGTGAAGGTTTCATATAAAGTTTTACAAGCTAATTTATGTCTTATGGGCAATGGAACTTGATTGCAAGAACACACAAATTAAGTTAATTTTTTAAAATTTAATAGTTAAAAATAGATAATAAATGGCATCACAACACAACAATTTGATGATGGAGTTCACCCCTCTTGGGCTACATCTTCGTGTCCAGCCTCCAATGGTGTCCCTTTATATTATATACTCAAATATGAGATTACATCAATACATAATTCTAAATTTACAAAAATAACACTTCCATTGCATCCAGAACACCCAAAAACCCCTGCCTAGGCTCTTTTTGGTTTCAAAAAGGCTGAAAATTGACCAAGTTAGGCCTATTTTACCAAATTTGCATGTTAATTGTTCTACAAAAACTCCTTTCTCTCCAAAATAGGAAAGAAAAAGTGATAGCCCAAATGGTGAGTTCTTACTTTTTGCTTTAGTGTATTGGGGGTTTGATCCTCCTCACACGTCGGCTTTATCATTCTTTGTTATATATCATTGTAGTGGTCATGTGACCGACCCTGCCCTTTTGGTGCCACCCACCAACAAATCATGTTAAATGGTAGGTCACAACGGTGGTTTAACAAACCATGTGCCTACCCCCGTGTGCATAACACGGTTGTTAAGCCATTGTGATCGGGTCAGTCAGGGGTTCGACCCACCAACCCACCACTTTATATGTCAACTCTGTCATTTGGAAAACTTTAATATTAATTCACTCATAAACTTTAACAAGCACCTTTGTAGCCTATTTGGTTAGGTAGTAGTTTTGTTAGATGGAGGTCTATTGTTTGATCTTCATGGAGGCTGTCGATTGGCCCCAACTAATGTTGGCCCAATATGGGTTGCCACATGGCACTCCGTGATTGGGCCATGTGTCATCCAACCATTGGCTCAAATGTCCAAATTGAATTTTCTTATCACTATCCAACCACCGGATGCCATGTGTTAGCATGTCAGGAGGCCACTTGACTGGTCCATACACCCAGTCAGATGATGATGTCAGCATGATGTCATCATATAGACTACCACGTGGTAGTTGTACACTGCCTAGTCAACCCTGCAATTTGACTTTTTTACTATTTGTCAAAAAGTTTAGAGTACAATAACTTCCTCATACGGTGTTGGATTGAAGCGATTCAAGTGGTGTTTGGATCACAATGATGAGATATATGATTTGAAACCCGTTTTGGGAGATTTTGAGTACTTTCATTTTTAAGCATATTTTTAATCCCCTGGATCACTCCTCCCCACTGGAAGCTTTTTGACCACTAATTTTTTTTTTTACTCAAAAATTAAGTAAGGGCACAACTCCCTCACTTTCTCAAAATCTATCCACCTTTCTTTTCTTGGATTGGTACCTTTGAGCCCCACTTGAAGATACTCCACATTAACTCTATGTGGAGTCCTTATCCTCCTATCAACAATTGAGTATTCTTGCAACTCATTCAAATTTTTCAAGAGAAAAATATTCTCTAGATGGAATCTAAACATTTCATTCTTGATCATAAATCATTGGATTCTCATACAATCTCGATTTTTCCGCATTCACAATAGAATAAATGTGCATGTAAGGTGGAAAATCTAATTGGAAAGTGTTATTACCAATCTTCTCCAAGATTTTGAAGGGACCATGTTTGATTGGCTTGAGCTTTTTACCTTCACCTTGTAGCCTTTCCTTGCTAATGTAAAGCCAAACTTGATCTCCCACTTGGAAACCATGATCAACTTGATGCTTATCATGTATTTCTTTGTACTTGACTTTGCTTTTCTCCATCTGTTCTTGTCCCCTTTGATGCACCAACTAAAGTTTTTCAAGAAAATGCTTGGCTTCGTCCACATCACTATTTCCATCTATTGTAATATCCTTACCAAAGATGAAATCTAAAGGAGACTTTGGAAAATAACCAAAACAAGCTTCAAATGGAGATACTTGTGTAGGTGAATGCTTGGCACGATTTTAGGCATGCTACATGTAATACAAATGCTCATCCCAATGTTTAGTATTCTTGCCACAATATCCTCGAAGGATATGCACTACTATTTTGTTCACTACTTGTATGTTTGTCTGTTTGGGATGAAATGGTGTACTCTTCTTCAACTTTGTGTCCATGAGTTCCCATAAACTTGACCACAACTTCTCAAAAAATCGAGAATCTCGATCAGAAATAATATAAGTGGGTAACCCAAAGTGAACCCATACATTTTGGAAGAACATCTTTATGGTCTGTTCAGTTGTAACCAATTTCGTACATGGCATCAACACATACATTTTGTTGAAACAATCCACTACAACATATAGATAATCATGAACTCTCTTAGACATTGGTAGCCCCCAAACAAAATCTATAGAAGTATTTTCCCAAGGACAAGAATGGATAGGAAGTGGAGTGTACAAACCTAATTTTCTATTGCTTGGATTGAGATTAGCATACATGGAACATCCTTTCACATATCTTGAAATAATTTCATTCATGTGAGGCCAATAACAATACCTATGAATTTGAGCAACTATTTTGCCTACACCAAAATGGCTAGTAATAAGAATAGTGTCGTCTTCCCTTATGACATTGACTCTTTCACCCTATGGAACACATAAATTTCCAAGATGATACAACAACTTGTTATCAACATGATAATCCAACTATTCAACATGATTTCCTTGACTCAACATTGCATAAACATCTTTAAAATCTTCATCTTGAGAATATTGTTCAATATAAATTTCATGCATGATTGAGTTATACTTAAGAATAACATATGCATTAACATTAGGCCTTGACAACATATCTGCAATTTTATTGCATATACCTTTCTTATACCAGATTACCAAATGAAATTATTGTAGGAATCCCATCCATATGAAATGACTAGCTTGTTCTAGGTTGGTTTGCGACTGTAAATATTGAAAAAGTTGATGGTCAATATGAATAATCATATCTTTAGCCATCAAATAATGCTTCCATTTCTTCACGCTTTGTACCAAAGCATACAACTCTTTATCATAAGTTTGATAGTTAATTACTACATTGGTAAAGGTTTCAGAATGATCACATATTGGCTTACCATGTTGCATGAAAACTTCTCCCATAGTATATTCGCTTGCATCATTTTCAAATTTAAATGGTTGCTTAAGATCTCGAACTACTAGAACTGGTGTTGCACTGATTTTCTCATTCAAGGTGTCAAAGGCTTTTTGCTGCTTGTCTCCCCCTGAAATACATACTTCACACTTGTTAAAGCATGTAATGGTGTTGTGACGAATGAGAAGTTATCGATAAATTTTCTCCAATATTAGGTTGCTCCCAGAAAAATCCTAACTTTTTTTACATTGTTGGGTTTAGGCCAATTCATAATGACATCAAATTTTGAGGGATCAATCTTCAATTCAAACCCTCCTACAATATGACCCAAATGAACCAAATAGGTTTTCCCAAATTCACATTTAGACATCATCAAATACAAATTTTCCTTCTTCAGGACATCTAGAACTCGTTTCACATGCTTCACATGCTCTTGACGAGTTTTAATAAAAACCAGAATACCATCTAAGTAAACTATGACAAAATCATCAAGGAGTGGTCATAATACATAATTCATAACTCTCATGAATGTGGCACATGCATTGCAAAGCCCAAAATACATAACTAACCATTCAAACAAACCTTGTTTTGTCTTGAAAGAAGTTTTCCAAATATCATATTCAGCAATCCTTGTCGATGATAATTGCTTCTCAAATATAACATAGTAAAGTAACAACTTCCTTTATATGATCTAGAAAATCATCAATGCGAGGAAGAGGATAGTTATTCTTTACTGTGATCTTGTTTAAAGCTCCAAAATCCACACACATGCACCACGTACCATCTTTATTTGGAGCTAGAACAATAGGAGACCCACAAGAAGATGTGTTAGGCCTGTTGACCCCTTTTTCAAGAATCTCTTGAATTTGATTCTTGATCTTTGCATTCTCCAAAACTGACAATCTATACATGTCAATATTTGGAAGTGGTGCATCCCGCTGCAAGTGAATCTGATGTTGGATTGCTATCTTTTTAGGCAACCCTTCACGTTCTTGAAAAATATTTTCATAAGTTAACAACTTCAACCAACTCATGTTTGAGTTTATAATCACATCCTATGAAAACTTTAGATTCAATAGTATCTTTAGCTTTAATTATCAACAACACAAACTCCTTACTAGCATTTACAAGCCTTTTCATATGATCAACACTAATAAGAGATAAGTTCGTCTTCTTGCGATGTGCTCTAACAATACACTCACCTCCATCTTTAAAAAGATGATATTTTTGTCTGCAGTGCATTAACGAGATCCAAACCTCAAAGTGATGAACTTTGGCTTCACTAGTGGTGGAAATTGGGTATCCATCAAAATATGCCAAGCCATGAGGGCTATTAGCACTACAAGACATGAGTAATGAAATTCAGTTTTCTTGTCTTACAGTTCAATACAATCTTACAACATAACAATTCAGTATTGAATAGGGATGACCTAGGGTTTAGATGTAAGCCAAGAAAGTCCCCTCAGATACTGCCATTTTCAACACCTGTGAACAAGTGAGGTCTCACCCGAGGTATACTAATGGGTTTGGAAGAACCTTTGAAGGTTATGCATAGAAAAAGGGAAAATGGAAATGAATCTAGTTCAAAACAACCCACTCAAAACTATTGCACCCACCATATATCATAGATATATTCATTAAACATAAGCATATTAAAACACCTTTAGAGCATAAGTTGAAATATTCGTAGTAAAGCACGAGATGAATTAGTTGAGTAAAATACATTGGTTAACCATAAAATTGAGTGTTTGACACGAATCCATTATATGAGTGAAAAACTAATTCCGACACAAAATAGAGGAAACATAGTTCATTCATACACAAACATTCACATTAACACTATATTCTAACCATCATATCAATTTATTACATCTCCCCAAAGCTCATTTTTAAAACTCCGTCATTTATTCAATTATTAATTCAGCCATCGATATCAAAGTGCAATATAATAGAGCTATGAGAAACTAGCAAAACACCTCCATATATTTTATATTAACAACAAATATCAAGAACACAAATACCAAGGAGTCTCAAGCCCCCAAAAATGGCATAACTTAGACCATCATTTTCCATACTATATTATTTGACCAACACCATTACAATTAACAAAATACATATCTAGGAAAGACCCAAAGAGTTTAAGCATTGACAGACAAAACATTAAGTTGAGCACATTATACAAGGTATCTTCATTAAGCCAACGACAGTAAGATAACGACATAATGGAAAAACATTAGATCAGTTGAAAGCACAATATTCAAACCAAACCATCTACAGTCAATAACAACTCTTTATATAATCTTTAATCTTCAACATCAAACTCTCCAGAATCTTAGGCCAGCTCACGTTGATGGGTTGTCCTCGTATGTGCTAAGTCGCAATCAATACAACATAGAATCATCATTGCTACCCGTAACTAACCAACTCACATAGCTAGAGAGTGCATTATCAATCGAGAAACATTTTTTTCATGTTACAATATTTGTAGCTTTAATCACACGTTTTCACGATCTCTCGCAAGTTTTCATGGCATACTATGTGTGATGTCCACCATCCTCTATGTGATTTCTCCATACTTCAGAAAAATTTCAATTTTTTTCTCCTTTTCCTCCCTTTTCTTCCATGGCCCCAACACTTGTATATTTCTATTAAATCAAATATGACTTCTATTAATCAATGGAATATGTTCAAACTATAAAAACATGTAGAATGAAACAAACTCAGTTGAATTGTGGTATTCTATTTCTAGAAAGAGACGTGATGGCTACATGCATAAACAAAAGTTCATTATTATGTTCAAACTATAAAAATATGTAGAATGAAACAAACTCGGTTGAATTGTGGTATTCTATTTCTAAAAAGAGACGTGATGGCTACGTGCATTAACAAACGTGCATTATTATGAGCACGAAAGGCCCTTGTTAACATAAATAAGGAATATTGAAACCATAAACATCAAAAAACCTAACCCTAGGAGTTGAAATACCAAAAGGTTTGCGGCCCCAATGGGGTTAGTTTGTACATCAACTTCTCGAGATTGTAACATTTCCACATGATATCTATTTGGAAAACTTGGTAACTTGTTGGAAATGTATAACTGACAAGTACACATTCCATCTAGACCCAAGTAAAAGCCTACAAATATCACCTAGGCTCTTGCCACATAAAACAAAATCCCTTTTGGGCCTGAAAAATGGCCCCTAAACTTTAGGAGTAAAAAATCTTTAAAAATATTGCTAAAAGAGAGAACTATGCATTGAGCAAGTGGAATAGGTGGGTGGCCACCGATATCCACCTGGATCAATATGAGAAGAAAAAAGGTAGAAAGAGCAAACAAAATATTCTTGAATAAATTAGAGACATTTTGATTATCTCTTGTAAAATCAAGTTGATCTAAGAAGTTTACCCCTCATCAAAATCTTTCCCCCATCAATATCATCTCCTATAACATTAGAGGCCTTAATTCCTAGGGTAAAAAAAGGATTATTATATAGAAATGGTGCTTGGAACATCAACCCTTTATGATGATTTAAGAAACTAAATCCTCTAGTGAAGCACAACTTGTAAATCTTATAAGATCCACCTGTAAATCCTCTAGTGTCTCTCCTATAAAGATATGTTCTCCATTTGTATTGTTGAAGGAGAACATCTCTTTCTAGGAGAGACATTGCCACATGAATGAGAGTTCAATCCTTGTATCGACAAAGAAGAGCCTTATTGAAGAGTATTAAATGAAGTGGCTAAGCAGTTGAGCAGAGCCTAGAGACGTAGGCCACACTCAGTGAACTCCGTAATCAAGTTCTGGTGAAATTGTCCATATTGTCATTTCTTCTTGTGTTTTATTATTTATGTATGTTGCACCTATGGTTATTCCATGCTCTTTATGCAACTCATTTTAAAGTAATTAAAGTAAATATACCATATGAATTGGCTACCCCATAATCATCCTTCATAAAATTGGTAACTTGCAAAGATACCTTATATGGGGAGGAGCCACACTCGAAAGAAATGGGTTCTCCTCCCTTGTGAAAGCCTATGAAAAACAAATCTCTAGGTGGCCTCAGTTTGAGGGACCTTCAAATTCTAAGCTAGGCTTTGGGAGTCAAAACCTAGTGGAGATGGCTAAAGAATCCCACAACCTCGTGGAATTGATTCTAGAAAGACAAATATAATCCAAATATAGAGGAAACATGACTCATAAGAAGTAAAGGAGACATTAGAGGCTCATATACGTTGAAATCTACTTCAAGAAATAGGAAAGTTATTCGAATTCATAGTTTTTGAGAAATCATAGAAGGAAACTTAGCATTCTTTTGGGAAGACATGAGGCAACGATGGCCCAAATTAGATCGAGATGGATAAAGTAAGAGAGTAAAAGAGAAATTGATTTCACAAGGGAAAACTAAAGTAGCTCAATATTGGATTATTGCCTACGATTATAGACAATGGAAGAAATGGAAACATTACTCTTACTAGCCTGTAAATATTGATTATGGTACTTTGGATGCAATATCCAAGGAGTTGGAGAAAAGGAAAATCAAAACCCAAATAGGAAAAGATATTCCAAGATGGGGTCACCTCTCTTCGAGAGAATTTAACATTAAGGAGCCCTTTAACATACTGTCGAGATCTATGGATCATAACACCCAAAGAAAGAGGAAGAAACTTTGGAACTTGAAATTATGGCCTAAAGTTACTCTTTTTTGTGGCTTCTTATGTTAAAAAAAATGTTAACATGGGATAAACCTCAAAAAACTTGATCTAAATGGCCCTCTATATGTCAATTCTTCTTAGCCAATGATCAAACCTCTAAGCATCTACTCAACATTTGTAATTATCCCTTTGAACTAGGGGACATGATGGGTATCATCTTTTGTCAATGAGATAAAAAAACTATAGAGGAGTGCAGATCTACCCCTTACTCAAAGACAATTGTAAATAGGGTATGGCAACTATTTCCAAAATTCATAATGCAAGATACATGGAGGAAAAGAAACCAGGAAATGTTCAAAAGAAAAATCAATCTCCCTAGATACCATCTGCCACTTCATTATCAACTAAATTAGAGAAACAATTCTTGTTATCCATTGGACGAATCAATATTGGGAGTGTAACCAACAAGAAAAATGAATCCTTCACAATCTTATCCTTTAGAAAAATGATTTGGTGGCCCAATTTCCCATTTCCAAACCCAGTACATCTAGTCTTAGACATTGGTCCCCTCCCCCGACTAGCCTTTTAAAGCTTAACTTTAATGGTATTTCGAATAGAAACCCATGTATTGCGAGCTTTGGTGGAGTCTTAAGAAATTGTGTAGGCAATACTTCATATCTATCTAGGAAATTTAGGTATTTAAAGTAACAATGTTGCATAACCATTTGCATTGGAACGAGGATTAATCATTACATGTAGGAAAAAAGAATCACAAGCTAATAATTGAAGGCAACTCCAAAAAAATAATTACAATTATAAAAAAAAGCTTCAATATATCGCATGCCCTTCTAAAGTTCTGAAGATTTGGAGACTTAATTCAATTTTAGGAGATGTAGTGAATCTTTTAAATGGAATTACTACTCCCATTCTCTCTTATGTGTGAAGGAATGGAAACATACTTGTAGGCAAATTACCCAATTAGGGACTCAACTTTGAGGCATATATTAGACTCAAAATATTCCAGAGCCTCTAATATATAAATGCAACAAATTAGCTAACAAGGATTATGTTCCCACGATGGCTTCTTAGAAGCGGGATGTGAGGACACACATTAAAATGAGTGCCAATTTCATAAATGATGGGGGAATGTATGCCACCAAAATGGAAAATTGTATGCAATATGTAGCTCATCTAGATAGAAGAACCTAAGGTGAAGGAGTGTGTTAATAGTTCCGTTATTGACAATGGTGAACTCAAAAGGATAAACAACCATGGAAATTGCATTTGATCTTGTCCCTATTGGATTTGACAACAAAGTAAAGAAATTATGACAAAAAATGGTGGATGAAGACATGGTCTTGGGAAAATACTTTAAATTGGTATATAGTATGGTGAAAGCTGTGACATGGAAGGACTTTTGTGATTTATATATTTTACTATTATCTACTTAGGAATTTCCCTATCCACTTTTGATGGTTCTTCAACTTTAACTCTCATTTATTATTGTATTGGAGGCTTTTGTGTTTTGGCTGGGTTGTGCGAGGTATTCCCTTCGACAATGATGTAGGCTTTTTCCTAAGCACAATATAGATTAGTGGGTTAAAGGTGTAGATTTGTGTAGTCAACTCAATTAGTTTAAGCCCCAGACTTCACAAGGTTGTATGCTTAGGTTCTACAATAATATTATTTCACCAGAATTTGGCCTATGAAATAGACATTTCTTTTTTTTTTTTCTCGGTAAAAACTATCTAGTCTATTATATAATATTTACAGGTAAACTTTACATGCAGAGAGACAGGCCATCCAGGGCCAGCTGTGGCACCTTGGATAGCTTAGCTTGACACAAAATGCTCCCTCGCAGGGGCAGCACCTACAGGACTTACCAAAACTCCTCCAAAGCATACTAAAGCAAAAGACCAAAATGACATGACTATACCAGAACATGGAACAGCATTGAGCTAAACAGTAACGAGACGGCCCACGCAGGGGCTTCCATCAAAAAACTTACAGTGAACCTTGTCCAGACGCGTGACTGACATAAATATGACAATATTAAGAACTGAAAATTAACAAACACAGTAACGAGCAGAACCCAAATACCCGCTGAGACCTTTGACTTAGACCAGAGCCGAGAGAGAAAGGAGTATGCCGGAGAGTGCTTCTGGGGATCAGTCTTCGGGCTCTTCCTCAATGATGTAGCTCCAACCTTGGCCTTCAGGGACCCCTGCCCACATGTCCATAGGATCCTTTGCAATGTCCTGAGGTTCCAGCTCCGGAGGATGGGAAGGGGCTTGCTGGATCTCTTTCCTAGAGGTGCCAGCTTCGATTGGTGGCTGCAGCACTGGACTTTCCTCACCAATGCCTTCTGGAAGTGGCTCAGCCGAAACTGGTTGCTTTCCACCTTCATTTCCCTCAGGAGCCTTAGTAAAGAGAACTGAGATATGAGCACTGATACCTGCATTATCCTTCGAGCTGCCCAAGGTGAAAACGACTGAGCCGAATGCTGGAAGCACTGGCTCTCCTTCACTTGAGCTGCCAACCTCCATGAACTGCCCGGCCTGAATTGGTGTGGCTCTCGCCCTCCTGTGGCAGTAGCAGCAGCAGCAGTGATGGTGCTCATCTGCTGCAGGGGGGCGTGAGGATGCACCTCGCCCAGGTCCCCTTCTGCTCGGTTGCCTTTCTCGCAATTTTGCCATAGACTCCCCGTCGCCTTCCTCTTGTTCCAGGACCGTTCTCGTGGTTTTGAGGTCCCCGTGGAGACTGCTAAAGGATTGCAGTATCTGAAATGAATCGTAAGAACAAACACAGAGCGGACTTTGCCACAGACCACGCACAGGAATAACAGCCTCAGAGCGGACTTTGCCCGAGTGGGTATCTTCACTCCTCGCCTCCAATTTACCCCAATTGCCCTTAGAGTGCCGCTCCCACCTGAGGCATTCGCCTGAGTTGCAGCGACGGTATACTGTGACTGCGTTGTGAGGTGGTAGAGCGCCCACCCGTCCAGATTCCTTCTGAGCCTGCACCACCCCTGCCTCACCATACCAATGAACTTGTAGTGCTCCGCCTTCCCCTTGAAGACTCGCAACATTCCCTCGATAAGAGCATGCAATAACTGCGTCCTGCCTCCCCATCGCTTCACCCTGCTCGGCATTGAATGCCAAGAGCTCGGGCAGCTGAACCATATCCCTTGGCGGCGGAAAACCATTACGCTGTGTTGTTAGCACGGGGCGGCACATGCTGGGCATGTGGCTCGTCCCTGTCTGACGTGCCATCACCCGCATCCGGGGATTCAGCGTCGCTTTGGAGAAGACTCTCACAGTCCTGAGTCTGTTGATTGCTTGGGATGATGTCCAAATTACCTGATAGGAGGGTTTGGTTACTTTCTACCCCAATATTGGCTAGGAGATCAGCAATCTTGTTGCCTTCTCTTCTTGTGTGATGAAAGGAGAGGGCCCTGTGATTGCGCATCTCATGAGCGATGTTGTTTAGCCTTGCTTCTAGTCTCCAGCTGTCAGCAACTTTTCTGGCTTGAGAGCCATTCTGAATGCGCGTGGCCATGTTGATGAGGATCTGGGAATCGCCTTCCACCATCAGAGGTTGAAGATTGAGTCTCCTGGCTAATGAGAGCCCTTGCCAGAGTCCCTCCAACTCGGCTGAGTTATTGGTGTCCCATCCGATATTGCCGAAGTAGATCTGCAGGGGGGTGCCTTTGTGATTTCGAATAATACCTCCAAATCCTGCTGGTCCAGGATTGCCTTTGGAGGCTCCATCAAAGTTGAGTTTGTATGAGTTGTTGGGAGGGGCAGTCCAGCTGCTGTTTTCCTTGATGTTGCAATTCGTTGTCTGATGCATGGCATATTCTTGAGGCAGCTGCAGCTTCCAATTGTCGAGGATATTTTTCTCATTGTCTGTGGTAGGGAGATCCTCTTTTGTCCATGATCGAAGAAGCATGGTTTCTCTGAGATTGCCATGCAATCTGCTCCAGATTTCCTCAATGGGAGAGCTCTGGTTTTTAAATATGCGCCTATTCCTTTCCTTCCAAATGTTCCATAATACTGTGCCCGGGATGATGTTCCAAAGGTGATTGAGTATCTCACAGCCATAGGGGCTTTTCGACCACTGTCGGATGGTATCAATGATATCGCCATCTCCTTTGCACCTTTTTTGGCATCTGAAGCTAACCTTTTCCCATAGCTGATTGGCGAGTGAGCATGTATCCAGGAGATGCTGCATGGTTTCCTCGTTTTGAAAGCAATTGTGACATATCGAGGGACCTTGGAAGTTGCGTCTCCTTAGCCTGTCCCAAGTGAGAATCTTTTTGTGTCCTACCATCCAGAGGAAGTGGGAGATTTTGGGCCATGCTTTGAAGCTCCAAATTCTCCCCCAGAGAGGATCCGGCCTATTGGGGAAGTCGCCTATGAGATTGTAGGCCTCGGAGGTGGAGTAGGATCCTTTAGGTAGATAGCCCCATCTGAGTATGTCATCGCTGTCCTCATACCGGATACTTCTCTTCCTTAACTCGTTCTCAAGTTCTACTACTTCCTGAGTGTTTGTGTTACTGGTTATCTGATTGCTCGGTCGCCATTTCCTGAACCCATTTTCCGTTTCCTGTGTCCAGAATTGATGGACGGTTGCCTGCTGCTGCTCCTGCCTGTTCGGAATTATCACTGGAGGAAGAACACTCGAGAGTTTGGGCAATTGGTTCCAAGCGTCATTCCAGAATCGAGCAATGTGACCATTCCTAATTTCCCAAAAGCTATGCTTTTGAATGAGCTGATGATGCTGCTTGGCGGCATTCCAGATTAGCGACCCTTTGTCTGTGGGTGTGAATCTAATGAGCTCTACTTGGGGCCTGTTGTTGGCATATTTGGCGGTCCATATTTTAGCCCATAGCTTATCTGGATTAGTCACCCATTGCCACCAGATCTTGGCGTTCATGATGGTATTGCTGTACTCAGGATCTCTCAGTCCAATGCCGCCTTTGATTTTGGGCATGCAGACAGTATCCCATTTCACAAGTGCCCATTTGCGGTTAGTGGCTGAGCTTCCCCACAAAAAGTCACGCTGCAGATTCCTCAACCTTTTTAATACCCACTTTGGTGCAGCCAGGATAGAAAAAAGATAGAGAGGCATGGCTTGGAGGATGGACTTAATAAGCACCACCCGACTAGCTAGATTGAGAGAGCGGTGAGTCCATAGATTGAGTTTTGAATCGAGCTTCTCTAGAAGGATGCGCCATGCAGGCTGCTTTAAGGCCGAGGCAGTGAGGGGAGCTCCAAGGTAAGTGGATGGGAGAGAGGCTGTGTGGAAGCCTAGGATACGGGAAACAGCAGATTTAACCGACGGAGGGGTGTGGAAGAAGAAGATTTGTGATTTGGAGCAGTTGACCTGGGTGCCAGAGGCTTCAGAGAAATCGTTGAGCAGGGATTTCAGACAAGAGGCTTCCTGAACCGAGGGGTAGCCATAAAGCATGGTGTCATCAACAAATTGCTGATGAGAGGAGGCAGGGGAATTGTGGATAGAGATTCCTCTGAGCTGATGAGAATGGAGGGCATGCTTGATGTGTCTACCAAGTCCTTCAGCCATAAGCACAAATAGGAAAGGGGAGAGGGGGTCCCCTTGTCTTATGCCTCGGGAGGGCTTGAATGGGCGGGAGGGAATACCATTGACAAGGATGGAGAAATGAGTGGAAGTGATAAGGCTCATGATCCAACGAACCCATGTGGAACAAAAGCCAAAAGCTTTCAACATATGTTGAATATAGGACCAGCTGAGCTTGTCGAAAGCTTTAGAGAGATCTAGCTTGAGTAACATACCAGCTTGCTTGGATTGTTTGAGCGAATGAATGATTTCATGCGTGAGGATAATGCCGTCCATTATCTGTCTGCCTTCGACATAACCCGACTGCTCCGGAGAGATGAGCATGGGTAGAAGAGGTTTTAACCTATTAGCAATGACTTTGGATATGACTTTATAAATGACGTTACAGAGAGCAATGGGCCTGAATTTATCAGGTGTAATGGAGTTCTCCTCTTTGGGGATGAGAGTAATGAATGTGGAGTTGAGGGAGGGGAGAAGCCAGCGCAGAGCCCTGGATTCCTCTACTATCTGCCAAACCTCCATTTTAATCAAATCCCAAAAAGCATGAAAAAACGTGGTTGTGAAACCATCTGGGCCAGGGGCCTTACCTTCTTTGAGCTGCGCCATTGCCTCATCTACTTCCTGGGTAAGAATAGGGCGCATGAGTAGCTCGTTGTGTTCCTCTGTGACAAGCTTAGGTATATTGCTGGTTATTTTTCCAATCGCCCGCTGCCGATCCATTGCCTGCTCTTGGTGTACCTGCTGGAAATGATTGAGGAGGATCTTTTCTATTTCCTCATGCTCCTCAACTTTTGCCCCCTCTTGGTTCTGGATGAAAGGAATATTATTATGCATCCTTCTCTGCACTGTAGTTCTGTGGAAGAACTTGGTGTTGCGCTCTCCTTCCTTTAGCCACCTGACCCTTGACTTTTGCCTCCAATAAATTTCCTCCTGTTTTCTCCTTTCTTCAAGCTGATTGTGTATGTGTCGTTCTTGATCCAAGGTTGCCTCCGTGTGCCCTTTATTAATTATTTTCTGGTGGAGATCCTTCAATTCCTGATTTAGCTCCTGTTGCGCCTCAAATATGTTCCCAAAGGTCTCCCTATTCCAGCGTTTTAGGTGACTTTTTAAAAACCGCAACTTCTGCTGAAGCTGGTACATTTTTGAACCCTCTGGTGGGATGAAGGAGGCCCATATGGTTCTGACGAAGTCCTTGAATGCAGGATGTGTAAGCCAAAATCCCTCGAAACGGAAAGGTCTTTTGGTTCGATCCCCTGGTCGCTGCCATTGCAAAGCGATCGGCCAGTGATCCGACCCAGTATGGGCCAAAATTGCAGCAGTGAGATCACCTCCGAGATGCACCGCATTATCCGAGATTAGAAAGCGATCTAGTTTAGAAGCAATCTGATGCTTGCCACCTCTGCGATTGCTCCAGGTGAAGGTGCCATTACAGAATGGCATATCTATGAGAGAGGCGTTTCGGATGAAGTCCTTGAAGCGATCTACTTCTGGTTCCAATCTGGTTCTCCCTCCTGTCTTATCCTCTATTTTGGTTATCATGTTGAAGTCCCCTGCCACGATCCAAAGTGGATGTTGCCTATTTGTGCTTAGTGCTTCAATGGTATCAAGGAGCGCACTTTTACTTCCAGTATCCTGCGGAAAATAGACATTGGATAGGTTACCATGAATGTTGGTGCCTAGAATGTGAAAGGCAGCCTGTATGAGGTGATGGGAGGCGTGGAAATCTGTGAGAGATACAGCTTGGGTGTTCCATGCTATTGCAAGCCCACCAGAAGCTCCCGTGGCATCTACAGCAACAGATCTGCATCCTGGCCAGGCTTTTGAGAGTATGCGACCCAGCGTAGTACTATTGCATTTGGTTTCCTGGAGGAAACACATCTGCGGTTTTTCCATCTTGATCATGTTTTTTAACATCCTGAGTTTTCCGGGGCTATTAAGCCCTCTTAAATTCCAGGATACAAGCTTCATGGTTCAACTAGTTTGGGCAGGACTGTAATACTTCGTCAGCTTCGCATATCTACCGGAATCCACCAGGATTTTTCCAATCTCTATTGTTCTCTGGAGATCTGTCTTCCGCCCTCTTTTTTTGGAATCCTTTGGACGCAGGCTGCCATCCCAAGTGCTACCAGGTTGTATACCTAGTTGGTGTTGGTGGAAAGCTCTGGAGATGACCACTTCCAACTTTTCTAGATCTGTCTCAGAGATGGATTCATATGCTTTTTTCTTGCAAGCTATTTCCAGTTCTATAATGTCCAGACCATGTAGATCTATGCTTTCTGGCTCTTCCTCCATTTTTTGTACTTGACTGGTTTCCTCTTGATTGGTCTCTGAGTCCTGCGGGGGGATTATCTTCCCATCCACCTCCATTTCCTTGGGGATCTCCGCCGATTCTTTCGGAATCCTGCTAAGGATGGTTGGGATGATAATGGGAGACTGAGACTTGGGGGGAGGGTCGGATGGAGGGGGATGGGTGGAAGAGGAAGGGCGTGCATGGATATTGTCAGAGTCAAGGGGCTGATCATCTGAGAAATCGCCTAGAATGTCAAAGCTATTCTTGGAAGCGGGATGATGGGGTTTGGTAGGCTGGGGTTTGGACCCATTCTGAGGCTTTTTATGCGAGCGCTTCCGACTGGGGACTTTGGTGAAACCATCCTGAGATGGGGATTCAGAAGGATCAGAGGAGTTGGCTTTGGCATTGAGAGGGCAGTCCCTAAACAGATGCCCCAGCGCATGGCATCTTCTGCACCTGAAAGGCACATGCTCATAATCAAGAGGCTGGATCCACTCCTCGTCGCGATGGGCAAGGGTAACAGACTCTGGTAAAGCTTCATTCAGACGGATAAAGACACATATTCTTGCATAGGAGATATACTTCCGGGATTTGGTTTCTTCTGCTGCCCTGATGTATTCTCCCACTCCGTTTCCTATGCCCTTTAGACAATCTTCTTCCCAGTATTCATCGGGGAGTGAGTATAATCGGATCCATACTGGTGCCCAAGTGAGATCTTCCTTGTCAGGGTTGAATCTGGGCATCCAATCCCTCATGTAGAGACCCGCCGAGTTGAAGAAATACGGTCCTCCCCCTAGGATCCTGTATTTGTCCTCTAGGCAAAAAAAGATGGCGGTAAAGAAGCCCTTCGGTCCAAGCTGGAGAGTGACATCTCCCTTAGGTTTCCATTTTGCCGCAATCCAGCCATTTAAGGCTCTCTCAGTTGGCCAAAACCCTATGAATTTTCCAATGATAGCGTGATCTTTCATAAACTCTATCCTTCTGTCGATCTTATCTCCGGGCAGTTCTATTCGCGGCCTTTCTTTGGCTACAGGTCGGCAGGTAGAGGAAGTGACCTTCGGGTTGTTCCCCTGAGTTTCTTGTTCTTCTGGTGGATCATTGTCATTTCCTTGTTGCTTTTTCCCTTTGCTGAGAATGTCCGGATCAACTGATCCAAAGATGACCTCAGGCTCTGGGCTGTGCAGTGAGGGGGAGGGCTTTGACGCCCCCCCCTGAGGCGTAACCATTGTCCTTCGCTGATCCCCTTCAGCGCTGTCACGCTGCAGAGAATCCTGTGCAGAGCCTGAACGCGTACCTCTGTGCTGTCGGCGCCGTCAAGGGTTTCTTCCTCAGAACCCTAGCTCTCTCGATCCATAACCAACATCTATGAAATAGACATTTCACCAGAATTTGGTAAAACAATTTCAAGAAATAATGTGATTTTGTGTTGTTTAAAATGCATTTTTGAATGCATAAAAAGATTCAATGCCGTGAAAAACCTTGGGGCTCTCAAATTCTAGAAATTAAACAACTTAAACTTAAGTTTTAAAAAATATTTGTCGGATTTTGATTTAAAATAACCAGAAAAAATGTGATGAAAAAGGTCATTTCATCTATAAGTTAGAATATGGCGTAGCCTAACTTTACGAAATGGATTTTTTCAGGGGAATGCGGTAAAACAATTTCAAGAACAATGTGATTTCTTTTGTTTAAAATGCATTTTTGAATGCACAAAGGGATTCGCCACCCTGAAAATCCCATGGGGCGTTTAAATTTTATAGATTAAACAACTCTTAAACTTAAGCTTTAAAAAATATCTGCTAATTTTGATAAAATTAACCAAAAAAAAATGTCGTGAAAAAGGTTATTTCACCTGTAAGTTAGACTCCCCCAATTTAATAAGTTGACATGATGCATAATTTTTTTTGAATTTACTCTCAACCTATCAAGGGCCAAAAGGGATGAAATCTCTCTAGGTGCAAACTTTTGCTTAAGTTTTGCAAAAGAGGTTTGCACCCAGAGAGATTTGATCACTATAGATCTAGAGTTTAGATGGGTATAAGTTGGTTTAAAAAAATTATTACAATATAACATTTGAGAAAATAATTCTAATTAGTGAAACTCACAATAATATAATATTGAGAAAATAAATCTTACTATTTAAAACTTTAGTAATAAGTAAAAAGACATTTTTCCTGGTTAATTTTAAGTTTAAGTTGTTTAATCTAAACTCTAGTGCCACTGGGTTTTTCAAGGAGCTGAATCCATTTATGCATTCATAATGTGTTTTAAACAACAAAAAATCAGATTGCTTCTTGAAATTATTTTGTGGAATTCCTATATAAACTAGACTATGCCATTAAATTATTATTATAATAAGAATATATTAATTTATAGACATATAGCCCCAAGGTACTCACATTTGTATCAACTTAGTATTATGTATTTGGTAAATACAATTAAAGGTATATTATATGTAAATTGTAGATTTTGGAAATATTTTAGAATTTGGAGAGAAATCAATTTTTTTTTTTGGTTAACTGTCAGATTTTTCCAAAATCTACATCCACATAAATTAAAATATAACCAACCCCACCAACCCCAATAATAGAAATCATGGCCATTGTTGCTTGAATTTCAAATTAATATACAAAGATATTACTGAAACATGAAAACCATGGTTTATGGATTTTATATCAATATTGTTAACCTGGATATTGAAATAAAATCGGTAAAAATTTACAAAACCAAAAATGTATAAAAGACAATATCTGTTAAAAAAAAAAAAACAAACATCCACAAAATCAAGATACCACGAAAGTAAAAATCGAATCCCCGAACATCAACTGAGCCGCAAAAAAAAAAGTGATTTCAAAATAAAATAATCTTGAATCTGCTTTGCGCGTCTGGGTGGCCCTGTAGAGCATTTATACAGAAAACCCAAATAAAATAATCTTGTTTCACTGCTTTTTTCGAAAAAAAGTCACGTGGATATATGGCAGCGTGCAAGGATATGCATCCCGTTGTAAATAAATTTTATATCATCATACTGTGAAACTTCAGAAGCCATGGAGGTGGGCACCTTCCGTTTTTTAAAACTTTTAATTAGCATTGTCGTAAAGATTCTACAAGTGTCACATTACCGTACGTCCATAAAATTAAAAAAATCAATTCACAAAAAAAATGTGTCTGGTGGAAAATCAGATTGTAAAGTGAAATCAGATTTCATACAATGTAGCGTTGCACGTGGCTGGTCCTCACAGCAATATATGGACGTAGAATCAACTTTTTCCCATGACTGACAAAATATATATATAACTTTTCTAACAAGTACAAGGTAGGATGGATTACAATAATCAACAAAAAGCCCACCAGGAATGATACATGATGTCTCCTTTTCTTGTGTTACCAATTTGTTATTTCATTATTAATATTAATATGTGTGTTTCAAAGATAGCCCAGTTTGATTCTCAGCACATTTCATATTGGTTTACCTGAGCATCTCGAAGCACTACTTCGCAATAAGCTGGGAGCATTCTGAGTATTATGCTGTGTGCTGAAGGTCAATTTTATTAATTAAAATGGATTGGTCCACAACCAAGAGAAGGTAGTTCCTTAACTAGAGAGATTATGAAGAACAAAAGGCCTCATATTCTTATGATATGAGATGAACAAAATGTTCCAGTTATTATGGAATATAATAATTGAAGTTGGGCTAAGATGCTTGAACATAATGAAACTTAGTGCTGCAGTTTTGATTTTTTTGAACTATTTTAATATGTAGTATATTAATTATTATTATGATGTTTTAAAATATTTCAATATTATTTTTGAGTTGTTTAATTTAATAAATTAAATATTTATGTTAAATTAAGTATTTTTTTTTATATAAGATAATGTATAATATTACAATTTATTATAAAGTATATATGTATATCTATTTGAAAGGTGAATATATATATTCTTTTCTAAATTTACATTTTTTTTTATATTTTGTTTTTCCAAGTTTAAAATGGAAAATGGTTAATATGATATTTTTTTCATTAATATTTAATATTTTAAATTATTTCAATCTCACTACTATAAAAAATATTATATATATATATATATGTATGTGTGTGTGTGTGTGTTTGTAAATTTGGTGGTGCTTCCTCTATTAGTATTAATTATTCAAAATCAGAACTTCCATTTGTTCTAGGTGGCTTACCTGCATGAAGGAAACCAGATAGCCACCTGTCAGCATTAATCCCTGTCCAAAATTTGAAAAGGTCTTTCTCTATCAATCTAGCAACATTGTCTTTTCTATCTATACTATTGTTCCAATTAAACAAGTAAAAGTTGTTCATCAAAATTTTAGCAAAAGTGTACTAGACCTCTACTTCAATCCTCGTCCAATGATTCCAATGATATTACTGGGGCTGGCACTTTGGCACTGGAGTCGAACATCTCACTCCTCTTCATGTCTTGAAGTGTTTGTTCAATTCCTCCCAATGCCAAGTTGTTTCTATAAGTTTGTATCTGGACTGTTGCAATCTCCCTAAGGAGTTCTGCCTTGACGGGATCCTTTTCCTTGGTGTCCTCCCTTACCTCTAATACTCTTCTTGTTGCTTGTTCCCGATTAAGAGTCATGGCCCGTGCCACCACATTCTACATGACCCAACACTGTTGTATTGTCTGTCTAAAGAGAGAGTGTCGTCCTCGAGAATTCCTTGGGTTCGGAACCATACTCTCCCATTCCTCCATGGGGATGTCTTGGTTCCTTATGTTGTCATTTAGTTCTCGCTCCCATCCTGCAATTTGGGCTCTAATGTTCGGTGGGTTCCCTACCATGTAGGTGTCAATGAGGGTTTTCATATGTTCACATCCAGACTTTTTCCCTTTCTTTCTTTGCTCTTTGTTTGAGCCGCTCGCCCCCTCTACCATCTTTTTGTCTCTCTTGCCCTTCTTGGTCACCATGTTATCTGTGTGCCTGCTGCCAGCTGCTTCTTTCTATTTGTTGTCCTCCTCACTATGCTTTTCGTGGTGTGAGGTAAGACCTATCACATAACCATTACCATTATCAGTTTGATAATAAACATACATCCAAACAATTTCTCATTTATCTGTGTCCCATTTGTTATCCCTTTCAGTGCCAGAACTTATGTTTTGTGAGATTTCTTTTAGAATTTCCCATCTCCTCTCATAGTTATGGGTTCTTCGAATTCTTATTGCTCTTATTGTTTTTCCCTCTCGGCAACATACGTCGCTCAAACAACATGACAGAGGCATTTGCTTGGGTTCACCTCAAGGGTAGGCTAGTTTACTATTTCTCGCATCGTAGGGAGTCTTAGTCATGGGAATGTTTTCCAAGGATCTAGGCCTCAGAACACTGACCCTATTTTCTTTCACCCTTAGAGGTATTATGTTTCCCTATTTCCCTCTTTTCTCGATTCTACTTGCTCTCTGAGATTCTTCATTTTTTCTTCCTGGTTTTATCTCAGAGTATCGAACAGGGGTCATTATGATCTCTCTCTCTCCCCTCCATTCCTAGCTTACTCCCCAGGATTTTCATTACCCATTCTATATTTTTCGGCCAACCAGGGTCCCAGGAATTCCTAGGTGCCTCCCTACCAGACTCATTCCTTCTCCTAAAAAAATTTTCTTTGATTAATGCGGAAAGACATCGTATGCCTTATGAAGCTAAGGGCCAGAGCATTAACATACCAACTTACAGGACTGGTTCCATTTTCGTTCGCAAGCTGCAACGTTGTTCTTCAGCCACCTTTCCTCTCTTCGGTTGTTGTCTCCTCCCTCTACATGCGTCTGCCTATGGGTTGTCTTCCCTTATGTTTTACTCCCCTCCCCTTTCTGTCTTTTCCCTTTGCATCCACCTGTCTATCATCATTCCCTTCACTAATCCCTACGTCATCACCTTGGAATGGTGACCCTCCAGCCTGACTTCCACTTCCTCACAGTAACAGTCACTTACTCCCAGTTGCTTTTATCGTATGATCTCATCCCTCGCCCTGCCACTTGTTAGCATCCTTCTACCCGCCCTCCTACTAGCCCCCCTGCCATCATCGCTGTCTTCCTTATCTGTCTCCACCATCCTTCTCTCGAGCTTTGTTCCTTCCCTGCCCTGACCATCCACCTGCCTTTGCCCCAGTCCTCTCACTCCATTTCCCTCGCCTATCCTTTCACACACTTAGATGCTTCCTCCCTCTTCCCGGTCCCATCTCCCCTATCCCTCTTCCTCTCTTGTGTTGCACCCTGGTTGAAAAAAAATAAAATAAATAAATAAATAAAAATTATTATATATATATTTTTTTTCTGCGTAAATACTAATTCTATTAAAAAAAGAGAAAATTTATGTACAATGAGGTCAAGACCTCAGAGGAGGCCGATGCCGTCCCTCAGCCAGATATTCAGAGATATTACATTTCATGCTTTCTGCTGCTTTCACATTGCAGGCTTCAAAAGATTTTGTTTGGACCATGACCCCCTGAGAAATTTTACTGAGACGCATACTATCATGCCCGCCATTACTCAAAAAGACAAAAAGGTACCCATCAAACCCACAGTTGCAACAGTAAACAGAGAGCAGGTTGGCTAGCGCCACGAGCTTGAACAAGAACATAAACCGGACATAGGACCATAGACTTGGAAACAAAGACACATAGTCAAAATTACACAGAGCAGAGGCAAGAATGCCACCCATCGGTGAAGAGCCGGCTTTAGTCTGCATGCTGCGGAGAGTCAGACGTGTCCCCCTCCACTTGGCTGCAAGAAGCTACCCAGGTGACGAAGCCATTGTCATCATTTCCTTCATTACCGCCTTCAGGAGTAGTCACCAGATTGAGAATGCAGCCTGCATGCTGAGACGGCCCACAGGCCAGAATCTCGTTCTGAGTTGGGTCGACCGGATGCTGAGGCTCTTCAGAAACAGGGGTGTCCTCCTGCATATTGTCCGCGTTAGACACCACCCCGGCCATTTTCCCTTGGAGAACGCTGTCTTCCTGAGATTGAGAGGAAGTAGCTTGGGCCGAGCTGATAGGATTGTTCTCTTCTTCAGCGAGAATAATTGTGATGCTTGCCGTCAATACCAGCCTGTTGAGCCTACTGTGGAATGTGAACCTCGTAGTCTGAAAAGAATTGTGCGGAAGAGACCCAGCTTGACCCGAGGGCGAAGAAGAAGGGGAGGCTGAGGCAATGGGAATGACGTTCTGTGGAGCAGGACGAGAGGTTCTGCCTCTATTTCCAGTGTTGCTTCCTCGGCGCAGGGTTCCTCGATGGCGAGGCATACTTAGGATAACAGGCTGACTGAGAAAGGGGTTGAGGCGGAGCAGACGGGTGAGAATTTGAGTGCAGAGGAGCCCAAAAACATCAAAAGACCAAGCGAGCTTCCAAATACGATGAACCAGGCAAGGGTGCGGGAAGAATTCTGCGCGGAGGTGAAATAAACCAGAGACAATGGCGTGAATTAAAAACGAAGCCATACATAAAATCTTACCTGAATACTCTTGAACCAGGCAAAAATTATTATATATTATTTAAAAACAAATTATACATTATTTTGATAATATAATATATAATAAATTAACATTAAAAAAGTATTAAAAGATTTTTGCATATTCTTAAATATTGGATTTGCTAATACTTATAAATCTTGAAATATTAAAACTTAAATAATACATAAGAATGATGTGACTCAATATATTGATTTTCTCTAGCTAAATATGCATATTCAGATATTCCCACCCTATAGAATAGAGATATATGAACGTCAAAAGATTTGGTGTATATCTCTAGGTTTGATATGTGTTTAAAAAAATGAAATTATAAAATAAAAAAGAGTTATATTACAACCTAAATTTTCCCTGGTTAATCTTAATTTTTATTTTAAAAATTATAATATTTGGTATTTAATTTATAATATTTATTTATTTATATTTTACTTTTAATGGGTATTAGTATTTTCTAATATTTTGTTATTTTATTTATTTGATATTTCAATTATTTTAATCATATAAATAAATATATTTGGAATACATAACAAAACAAGGGTGTAAATATTTTTTTTATAAAGTATTATAATTAATTAATAATTTTTTTTTTAATAATAAATAGTAAAATTAAGATTAGTTAATATATATTTTTCACATTATTTCAAATATATATATATATATATATATATATATAATTTGCAATGAGAATGTCATCCGAAAGTTTAATAATTTATTGTAATATTTCTTACTTAAGAAGTTGCTCCACGCATTTTTCCCTTTACAATGTTAAAAAGGCTGTGACATTTTTATTTAAAAAGAATTTATATAATGGAGAGTGAGTTTTTTATATATAGTAAATTTAAATATGAAATGGGAAAATAACTAAAATACCTTTTTTTTATAGATGCGTTACGGATTAATCACATAATCATGAATTAGTCGACGTTTTGAATCACCTAATGTGGTCCATCCAACTAATATGGTTCATGAGAAGTATTTGACTTGCATATTTTAAATATGCATATTCCCAATTATAAAATACATATATGTTTAACAAATTGTTTAGTGTATAACTCTATGTTAAATAGGTATTTTAAAATCTTTTTTTTTAAATAAAA